>LPNX010070202.1:1080594-1100263 GCA_001517045.1 Pseudotsuga menziesii | reverse complement strand
ATTCTCAAGACTTTTTTTTTTTGGAAGGGGGGTTTAGAAACACCCCCCCTAAAGGTGGCTTGCGGCAGTTTTGCTAACCTCCACTCCCAAAAAAAAATTAAGTTATTTGGGGGTGGTCCTTAAAACCCCCCTCAAAATTCTAATTTTCAGGACTTTTGGGGGTGTTTTTTGAAAGAATCCCCCTAAAGGTGTCTTCCTGCTATTTTTCTAACCCTGCCCCAAATTTTTTTAAGTATTTGGGGGCGGTCCATAAAACCCCCCTCAAAAGTCCCAGGAATTTGACTTTTGGGGGCAGTTTTAAACCCCCCCCCCCAAAAAAAAAAACTCACACGATGGATAGTTTTCCTCACCATTGCAAAATGTTGTAGGGACCTCCACATTGAACAACGATAATTAAAAAGAGGCCCTCCACCACTGGTGTGGCTCCTACCAGTGAACGGCCCAAATTCGTTGTATCCTCAGATCTACAGATGAAGTGTTTTTCACCATGCAAAGATGCAAGGGAGAAAAAGAATACGGAGCTTGAGAAAGGTAGATAAAGGGATAACTAGATGAACGATCCATATTTGATTGGGTAAGGATATGTGATTTAGGGTAAGGATCTACGGCTACATCTAGTCTAATTTCCCTAAACCACAGTTTTGGCAGGTCCATAAATTCTTCTTCAGGGTCTCTTTGGACAAAATGAGACCATGGTTGAGTAGATAAAACAACAACCTACAATATCCCCATGTAGTGCGGGCATTTTCTTAAACAAACCATTTGTGGCAGGAATCCTCTTAAGGCTACTTGGACCAATATTCCCATAGCCAATTTCCTAATTTTCATTAATTTGTCGTATTTCTCTAGAACGATGTCATAATGTAACAATGATTTCAAATTCATGCCAAATAATCATCTATGCCATGCGATGCCATGCAGGAATCATCATTAGTGTGAGCATCAACCTTAATGCAGGCATCACTTAGCCTTTTTACAACACTTTACCATTTTTTGTATCTTTAGTAATGCAAAATAAGATTTTTATTCTATTTTGGTAGGTTGATATTTTCCTTATCTGGTCACCATAAGAAAAACCAAGAGCATGGATAGATATCCATTTCAACAATGAATAGGACCGTATCATATGATGAATTTTATCATCAATGGAACACCCTCTTTTGAACATTTCCAAGTGGTCTCTCAAACTCTATGTCTAACACTTTAACAGTTCTCTTCAAACCCTAGGTCACCAAGGTTATTTCTTTTTTCCTTAAAATTTGGAAAGTGAGATTCCCAATGGGTAGAGTTCAACAAGGCGAATCCAGAAAGACCTCTTTCATATTATAGAGATTCTTTCTCTCTCCTCAACGAGCATTTTTCTAGAGCAGTGAAAATATGGCTGAGAGGCACTTTTGGCAGATTGATATCTTCTTACTGAAAGACATTTTGGTCAGGCTAATTATATGGTTGGATGCACCATACAAGACTCTAGAGATCCACACTCTCTTTATATTTTTATCATCATCCTATGAGTTGTGGCGGGTATTTCCCTAAGGCCAGTTAGGCATATTTTACCAATAATTCCATACTTGGACAATTTTTGATCTTTTCCTAGGCTTGGTCTAATTTCCCTAAACCACAGTTTTGGCAAGTCCATAAATTCTTATTCAGAGTATATTTGGACAAACTGAGACCATGTTTGACTATACAAAAAAACAACCTACAATATACCCATGTGGTGCGGGAATTTTCTTCAATAAACTATTTGTGGCGGGCATCCTCTTAAGGCTACTTGGACCAATATTCCCATACTTCGCCAATTTCCTGATTTTCACTAATTTGACGTATTTCTCCAAATGATTTCATAATGCAACAATGATTTAAAATTCATGCCACATCATCATCTATGCCATTCCATGCCATGCGGGCATCATCCTTAGTGTGTGCATCAACCTTAATGTGGGCATCACTTAGCCCCTTTACAACACAACCATTTTTTCCATCTTTAGTATGCAAAACAAGTTTTTTATTATATTTTGGCAAGTTGATATTTTCCTTATCTAGTCACCATAAGAAAAACCAAGAGCATGGATAGATATCCATTTCAACAATGAACGGGACCATATCATCTGATGAATTTTATCATCAAAGGAACACCCCCTTGCGAGCATTTCCAAGTGGTCTCTCAAACTCTTTGTCTAACACTTAACCATTTCTCTTCAAACCCTAGGTCACCAAGGTGATTTCATTTTTCCTTCAAACTTGGAAAGTTAGATTCCCAAATCTGTAGAGGCCAACAAGGTGAATCCATCAAGACCACTTTCATCTTCTAGAGCTTCTTTCTCTCAAGCCTTGGCGAGCATTTTTCTGGAGCAGTGCAAATATGGTTCAGAGGCCCTTTTGGTACATTGATATCTTCTTACTGAAAGAATTTTTGGTCAAGCTAATGATATGGTTGGATGCACCATACAACACTCTATATATCCACAATCTCAAAATATTTTTATCATCATCCTATGAGCTATGGCAGGAATTTCCCTAAGGCCAGTTAGGAATATTTTACCAATAATTCCATACTTGGTCAAGTTTTGATCTTCTCCTAGGCTTGGTCTAATTTCCGTAAACCACGGGTTTTGCAAGTTTTTGCAGGTCTAATTTCCCTAAACCACAGTTTTTGCATGTTGGGTTTGTATTTGAGTAAAGGAATCCAAAATTGACTTGCTTCAGTAAAATGCACGCACATGCCTGATTTCATTTTCCCATACCTCAACCTGTCATACACGTGCTAAACTAATTGAGTGTCAAATAGATCATATAATCTTATAAACCTGTAATAAGTAGTTTTTGTTTTTCCATACTTGTCATATTCTAAACTTTAAACTGAGTGTCGAATACATCACTTAACAAACCATCAAATTCTATGATTCGATGAACCTGAATGGAGTTGGATTTTGACGGCATTGAGAATGATTGCATCACACAGATGTGAACTCAACAATTCCTTGTGATTAACCTTTTTTTCCCACCTTTCAATTATTCGAAGGGCCAACACAGTACACATATCCAAATTTGGCCTGACCCCATGAATTCCTTCCTAGCAGCTACAGTCAATTACCAATAATGTTGCTTCTTATTTAAGATTGATAAATAGGGGCCATTGTTATCAGTAGGATAGGTATTGACTCTATTCTCTATGTTCATTAATTTTTGTCCAGTATGGTCACAGATGTGTGTAAATTTGAGTTCACTGATAGTATGAGTGAAATGGGTAGAATTGGAGACAATATCATCTGTGGTCGATGGCTTTAATTGGTAGTTCCATTCCATGTTATTGTTTTTATGTTAATTTGGAATTCCTTTCCCATCACTCAGTGAAGTCTTTCCTGCACTGATTCAACACCCTGCCCCTCTTCAACAACTAGAGAATTCCCTCTCGATGGCATAGAAGGATTGATTTCTTCAATTCCAACTATTAATTTCTCCATACCATATGGGTATTGCATGTTGTTTTCCGCTGAGCCATTTTTGTATCGACATTTCTATCTTCCTTATCATTTTCTTATTTGATTGGAATTTCCCTTTTGTTTTTGTGAGACCTCTCACACAATGAGTATCACTTTTATAATTATTCTCTATTGTCATCTCCCATCTAGATAACTAGAATGCAACTTCCTATTCGACTCCCTTTCTACCCATGTTGTTGAAACATGTCCACTTCAGCCCTGTTTTCCCCCTGTGTTGCACTGCCATGTTATCCTTGTTCCACAATAGTTGGTATGTTTTCTTTAAGCCAGGAAAGTACAACAGAGGATGGGTTGGATCGAGGGTGAATCAACTTTCCAGTTTCACTCTAATGAAATCCACTTGTAACATGGTCAATCCGACCTTTGAGGTCTATAAATAGAATGTAATAGGTAGTAGCGAAAATTATTATTGAAGTAGTTGTTTGATGTTACTAATTCAATTGTAAACTAGCCCTCTGCTCTGTAATGAAAGCATAATATAATAAAAAATTCTCTTGGGCCCCTTTTAAAACATTCTTGAGTATCGATCTGGTTATATTTTTGCATTATCTCTATTTTTTCATGGGGATGTATTATATCTGTTATGTTCTCATGTATTTATTTATGTAAGGAACGATGATGATTTATATTATAATAAAAAATATACAGATGATACAAACTTGCAGATCCATGAGATTGGTTTCCAAACAACTATACAATTCAACCACTTTTCTAAGTTGTCCTTGTCCTGCCAAAATTCTATAAACACAAGATGATTTACTAGAGAAACTATGATTCCCGTGAACAAGAAACCAACATTTACAATTGTTCTATTCTCATTTCAAATGTTGGATGCATTCTTATTTCACAGTAGAAGTTTAATTTATGTCTGAAATTAAAACTATACTAGTCTAATTAGGTTTTTGAATGCAAACTTCCAAATTTCATACCTAGAGTGTACTTTGATTGGAATTGGTGTGCTTTTTTAGTTCTGGCCATGAAAAATTGGAATATACTATCAATTGTTTCTTTGGATGACTTGGATTTTACTATAGATCATACAATTTACAAAAATGAGTACAAGAGTTTGTAGAAAAGGTTGGTATGTCTATGTTATATTGCAATTTATTCAATACAACATGAAATGATTATTTGTCAGTTCATTTGTAGAATATATTTCAAGAATATTTCATTTGTTAATTCATTTGTAGAATATATTACGAAGATTATATTTCATCATTTGTAGTTTCATACACACTTCTCAGTATGGGTTGCACATTAAACTCTCTTAGATATAGGAAAAATGCACATATGGATTACACATTGCACTTGTATTACACATTAACTATATCAAATATATGCATTGCCAAGAAATACCAACAATTTATATTACAACAATATTAGTATGTACATAGACATAAAATGTACACCATATTATTTTAGAACTCTAGGCTACTTGGGAGGTTTTTGCAATTCCTCCTTTTTAGAATAAGAAAATTTGTTATAGATTCTCTTTCCTTTTCCAGAACCCTCTAGTTCTACAAAATATTCATCAACCATATGTTTTAATTGTTTTTCTTGCTCTTTCACTTTGTTTGCAAGATTTAACACTTTTGTATGCAATATATCTTTTTCTTCTAGGAATTTCTTCAACATCTCTACATTATTAATTTTTTTCTTTGAGTGCTCATATTCCTTTCTTTTAAGATCATCCTTTGTCCACTTCAGCTCAGATTTAGCTGCACTTAATTTTCTCTTGACCTATTGTACCTCCTTCTTAAGCTCTTGTGCCCTCACATCTGTATCAGATGGAGTATACAAAATTTATTCTGCCATAGGTTTCTCCTGCAAAGATTTAATTTGGGATTTCAAATCTTGTATCTCACTATAACATCCCAAATGTAGTGCTTTTCCCTTCTCCAATAGTTTTTGGTGAAGGTCTCTAATTTTAGCCTCCTTCTCCTCTATCTTCTTCTTCAATGTTGGATATGATGAGTGAAATGTAAACTCTACAACATTTATTGTTGAAGTAGCTTCATTCAAGGTCTTCTCTTGTTGTTGCAAGGACTTTTGAAACTGGAGTAAGCTCTCCATAGTTACATCACCTAGTTTTGTACTTCCAAAACGTTTTGGTGTGGTGGCCTTTTTACCCTCGACTTTGGATTATTTTGGTGTGCTAACCTTTTTACCCTTGACTGCTGATTCTTTTGGTGTGCAGACCTATTTATCCTTGACTGTTGATTCTTCTAGTGTGCAGACCTGTTTACCCTTGACTGTTGATTTTTTTCCCTCTTGCAACTCTTTTAGCCTCGAGAGTTGTTGAAATCCTTTCAATTCTCTTTTTTTTAGCAACTCATTTTTGTTTTTAATTGTTTTATTCATTTTTTCCAATCTCGTTTCATATTCTGTAGGCTCATTTTGTTGTTTAATGATCGTTTCTCTCAATGTATTTTCAAACTCAACCTTCAAACCTGCAATAAATGTTTCTTTCTGCTTCAATTATTGCTGAAGTTCTACTTCATTACCAAATACAGTCTTCAGTGGTGGTATGTTCAAAACTTTAGGCCCGTTTTTCAGCTCATTTTCAAGTCTCCCTATAGTTTCCTCATCTTTTTTCTTTTGAGCTTGATACATGATTTCAGTCTGTCAAGTTCAAAAATCGATTTTGCTAGAAATATGGTAAATTTAGAACATTGATCCTTAATAATTTTATCCTTCTGTCCAATTATTGTTTCAGTTTCCACAATTTTTTTGTCTAAACCTGTAACACAATGTAGTCAAGAATTTGGACATCCTTATTTCTGCACAATTCGTCACTAGATTTGAAGGAATCCTCCCACAAGGTAGATTGTTCTTTTAAATGCACCATTTTATAAAATAAAGAAAAAACAAATCTACCATCAAAAGAATATTTGGCATGAATTAGGTCTTCATCACTAGTCGGTGAATGATCCATATCATTGTTCACAAATTCCTCCCATTGATCTGCGTTTTCATTTCCATGCATTCTAGCCAAAGATGTGACAGCAACATCTTCTTCAAGGGAAAGTGAAGGCATGTCTTTTCCCATAGATTCCATATTTTCCTCTAAAGGTTGTCCATGTATTTTTTATGTAGTGACAGTAGAAACTGCTTCTACATTGTTCTTTAAATATAGTTGAGGTAATTCCTCATTTTTTTGTTATTCTTTAGGCTTCCTAATGTATGTTCTGATAGAATTTGTCCCTACAACACTGGGTCGACATAAATCAATAATTATTTGTAGTGTGCCTGAGTATAAACTGATTTTGACCCTATTCATTTTACTATCTTGCAATGCAGAGTGCAATTTCCTAGCCAATAGATGAGGGACATCTATGGGCATGTCTTCATCCCAGTGTATGGCCAGTTTCATGCAATCACCCGAAATATCATGCCACTTGTGGTGATTCATGATAGTCCTAAGGATAATATGAATCAGGGTTTTGTATATTCCTCGAGGAACATATTCCATTTTTAGAAAATTCCTGGGAACAACAACCCATTTCCCACAAATTTTACTGGCCATTTGAATCTTTTCTTCCTTGGGGGTTTTCCATGAGTTTAACATTGCCCCCTCTCTTCGTGGAATTTTTGTTGCTCTGGAAACCAAATCAGGGTCTAGATGAACCCTCTTCCCAAAAATATGCAATTCCATATCCCCATGATCATAACTATAGATGGAATCATCTATATTTTCATTTTGGAAATTAAAATGTCCAAAAATAAACCTATCCACTCTTTCTCTTATAAGGATATTTAACATACCAGTTGGCCATATGCTTGTATCACTCCATTCATCAGCATTATCTTGGAATTTTTTCATCGTGAATTGTTAAACCTGGGAACCCCACGCTTATCTTGATGTCGTGGTAGAGATGGCCCCTGTTTTTGTTGCCATGGTACAAGACGCTCCAGTTTCATATATTTCCATAGTAAGTGATGACCCAATTGCAATTGCATCGGTCGTGGTTGGTTTGGTGTGCATGCTGAGGAATGCATGCTGAGGAATGCAAGATTAGGAATGCACGTTGAGGAATGTACATTGAGGAATGAAAGATTAGGAATGCACGCTGAGGAATGGAAGCTTAGGAATACACATTGAGGAATGCACGCTTAGGAATGCAAGCTGAGGAATGCAAGCTTAGGAGTTGCACTCCCTAAAATACATCAATTTATCCTAGCCTCAATTGAGTTTACTATTGTTATTTATTGCATATGAATTTGTTTCTTGATGCAAGCTTATTCCTTTAAATATTTAATTTTGGTCTTTTTGTTCTTCTTGCTACAATGTGGAAAATAAATTATATTAATGTTAAAGATGATCAAAAGTGATCATTGGAACTACCAATTACATCATGTAGAAAACCTTAATGGAGTGCCTTAAGCAACACCAAGCTATTCACATTAAAAGACAAAGTATCTAGATAGAACATGTTACCGACTCATATAGTTTTCAGAAGATGAAGTTATAAAAAACCCAATCAATCACTATAAAGCTCCTGAAACCTATCTGACTTATCATATAGAGTACATATTATAGCCATGAAGGTATCCTTTGTAATCTTGGTTCATATTTGGTTTATAGATATTGAAAGATAATTTGTATGTGATGGTCTCCCATGTGATCTTGTGGGGATGAATTCAAAGCTTATGAGTCAGTACATTGATTTTGTTGCTGATAGATTACTGGTGAGTATGCTACGAGGTTTTATATTTTGTACTAATCAAAATCGTTGCATTCTTATGATTCATCTATTTATTCAGTAGTGCTATTGTGGGGTTGGTTAGGGCTTGATTAGTAAATTATTTTTGTGATGCGTTCATGTTTCCTTGTGTCGTGCTAAAGTTTTTCATGTGCTATGGAGCTATCTTTTTCCAAGGGAAAAAAGACAAATGTAGGGGTTAGATACCCAATGGGTAGAGGCAAACAAGGGGAATCCATCAAGTCCTCTTTCATCTTCTGGAGCTTGTTTCTCTCTCCTCGGTGGGCATTTCCTAGGCTTGGTCTAATTTCCCTAAACCACAGTTGTGGCAGGTCCATAAATTCTTCTTCAGGGTCTCTTTGGAAAAACTGAGACCATGGTTGAGTAGAGAAAAAAACATCCTACAATATCCCCATGTGTTGCGGGCATTTTATTCAACACACAATTTGTGGTAGGAATCCTCTTAAGGCTACTTGGACCAATTTTCCCATACTTCGCCAATTTCCTGATTTTCACTAATTTGGGAGGTTAAAAATTTCCTTATCTGATCACCATAAGAAAAACCAAGAGAATGGATAGATATCCATTTCAACAATGAGCAGGACCATATCATCTGATGAATTTTATCATCAAAGGAACACTCCCTTGCAGGCATCTCCAAGTGGTCTCTCAAATTCTTTGTCTAACACTTAACCAGTTCCTTCAAACCCTAGGTCACCAAGGTGATTTAATTTTTCCTTCAAACTTGGCAAGTGAGATGCCCAATGGGAAGAGGCTAGTAAGGTGAATGCATCAATACCAATTTCATGTTCTAGATCTTCTTTATCTCTCCTCAGCGGGCATTTTTCTGGAGCAGTGCAAATATGGCTCCAAGGCACTTTTGGCAGATTGATATCTTCTTCCTGAAAGAATTTTTGGTCTGGCTAATGATATGGTTGGATGCACCATACAACAATATAGATATCCACACTCTCAGAATATTTTTATCATCATCCTATGAGCTGTGGCGGGCATTTCCCTAAGGCCAATTATGCATATTTTACCAATAATTCCATACTTAAAACATTTTTTTATCTTCTCCTAGGCTTGGTCTAATTTCCCTAAACCGCAGTTGTGGAAGGTCCATAAATTCTTCTTCAGGGTCTTTTTGGACAAACTGAAACCATGGTTGATTAGAAAAAACAATAGCCTACAATATCCCCATGTGTTGCGGGCATTTTATTCAAAAAACCATTTGTGGCAAGCATCCTCTTTAAGGCTACTATGTCTTTAGTATGCAAAATAATATTTTTCTTCTATTTTGGCAGCTTGATATTTTCCTTATTGGATCACCATAAGATAAAAAAAGAGCATGGATAAATATCCATTTCAATAATGAACATGACCATATCATCTGATGAATTTTATAATCAAAGGAACACCCCCTTGTAGGCATTTCCAAGTGGTCTCTCAAACTCTTTGTCTAACACTTAACTAGTTCTCTTCAAACCCTAAGTCACCAAGGTGTTTTCATTTTTCCTTCAAACTTGGAAAGTGAGATTTACATTGGGTAGAGGCCAACAAGGAGAATCCATCAAGACCACTTTCATCTTCTGGAGCTTCTATCTCTCTCCTTGCTGGGTATTTTTCTGGAGCAATGCAAATATAGCTAGAGGCATTTTTGGCATATTGATATCTTCTTCCTAAAAGACTTTTTGGTTAGGATAATGATATGGTTGGATACACCATAAAATAGTATAGATATCCATAGTCTCATAATATTTTTATCATCATCCAATGAGCTGTGGCGGGCATTTCCTTAAGTCCAGTTAGGAATATTTTACCAATAATTCCATACTTGGACAATTTTTTATCGTCTCCTATGCTTGGTATGATTTCCCTAAACCACAGTTGTGTTAGGTCCATAAATTATTCTTCATGGTCTCTTTGGACAAACTGAGGAATCCATCAAGACCACTTTCATCTTCTAGAGCTTCTTTATCTCTCCTTGGCACTTTCTCTCTCCTTGGTGGGCATTTTTCTGGAGCCGTGCAAATATGGCTGAGAGGCACTTTTGGAAGATTGATATATTCTTCCTGAAAGACTTTTTGGTCAGGATAATGATATGTTTGGATGCACCATACAACACTCTAGATATCCACACTCTTAGAATATTTTTATCATCATCTAATGAGCTGTGGTGGGAATTTTCCTAAGGCCAGTTAGGCAGATTTTACCAATAATTCCATACTTAGACAATTTTTAATCTTCTCCTATGCTTGGCCTAATTTCCCTAAACCACAGTTGTGGAAGGTCCATAAATTCTTCTTCAAGGTCTCTTTGGACAACCTAAGGAATCCATCAATACCACTTTCATCTTCGGGAGCTTCTTTCTCTCTCCTTGGCAAACATTTTTCTAGAGCAGTGCAAATATGGCTGAGAGGCACTTTTGGAAGATTGATATCTTCTTCCTGAAAGAATTTTTGGTCAGGTTAATGATATGGTTGGATGCACCATACAACCCTCTAGATATCCACAGTCTCAGAATATTTTTATCATCATCCAATGAGCTGTGGTGGGCATTTCCCTAAGGCCAGTTAGGTAGATTTTACCAATAATTCCATACTTAGACAAATTTTTATCTTCTCCTATGCTTGGTCTAATTTCCCTAAACTACAGTTGTGGAAGGTACATAAATTCTTCTTTAGGGTCTCTTTGGACAATCTGAGGAATCCATCAATACCACTTTCATCTTCTGGAGCTTGTTTCTCTCTCCTTGGCACTTCCTCTCTCCTTGGCGGGCATTTTTCTGGAGAAGTGAAAATATGGTTGAGAGGCACTTTTGGAAGATTGATATCTTCTTCTTGAAAGAATTTTTGGTAAGGGTGATGATATGGTTGGATGCACCATACAACACTCTAGAGATCCACAGTCTCAGAATATTTTTATCATCATCCTATGAGCTATGGTGGGCATTTCCATTTTGTCAGTTAGGCATATTTTACCAATAATTCCATACTTGTTCAATTTTTTTATCTTCTCCTAGGCTTGGTATAATTTCCATAAACCGCAATTTTGGCAGGTCCATAAATTTTTCTTTAGGATTTTCCCTACTCTTCTTCTTTCTATGGACCTGTTTTCCCTCACGAAGGGGGGGTCTGGGAACATCTTTAGAACTGCTCTACTTGCTTGTCTCTTTGAGTAGGAATGTGTCTCTGAACTGTAACTTATTTTGTAACACTACCACTTTTTTTCAATAGAATAGTTCCTTAACTTACAAAAAAAACACGGTGACTTCAATGTGCAAATTGAGTAGTTTGTATTTAAACTTAGTTTTGATTTTCAAATTCAAAATGATTTGTAGATTGGTTGTTTTGTACAACATAAAAGGCCCCGACCTCAATTAAGTTAAGAAATCAGCTTACTATTATTGTTAATCATTGCATATGAATTTGTTTCTAGATGCAAGCTTATTCCTTAAAATATTTAATTATGGTAATTTTCTTATTCTTGCTACAATGTGGAAAATAAATTATATTAATGTGGTTTTTTCTGTAAATGTCTATTTTTGGGAATAGAAGGATAAACTAATTAACAAAAAAACAAAAATTAATGAAAATATGATATACATACTGCTCATTCCACATAGGTAGTTCCATCAGTGCCATCAAGGATACAGAGGTAGATGACGGGGCCAGCCCCGTCATCATCCTGATGTCACCTCACAATCACCCACTCAATGGCTGCGCGTATTAACTCATCTCTTGGACATGCAAATATATTGGATTATTGAAGGGACACTGTCATCACCTCTCTACAGAACGAATGTAATGCATCTCCTTGGTTCCTGGGTTGACGTGCCAACAATTTAATGCCCATGCTCCCTTGTCATTTCGGCCATTTTATATCCACACTCTCTGCATTCTCACAGCTCTATTCTTAGCTTTATCCTGGTCACTTGTCCCTCTACAACTCAGTCCCTAGCTCTGAGCTCACTACCACCCTTCATCAGCCAGCCATGTCTCACAGACAACGAAGTATCCCTCATCGTGGTCGTATGGGGAGAGGAAATCAGTATGATCGCCCAATTCAACTCAGTACTTAGGCTAGTGGTGATGGTTTCAATGTTGAGATCCCTGAAGCTGTGTGCCTCATGGTTAATGATTGGGAAGATGAATTGTCTAGTTCCCTCAATGCTGTTGGTTGCACTCTGGAGCGACGAAGAAATTATTGGGTGATAAAAAAACTCCTCATTCTTCGCTTCTACTCTCAACCTCTTGCACCTGCACCTCTTGCATTTGCACCTCCTACACCACCACCTCCTTCTCTTGTCATCCCCATAACCCCCCTTGTTTTAGCCTCTGCACCCTCCACCTCCACCATTTCCCCCACAATACCTATGGACTGCAAGCCTCCTCATCCTATAACACCCTGATTTTGACCTCGTAGCATTAAATGTACATGATGTATATATTTTAATGAATCATGGTGTGGAGCTAAAGGCAAAAGCCCCACCATCGATTTAGTTGTGTTATGTTTCGGCAAACGGAATCATTGTTGATGGTCTATCGTTGTATACAACACATATTAAGTTTTGTCATCATGTAAATGTGCATTTTAATTAAATGAACCCAACCAGCTATGTTCACTGCAACCATATTGAAAAGGGCATGATATTCCTAAGGATAAGGAGGGGGAATGTTAAACCTTGAGCCATGGGGGAAAAGCCATGTGTCACCACTCTTTTTTATTTACTCATCTTCCCTTGTCTTATCCAACTACCTCATTAAAAGTTCTGATGTTAGTTGGGCAGTTATTGCTGGGGAGTGGAGTGTGGCAGGACTGTCAATCCTTTCCCACACGCACACTCCACCAGCAGGTTGACCCTCACAATGGTAGGAAAACCACTACCCCTGGAATGGAATGTGTATTTTTCCTACGGTCTATGGTCGGTGTGTATGTCCTTTCTCAGGCACGGGTTGAGGGTCTGTTTACTTCCTCCATTGCCGACTGTGTCAATTTTCGTGGTTTCATTGTGAGATTGACTGTTGCTCTTTCCCTGATCTGTGGTAGCTGTGAGTACCTACGTTTTGTTGGCTATGTTTTCCCTCATGCTTCAGAGCTGTTGTAGGTTACCATTGATTTGTTTTGGCCATGATAGGGCCAAGAATGACTCAAGGATTTGTTTTCCCCTGTCAAAGCTGTAATTGCTGGTTTTGTTGCATGCATGCAATGGTGGGTCTTCGGACTGTGTTGGAGTGGGGATGAGGGCTTGGTTTTCTTGAAAAACTTGGTGTGTTTGGGAGCCACATAGACAGGGATAGAGGGCTGGATTTATTCTCCACAAACCCCTGAATAACACTAGAAGGGAGGTCAGGGCCTGAGGGACTGTGTAGCAGAGAAAGGACTGATTTCCTTGGGTCGAGTGTGTGTGGGTGTCCTAGAAGTCAGGCTATTTCTTGTGTAGGTGTCCTTAGCTATTCAATGAGCTCACCAGCTTAGAATTTATCCTTTCCTAGCTCCTGGATGGCCTGATAAACCCAAGTGTGTTGGCTTGGCTGATCTGTTATTTTCCTGATAAACCCAACTATGTTGGCTTGGCTGAATTGTGTACCCTTGAATGTTTTGTTATCCTTAGCTATGTGTAATCCTGCTAGTTTCTTATTCCTTGGGGAATCATGCCCATATCGGGGGTGGAAGCGTTGCTGAGAGATTAAGGAGCACGTTGGCCTATGGTTGGGTGGAACATTGCAGCGACATAGCTGGTTGCGGGACAGTTCTTATAAGATATATGAATGATTATGCATCTTCGTATGTAGTATGTTCAAGCATTCAGGTTTTTATGTGTATGTACATGTTCATGGGGCTAGTTTCCCAGAAATTTGGTGTATGGTAGCATCCTCTTCGCCGGTCGGAGGGTCGGGGACGCTACAATGTGGTATCAGAGCGCATGTTGCAGCATGGGCCTGAATGGACCACGAAGATGCAGTGGCAGAGCCATCATTGTAGAATTGGGCCTCAGAGGGCCATGAGAAACCAGTTAGTAGAGGCAGGTTGCCCCTTGCCCAGAAGAAAATGAATGACAACAAAACTTCAAAGAAATTTTTTTCTACGTCTTGGGTTGTCGGCTCATCGGAGGACTAAGTGAGAAGGCCCTTCGATACAGCGAAACATATAGGCTGAAGACCGCCCAATGCAGACCATTGGAGATCGGCAAAGGATAGACGAAGAGACCACTGAAATGTTGGCAGAGAAAAGACAAAGGAGAATATTTTTTTTTTTTGAATTTTTTTTCTAAGTCAGGCCATTGGCGATCAGTGGAAGTTAGTTGATTGCATCGTCGATGATTAGACGATGGGAATGCCGAAACAATGGCTCCGCATGGCTAAGGATCTTTGAAATGTTGGTGGAATTTAGTGAATGGATCGGCAAAAATTAGTTGATAGGTTCGCCAAAATGTCACCGCCGTTGGAGAAAGTTAGAAGATGAAGCCGCCAATGACACATCGACGGAGGAAAGAGAAATTCGATGAAGATTAGTTAGATGGATCGGCAAAATTTAGAGGATGAATCAGCTGATGCAGCGACAAGAAAATTTCAAAAAATTATCTAAGTGTTGAACCCATCAGCGATCAGCGGAAGTTAGTTGATGAGACCGCGGATGGACGTCAACGAAAAAGTTTAATTGTTCATGCGTTTGCCATTGCGGCTGTTTAGTGGACTATTCTTCCGACATATAGAGGCTTCAATCGCTGATGCCGTAGTGATTAGTGCTTCCAACAGCCGATCAAAAAATTATAGAGGATCAGACCACTGATCGAAAAAAGTTAAAGGTTGGTGAACTCGTCATTGTGGCTGCCATGTGGACTAGCACTCTGATGATTAGAAGGTTAAACCGCCGATGCAGCAGGAGTGTTTCTACTTACATCGTCGATGCGCAGTGGATAGAATTCCCAACAGTCGATGGAGTATTAGGGTCTGCGAAACCCACAGTGGGATCGCTGCCCGCCGTTTGCGGCCTCCTAAGAGACTACCCATCCGATGAATAACGTTTCCGATCACCGACACATCGGAGGTAAATTGTTGTTTGGATCACCGCAATGTCAAAGAATGTTAGTGGTTTGGGTCACCGACACAGCGGACCTGTTCAGTTTTGGACCATCAATGCCATAGTAGTTAACTGTTCCGAATGCCAACAGGGTAATGGCCCATGAAAATCACAAAGAGTTCGTTGGCCACCGTTGCAAATGCCCAGAGGACTAGCCACCCGATGTATAGTGGATCCAATTTCTAATATACTGAAGATCTGATAACAGTCTTGGGCAGTGCCATTACAGTTCGGAGGATCAGATAACTACGGACCTGACACGCCAGAGAGAAATAGATGAACAGACTGCCGATGAGCAGTGGAGTTAATTAGTTGTTCTGACCACTGAAACGTCGAAATGTTAGTTTGGATGAGACCCGATTCTATACAAGGAAATTTGGGTTTTTCTAGTAGATTTTTTTTTCAAGCAGTTTTTCAACTGTTTTTCAGTGGGTTTCAACAGATTGCCAGGAGATTGCAAGGCTGAAAAGGAGAAAGATTTTGTGTGTTTAAGCAAAATGGTTATTTTATGATTTTCTAGGAGAAGGTAAGTAGTTCTGTTTTTATCAAGGTATGTATCTAACAGTTTTCTATCTAACACGTTTGCATAATGATAGTCACCTTCAAGGGAAGTATTTCAGAAATTGCAGTTGGTAGGTAAGTGGTGATTCAGTTATGAGAACCCGTGATGGATGTGATACTCGATATTCTTACAAGTGTGCGAGGTATTCCATGGGAGAAAATGTTCATAATGGAAATGATGACATAGAGTCTAATGGAAGGAGATTCCAAGAGACACTGTCAGATGTTGCAGCCACCATGAGAAGCTTGATTAAAGCTCAATAAGAGCAGCATAAGTTGAATGCTGCCATGTTGCAGAGTTTGACAGATTTGCAGAGGAAGATAGACTCTGGATGAGGTACAACACGACCAGAAGGCAGTAAGAGCAGTACTAGGAGAAGGATAAGGACTTCTAGTGGGTCATCTGACTCTGAAGAATCCAGTAGGGATACAAGATCTTCTTCTCATAAAAGAAAGAGAAAGAGACACCATAGGGATCACTCTCAGGATGAATTTAAGAAGGCTAAACCTCCTACATTTGATGGTGAGGTAAAGACTGGAAAAGAGGCTAAAGCTTTTCTTGTTGGGATAAAGAAGTACTTTCAAGTTCAAAATTATTCGGGAAACGTGAAGGCAAGAGTTGCCATATTCAATCTGAATGGAAGAGAATCCATTTGGTGGGAACACTTCAAGCAAGTAAAGAGGATCAGTGAAAGGAAACTTAAGTGGAAACAGTTCAAGAAGTATTTCAAGCATAAATACCTCTCTGACAGGTATTATGATGACAATATTAAGGAGTTCTGTTATAGCGGATTTTACCTCACTAGGTGAATCACACATTGTATGGCCTTCCCCTATCCCGCTGCAGACTCATTATTCCCTATGGACCCTCTATTGTATTTTGATGTATCATTGACCATCCAACACGAGGTACTCAGCAAGGCTGTATAATATGGAAGAACTCGATCATAAGGTGCACGGACCAGTAAGTGTACCGGGAATGGCCGACATGCAAAGTCAAGATAACTGAGGAATGGCCGACTCAGGTTTCAACTTCCTTCGAACAAGAGCATAACGGTGTATGGTGACTGAATGAAGGAAGCATAGACTCGATATACAAACTGGGACATCTCTATGACACAGGAGGCATCAATAGAGGCTCCATAGGGACTGGAAGCTTAACCAGTCGGTGGAGATAAAACTCAGATAACGAGTACAGCTCCTAAAGTCAAACTATAACCCAACCAATGGATGTGATATACAGTGCTCTGTTCGAAGGCGACACGACTTGACAGCTGCCAAAGATAATATCTTTTCTTGTCCGGCTTTTTGGTTTTTTGATTTTTTTGGTCTTTTTCAGTTATTTGAAAAGCATGAAAAAAGAATAAACTAGCTTTATAGTTACAAACTAGGAGGAGATGAGTGTCATCAAGGCAAACAAACTAGTTCCAAGCAATGGAACATACCTATGCTCAATGCAAGGATACATGTGTAGGATATCAACACTCGGGGGAAAATCCCCTCCCGGTAAAAAAGGGAATCAAGCTGCGAAAGATATAAATAAAGGCTCTGCATGGCTAGACATGAGACAAGCTCGGGCTATATGGCTGAAACGAAATGTCAGGGGAGCCAGCATAAATCTCAATAAGACAGGCAAAGCTCATGATAATGCATTCACAACTCGATATAAGGGGAGTCCAGGGGGATACAGGCCAGCATAAGATCAAGAGGAGTGTGAAGCTCTTGCTAAATGTCATGGCAATACTATACAACGGACTCCCACACCCTAAAGGGGGAAACATCGGCATGGGCACCAAATGCAAATAAGGTGCTAACTAGGGTACCCATGTAAGGCAAGTCTCTACCACTCATATCATGCCACTTCTATAGCAGCAAGAAGGTTCCGTGACATAATAGAGTGGGTTCGTACCTAAGGATATAGTGACGTGGTCATAAGGTCATACAAAATGCAAATGGTGGTGAACCTAACCTATATGCCAGTATAGATGTAATACCTGTGAAAGGTACGAACGGTCTCTGGCCACAAAAGAAGCATCCAACAGACAACTTCAGACCCAAGGAAGACCCAACCACACTCACAACCCACCTAGCAACTTCCCACAACATCAGACTCACCAAAAGGGAGGATGTACGCGACTGTATAAAGAACAGCTGCATATGTACGCGACTTTTGGCCAAAAAGCCGCGTATGCACGCGACTGTTGGCCAAAAACCCGCGTATACAGAGAAGGCAGTGGTAAAAAGCAGGTCAAGGCCAAACCAATAAAGGGAAGTATCAATGGACAAACATACTATAACATGCGACACTGAAACAGAGAGAAACAGAGAGCAAATCAATAATAACAAGCCCATTGTGCCCCCAACCCCAAAGAAGAACAAGGAACATCCCCAGCGGAGTCACCAATTCTGTTACGGAGAGAAATTCCTATGGCTTGGGGTACCACAACAGACAGCTAGAATCCAGAAATCAATCTTTCCCAATATGCAATATAAATCAAAACATCTAACACTAAAGGATCGAACCTCGTACCTTATTCCGGACGGTTGAAGTAGATCCCCGTTGAGCTTTCCAATCTTCAGCTTGAATTGTTATAGCACGTCCTCAACAACAAGTAAACAATACAAGCATACTATATTTCATGGTGTTAGATCTATTCTAGCATATATAATCAATAATGTATAAGCATTTGACATATTCCAATGGATGCAACATTCATTCAAATACACATTACTGGACAGGAAAAGATATTTCTATAAATGTGAATCAGAGATTACAAGTGACAACCTCTGACGGCACGTCTGCGAACTAGAGAAACTGAATCCCCCACTTGGGCCTCCACCACCTCAATCCTCCATCACTCCGATAGCAAGCTCACTAACAATGGCAAGCTTTGGAAGAACACAAAAGTGCTCCAAAGGGACAAAGGGATGCAGACTCAAGTATAGTTTTGGCAACAATGGACTATAGTTTCGGTACTCTCAATTCTCTCTTATCTCCCCCCCCCATCTCTTTAATGTACCAAGGGGTTCCTTATATAGCTTCACAAGGGACAATGAAGGGTCGAATCTGAGCGATCTCAATGCATATGGAAGGCTAGGAGTCGAATGAGTCGGATCCAAGTCAAGGAATGCTCCAAAAGGATTTGGACTATGCACACATCCTGATGTACGCAACTATAGGGGTCAAACCCGCGTATGTATGCGGTTATCGGGGAAAAGGCCGCGTATATCACTTTTCTAATGTTTTTAGGGATGGTCAATGATACATCAAAAGACAATAAAGGGTCCATAGGGAATAATGAGTCTGCAGCGAGATAGGGGAAGGCCATACAATGTGTGATTCACCTAGTGAGGTGAAATCCGCTATAACAGATGCCCCCTAATGTATGAGATCAGAGGGGTTATACGATGGCCGAAATACATTATAAGTCCATCCCAGAAGTGAAGTGATGAAGGTACCCAAATGGAAGACCAGCCACCCAATCAGCATAATACCATAATACAACTCTGCATATAACTGCAAGTACATAGAGCAGTCCCGGATACATAAGAGTACAATGGCCATGAATTGGCATGAAATATGATAGAACATATGTGGTCATCGGCACGTACAATATACATAGATCAGAATCTCCATGATGAAGATATACAAAGTACAATGATCTCCACATAGGCTGAAGATATATAACAAATCAAGATCCCCATAGTGGCTGGAAATATCTGACATATACTGCAACAAGTCACGAGAGTTGAAATATCATGAACACTGGCACGATCAAGGAGGTAGCATATAGTGGATGCCACCAATCCGGA
>LPNX010070202.1:981462-1078382 GCA_001517045.1 Pseudotsuga menziesii | reverse complement strand
TGGATGCAACATTCATTCAAATACACATTACTGGACAGGAAAAGATATTTCTATAAATGTGAATCAGAGATTACAAGTGACAACCTCTGACGGCACGTCTCCGAACCGGAGAAACTGAATCCCCCACTTGGGCCTCCACCACCTCAATCCTCCATCACTCCGATAGCAAGCTCACTAACAATGGCAAGCTTGGGAAGAACACAACAGTGCTCCAAAGGGACAAAGGGATGCAGACTCAAGTATAGTTCTGGCAACAATGGACTATAGTTTCGGTACTCTCAATTCTCTCTTATCTCCCCCCCCATCTCTTTAATGTACCAAGGGGTTCCTTATATAGCTTCACAAGGGACAATGAAGGGTCGAATCCGAGCGATCTCAAGGCATATGGAAGGCCAGGAGTTGAATGAGTCGGATCCAAGTCAAGGAACGCTCCAAAAGGATTTGGACTATGCACACATCCCGATGTACGCGACTATAGGGGTCAAACCCGCGTATGTACGCGGTTATCGGGGAAAAGGCTGCGTATATCACTTTTCTAATGTTTTTAGGGATGGTCAATGATACATCAAAAGACAATAAAGGGTCCATAGGGAATAATGAGTCTGCAGCGGGATAGGGTAAGGCCATACAATGTGTGATTCACCTAGTGAGGTGAAATCCGCTATAACAAGTTCCATGAGCTAAGATTGGGACAATAGACCATGGATGAATATGCAAATAAATACTTGGAATTGTTGAGGTATGTTTGGTACATCAGAGATGAAAAAGTGAAGGTCTAGCAGTTTCTGAGTGGATTGCCTCAGTCTTACAAAGATAGAATTGAGTTTTATGAACCAAGAACTCTTGAAGAAGCAATAAGGAAGGCTAAGTATTGCTATGAGCAAAGAAAGGGTAAACCTGATTACCATAAGGCATGGAAGGACAAGAAGAATGAGAAGTTTGACCAAAGAAATAAAGGTTTCAAACCTCCTAATTTTAGGAATCAGCAAAAGTAGCCATCCCAAGTTGTGAGTAAGCCAGTTGGAGTAATTGGAGAAAATCCTAAGGATCCACAATAGAATAGAGGACCACTTCAATGTTGGAAATGTGGAGGACCCCACATGAGCAGAGATTGTCCACTCGAGAATGAGAGTGCAAGGCTAGCTTACAACATTTAAGAAGCAGAAACAGTGGGTCAAGTAGCAAGGGCAGTCCCTAGGATTTATGCATCACTGGAGGACTGATTGTTGAACAATCTGTTTCTATTTTGGTTGAAGTAGTAGCTAAGATTGTTGAACAATCTGTTTCTATTTTGATTGACCCTGGTTCTACACACAGTTACATTACTCCTAAGTAGTGGAGATTTGTGCTTTTAAGAAAGTAAAGCATAGAAAATCTTGTTTAGTTCAGCTAGCCACTGGGACTAAGAGAAAGGTCAGTGAAGTGGTAGAGAAATGTCCATTGGTCATGAATGGATTGACCACTTGTGTAGATCTTAATGTTCTACCGCTTGGTTCCTATGATGTTCTCATTGGAATGGATTGGTTAGAATCTCACAGAGTGAAGCTTGACTATTACAACAAGACTTTTGAATGCATGGATGAAGAAGGGAACCCATTGGTTGTGAAAGGTATTCCAAAGGTGATTTCAGTAAGGAAGGTTTCAACAATGCAGTTGAAGAAGTTCTATAGGAAAGGTTTCTAGTTGTATGCAACTCATATTGTGGAGGCAACAAAGGATGAAACTCCTAGGTTGGAGGACTATCAGGTGTTATGGGAATTCAAGGATGTGTTTCTTGAGGAGATTCCAGGGCTTCTTCCAAAGAGGGACATTGATTTCACAATTGAACTTGTGCCAGGAGCAGCACCAGTGTCCAAGGCACCCTACAGGATGAGTATGACAGAGATGCTCGAACTAAATATGCAACTGCAAGAGTTGTTGGAAAAGAAGTATATTAGGCCGAGTTTGTCTCCTTAGGGAGCACTAGTTCTGTTTTTAAAGAAGAAAGATGGTACACTTAGGTTGTGTATTGATTATAGACAATTGAACAAAGTCACTATGAAGAATAAATATCCTTTGCCTAGGATTGATGACCTCTTTGATCAAATGAGAGGAGCAAAGGTATTTTCCAAGATTGACTTGAGGTCTGGTTACCATCATGTGAGAATCAAGGATGAAGATGTTCATAAGACAACCTTCAGAACAAGGTATGGACATTATGAGTTTGTAGTGGTACCATTTGGTCTCACAAATGCACCAGCTACATTTATGTGCCTTATGAATAGTGTCTTCAACAGGTATTTGGACAAGTTTTTTCTTGTTTTCCTTGATGACATTCTTATTTATTCTAAGAATGAGAAAGAGCATGAAGAGCATTTGTCATTGACATTGAAATTGCTCAAGGAGCATAAGCTGTATGCAAAACTGAGCAAGTGTGACTTCTATAGAGATATAATTCAGTATTTTGGTCACATTATCTCAGAAGAGGGTATATCTATAGACCCTGAAAAGATTGAAGCCAAAATGAATTGGCCTACTCCAAGAAATGTGACAAATGTAAGATCTTTTATCGGACTTCCAAGATACTATAGGATATTCATTGAAGGATTCTCCAAAGTTACACATGCCATTACTTCTTTGCAAAAGAAGGGGATGAAGTTCGAATGGACATTGAGGTGTGAAGAAAGCTTCCAGCTGTTGAAGAATCTTCTCACCAGTGCACCAATATTGAAAGTTGTAGATCCAGAGAAAGATTTTGTGGTGTGTACCAATGCATGTGGACAAGGGTTTGGAGGAGTCCTTATGTAGGACAACCATGTGATATGTTATGAGTCGAGAAAGCTGAAGGAGCATGAGAAGAACTATGCCACTCATGATCTAGAGCTTGCATCCATAGTACATGCCCTCAAGATGTGGAGACATTACTTGATGGGTAGAAGATTTGAACTCAGAACGGACCATTGTGGTCTGAAGTATTTGTTTGATCGGCCTACTCTAAATGCTAGACAACCAAGATGGCTGGATTTTTTATGTGTGTTTGATTTTGAAATCAAGCACATAAAGGGAAACAAGAATAAGGTAGCTGATGCGATCAACAGAAAGGTGCAGGAAATGCATGTGGCATCTCGTAATATTTTCCAATTAGATTTGAGGCAATAGATTGTTAATTGTACTGCCGGAGATGTATTGTATGAGCTGGTAAAAGACAAATTGCAGCAGTAAAGTCTTGAGAATAAGTATGAGGGATATACACTGGAAGAAGATGGGCTTCTTACTTATAAAGGTAGAATTTATATTCCCAATGTAGCAGATTCGAGGAGAGTTGTTATGGATGAAATCCATCAAGCTCCGTAT
Organism: Pseudotsuga menziesii; assembly: GCA_001517045.1. Lineage (NCBI taxonomy): Eukaryota > Viridiplantae > Streptophyta > Pinopsida > Pinales > Pinaceae > Pseudotsuga > Pseudotsuga menziesii. The sequence goes on along the minus strand of LPNX010070202.1, from coordinate 1,075,049 downwards.
TCTGGTCACCCAGGATACCAGAAGACAATTGCTACAGCCAAAAAGCAATATTTTTGGCCAGGAATGAAGAAGGATATGGCTGAATACATTTCAAGGTGCATGAAATGTCAACAGGTAAAGGTTGAGTATCAACATTCAACAGGTTTGTTACAGCCTTTTCCAGTTCTAGAATGGAAATGGGAAGTTATTTCCATGGATTTTATTACAGGATTGCTGATGACTTGGAGACAACATGATTCCATCATGGTTGTGGTGGAGAAGTTGACGAAGGCAGCACATTTTATACCAGTGAAGTCTACACATAAGACTGATGACATTGCAAAGATATTCATGAAGGAGATTTTCAAATTGCATGGATTGCCGAAGGCAATAGTCTCTGACAGAGATGTCAAGTTCACTTCCAATTTTTGGAAGGGGTTGTTTTCATATTTGGGTACAAAGCTAAACTTCAACACTACATATCATCCTCAGACAGATGGGAAGACAGAGAGAGTTAATCAGGTGCTTGAAGATATGCTTTGCATGTATGTGATGGACAAACCAACCAAGTGGGAAGATTACTTACACTTGGTAGAGTTTGCTTATAAAAATGGACAGCAGGAGTCCTTGGGGATGAGTCTGTATGAAGCTTTGTATGGAAGAAGGTGTAGAACACCAGTGACTTGGGATAATCCAGTGAACAAGGTTGTGCTTGGTCCAGAATTACTCAAGGAAATGGAGCAAGAGGTTGTAAAGATTAGGTAAAATCTGAAAGCAGCACATGATAGACAGAAAATCTATGCAGATAAGCATAGAATGAACAGGGAGTTCAGTGTTGGGGATCATGTCTACCTTAGAGTGAGGGCAAGGAAGAGTTCCTTGAAGCTTGGAAGTTGTGCCAAGTTGTCACTAAGATATTGTGGGACATTTGAAGTGCTTGAAAGAATAGGGCCAGTTGCATATAGACTTGCATTGCCTGCTAGTACTAGGGCTCATAATGTTTTTTATGTTTATTTTCTTAAGAGATATGTGCATGATCCTAACCATGTGATAAATTGGGATGTGATTTAGGTGGAACTCAAGGGAGAGTTCCAAATCGAGCCAATGCACATCCTCGACAGGAAGGTCATAATGCTCGGGAACCGGGCCATAGGTCAGGTAAAGGTGCAATGGGAGCACTACGGACCTGAAGAGGCTACATGGGAGCTAGAGGATGCCATGCGATTGGCACATCCATTTTTCTTCAATCTTGCGGAACACTGAGGCAGTACCAGTGTAGGATTTTGTTCAAATCTTGTAAAGCACTGAGGACAGTGCTATTGAAGGGTGAGGGGAATGTAACACCCCAATTTTTACCATGTTGCATTAAATGTACATGATGTATATATTGTAATGAATCGTGGTGTGGAGCTAAAGGAAAAAGCACCACCATCGATTTAGTTGTGTTATGTTTCGACGAACGAAATTGTTGCTGATGGTCTATCATGGTATACGACACATATTAAGTTTTTTCATCATGTAAATGTGCATTTTAATTAAATGAACCCAACCAGCTATGTTCACTGCAACCATATTGAAAAGGGCATGATATTCCTAAGGATAAGGAGGGGGAATGTTAAACCTTGAGCCATGGGGGAAAAGCCATGTATCACCACTCTTTTTGATTTACTCATCTTCCCTTGTCTTATCCAACTACCTCATTAAAATTTCTACTATTAGTTGGGAATTTATTGCTGGGGAGTGGAGTGTGGCAAGACTGTCAATCCTTTCTCACACGCACACTCCACCAATAGGTTGACCCTCACAATGGTAGGAAAACCACTACCCCATTACTCCATGCAGATTCTCCATTATTCCATTTACTCCATGACTGCATGGGACATCCTCCCACTCTCCCAAGCTTGTTGATCTCACGCAGAGGAGTTATGTTTCCACACACACCGTTTGGCCCTCTCTATCGGTGGTTCCTCATGCAGAGAGGAAGGGAGTGCCAGTTTGGCCATTAGCGTTCAGGGCTATGGAACATGTATTTTCCCTATGGTCTATGGTTAGTGTGTATGTCCTTTCTCGGGCATGGGTTGAGGGTTTGTTTACTTTCTCAATTGCCGACTGTGTAAGTTTCTGTGGTTTCATTGTGAGATCGATTGTTGCTCTTCCCCTGATCTGTGGTAGCTGTGAGTACCTACATTTTGTTGGTTGTGTTTTCCCTCATGCTTCGGGGCTGCTGTAGGTTACCATTGAGTTGTTCTGGCCATGATAGGGCCAAGAACGACTCAGGTATTTTTTTTCACCTGTTAAAGCTGTAATTGTTGGTTTTACTGCATGCATGCAGTGGTGGGTCTTAGAACTGTGTTGGAGTGGGGATGAGGGCTTGGTTTTCTTGACAAAATTGGTGTGTTTGGGAACCACACAGATAGGGATAGAGGGATGGATTTATTCTCCACAAACCCTTGAATAGAACTGGAAGGGAGGTCAAGGCTTGAGGGACTGTGTAGCAGAGAAAGGACTGATTTCCTTGTGTTGGGTGTGTGTGGGTGTCCTAGAAGTCAGGCTAATTCTGGTGTAGGTGTCCTTAGCTCTTCAATGAGCTCACCAGCTTAGCATTTATCCTTTCCCAGCTCCTAGATGGCCTGATAAACCCAACTGTGTTGGCTTGGCTGAATTGTGTACCCTTGAATGTTTTGTTATCCTTGGCTATGTGTAATCCTGCTAGTTCCTTATTCCTTGGGGAATCATGCCCGACTTGGGGGTGGCAACATTGCTGAGAGATTAAGGAGCACGTTGGCCTATGGTTGGGTGGAATGTTGCAGTGATGTAGCTGGTTATGGGACAGTTCTTATAAGACTGAGTATTCTTGACTAATCTATTTTGCAATCATATTTACTGTTAATGAATTATGATGATGGACATGTTGAATGCTGAATTGTATGTTTTGCTTCCATTGTTTATATGAATGATTATGCATCTTAGTATGTAGTATGTTCAAGCATTCAGGTTTTTATATGTATGTACATGTTCATGGGGCTAGTTTCCCAGACGTTTGGTGTATGGTAGCGTCCTCTTCGCCTGTCGAAGGGTCGGGGACGCTACACATCCCCCCTCATCGAGTCGAATAAAATCCCTCTCTGCTGGTAAATGTACTCCCAGTTTTGACGTGGATTCCTCCAGTGACAACACTTCTGATGACAAGGACGACCCAAGTGAGCCGATTTCCACTGGATTTGGATTCCCTATCTTTGAGGATCCATTCCATAACCCTTAATCAATTTTTTGTCAATGGCTTCTTTTGTTTTTTTTTCTTCAGAAAGTCTGTGGGCTTATTAAAGTCAGAATCTCTGTCTGTTGGTTTTTTCATTTAAGGAACTATTATGTATTTTTGTATAAGGATACTCTCCTTCTTTCTATGGACCTGTTTTCCCTCGCGGAGGGAGGGTCTGACAATCTCTTTAGAACTGCTCTACCTGCTTGTCTCTTTGAGCAGAAATGTGTCTCTAAACTGTAACTTTTTTTGTAAAAATACCACTTTTTTTCAATAGAATGGTTCTTTAACTTAAAAAAAACATGGTGACTTCAATGTGAAAATTGAGTAGTCTATATTTAAACTTAGTTTTTATTTTCAAATTCAAAATGATTTGTAGATTGAATGTTTTGTACAACATAAAAGGTCCTGGCCTCAATTGAGTTAATAAGTCAACTTACTATTATTGTTAATCATTGCATATGAATTTGTTTCTGGATGCAAGCTTATTCCTTTAAATATTTAATTCTGGTAATTTTCTCAGTTCTTGCTACAATGTGGAGAATAAATTATATTAATGTGTTTTTTTTCTTTCTGTAAATGCCTATTTATGGGAATAGAAGGCAATACAAGGATAAACTAATTTACAAAAAAAAAAACTTAATGAAAATATGATATACAGACTGCTCATTCCACATATTCACAACACTACATCTCATTTCACATGCAATGAAGATTATATAATACTGATGTATTACAAAATTAGATAGTGTGTGCATGTAATATAATTGCAACCTATGCCCAATATTTTAATTAAATGGATTAATCCTGAACTACAAAAAAATTATAAACTATGTCCTGATCTAAGTATAAATATTCAATAAATCAAATATCCTCAGTTGATACAACATCATTGAAATCACTAGTCACATAGTATAAGCATTAGTTACATAGTTCGATGCCATCCTTATGCCAAGGAATGAAGCTCAACAAAGCATCTTCTAAATTACATAATGCGCTACTAGGATGTGGTAGAGGTATATTTTCAAATAGAGGATCTAAAAATTCTTTTGGATTGACAATATAATAGCCTTTTCCTACAGGTATAGAGTGTACCATTGCATTTGGGTCAGCCTTATGTATTGTCTCCCTTGAAACTTTAACCCTTGAGTTTAATGCAATGAAGAAAGAATTTATTTCCTACCAACCCCAATTGGGAAGTTGGTGTTAACTCATTAGCATTATCTTGACCCTGCAAATAAATGAGACAAAGTAAGATGCATGGAAATAAGAATTTAAACATTGATGATCCTAGATTAAATAATTACAATCTTACATGAATTCGTGTTTTCATTTTTTCAATTTGCAGTTTCGATGGAACCATTGGTGTTTTCTGTACCAAATGTTCATCATATTTTGATGCATGACTCTCCACCCAATAGACAATGATTTCTAATATATTGATAAAATAAAATAAAATTGAACTAAATTAAGAAATTTTCCAATACTTACTAGGGATGATGGAGTATGCATTGAAGTTAATTTCTTTTGTATTAGTCTGTTCCTAGGGTCTGTTATGTCCCCTATATTACTTTGTCAAGGAAAAAAATCTAATACACACACACACATATATATATTCAAAATATGAAAACAATATTATTTCAAATAATAAATAAACAACTAACCTCCACCATAGGCGTGATTTCAACATGAGCATTTTGTACAGTAGGACACTATTTATATGAGCAATCAAATATTAGCCTTCATATCATTACTGTGAAAATGTGTATACTGAGACAAGAGTAAAGAACTAGACACGAACACTTTGTTGACCACATGTTCTCTCTCCATATTTTCTACTTTTTTCAGTAGTTCAGTTATTGTTGTTTTCAAAAATGAGATTTCCTCTATGTTTTCTTTCACTGTTGCTTGGATTACAGCTAGCACTTCCTTACATGGAATTTTTCCAAAAAAGTTAGTTGGTGTAACTCCTAAGCCAATGCCACAACATCGTCCTCTTGCATCAACCCCTAGTACCTTGGCAAGGGCATCATACCTAGCTGCAAAGTCTTCATATGCAACTTCTACTTGTACTTGTTCAATTTTTTGCTAATATTGACATACAATTAAATCTAATCATAGAAGAAAAAATTTCCAACATGTAAAATGAAATTTTAATCAATATCGAAATTAAAAGGTTGAGAGATACTATTGTTTCTCCTACAGCTGGTGTGATTGGAGTGCCATCCTTCTTTTGATGGCACTTATTCCATAAGTCTACCCGAGTAATGCTTGTAGTTGTATCATTAGAGGCTATAGATTTTTTCTAGTTGCAACAATTAAAATAGTATGGTTAAGTTGTGACATTTCAATGAAACTAAAATATGCTAATATTTCTCATATCAAATAAAATATCATGACAATTGTATACCATATCATCTTCGACCCATTGATAACCTCGACGTCTAGAGGTTTGCAAGTCCCCCTCCTTTTCTCTATTTTCCTTGTTTTTTTCATTATATCCTAGAAATCAATTGAAAATAACATATATAAGTCAACATTACAAGCCAATAGATATTCTAAAAAATTTGATTATATAATATGTGAAATTTTAACTTACCACGAATTTCGTGGTGGCTCGTGGTATGACGAATTCTCTCCACACTGTCTCAGTTATCCTAACTAGAGGAACATTTTTTAATCTTTCCTCTATTGACTCATAAGGGTCATAGTATTTTTTGGTCAACTGATACCTATGACTGTTTTCCTTGTGGCCAATGGATTTCATACAATATTCTTTAAGGACTAGAGGGATTATGAATTTTTCCTACAACTTACAAGAATTGCATCTTTAGATGCCATACATGGTTTGAAAATAAACTTCGAAATCATCCAAAAATAGAAATGTTGAAAACAAATACATGTAATGTCTAATACTTAGATTAATAATGTTCCACAAGTCCTCCTTTAATTGATCTGAAACCTTCCTCCAATCAGAATAATTGATTGGAACCATTTCCCTTGCGAGCACACCTAGTAATGAAGATAACTTCACGGAGTTTGGACCAATTGGTTGGTTCCTTTCATTGATATGAATTTTGATCTTTTCCTCCAAGTTATTTATTTCTGCACATTTAGTTTCTCCTCTACCTTTCTTCTTGATTTTCTCTGTCGATGCTTGTGTAGAGGGATCTTTGCCTTGTATACTAATGTCATGTTGACATTGTTTTTTGTGAACATCTTCTATAAAAGAAGGGCATGTAAAGGTTTTATGGATTTATAAGTAATAAAATTTTATTTATGAAGAACTACAAAATTATACATTAATGACCTTACCTTGTTCTTCATGTTGCTCTGCCTCCTTTTGTGTCGAGGGATCTTCCCCTTCTACACGGTTATCCATATGACATGGTTGTTTGTGAACATATTCTATAAAAGAAGGGAACATAAAGGTGTTATGGATTTCTTAATCATAAGATTTATAGTTATAAGGAACTAGAAAAATCTGAATTAATGGGATTACCTTGTTTCATGTTGCTCCTCCTCCTGAAAAGAGGAAAATGTATCTTTGTCATGTGCTTCTTTTTTAGGACTAGTATAATAATTCAAAGGCTTACAAAGTGTAATAATCTTCTTTGCTATTGTTTGTATTTTCCTCTTCTTTGTAACTGTAGCCAAGAATGTTATTAAACATATGCCTAACATTATCATACAATAAAAATAAGCATTATATAATTACATAAGGAAATGCTTTGTTCTATTTCTAAATATTTACCTTTTGGGATAGATGTCCCTTTCTTTCCCATTTGATAATTTTGATGCATTCTTTTTGAAAAATTCATAATCATATTTTTTTTACTTTGTGTCATAACCTTCTTTGCCTATGTTTTTAAAAATTAATATGTTCTAACAATTTAAACTAAATAAAAGTAGTATTCCCATTTACTGTGATGGAATTTTTTTTTTTTGCAAAGAACTCATAGATGTAACCTCTTGGGTGGCTCAAACACATTCTTATTAATATAAAACCTATTCATGTCTGTAAAAAAAAACAATTTAAATTAAACAATAATAATGATATACTTCAATCACCAACAATCACTTACCTCCATGTCTCCACTTGTACAAAGCCTACATAATTAACCAAAAAAACAAAGTTGATCATCACTCAATTGTTAACTGAAAGTTGTTTAAATGATTAATCTATCTAACAAGTTTCAAAAGTAAAAGGGAAGACTATCTATAAGGACTATTTGCTAAAAGGAATAGATTTCATAACTTGAGAGAGAAAGAGGGTTAGAGTGTTTAAGGTTTAGGTTAGACACATACAGTAGCCAACAAGATATCTCAGTCTCCAAGAGTGAAGACCCCTCAGCCTTAGAGGCTGCAAGCAGGAGAAGGTTTACACATGCAGCCCCAAAGATGAACACATTAACAATCTTGCATCAATGGGAAAGTGCAGTCCAACTCTAGTGCTCAAAAAACAATCACAACCCAGCTAAATGAATGTCAAAGAGTCCACAACTCAGCTAGGAAGAGCCACCACAATCCACGGTCAGCCCTAGAGGAAACCAAAATTTTTACATAATTCTTAAAAATTTTACATAATTTTTAAAATTTTGTAGTATAGGAACCACTATTTTGATTTATGTCAATAAAGAAACCACATAATGTGTATTAGACTTACTAAGAATATGATAAAATTTTGTACAAAATGCAACACAAAATGCGTATTACACTTAAACTTGTGTAGCAAAGGAACCACTATTTTGATTTATGTCAATAAAGAAACCACATAATGTTTTCAGTGTTTGTTGTTTTTAGGCTTTATGTTGTTTTCACGAAATCATTGATAAATTACCTGCAATAACATAGAACACAAAACAAGAATGTAGTGAAACTTAAGTTACACCTCACACAATTCACCTCAATATATCCCAAAAGCTTAGCTTCAGCTTTCATGGTGTTGAATACCAGAATCAAAGCAAGTAAACGTTGGTCTGTGCAAAATGAAAACGTCGCCCTTTCCCGGTAAAACTATTCGTGGGAAATAAAATGTGAAAAGTTATGTTAGGGGTTCCATTTTTTTGTTTCTTTTTGGTAAATTTAATATCCCTTTTTTGGTATAGATAGAAAAAACACTCGATTTTTTTCCTAAGGTTTTCAATGAAAAGGGGAAGGACCCTGGTATTGGGAATCAGGTGGACCAAAGGAAGGAAGGAGGGAACCAAGGAAATACAATATTAGCCTATTGTGGTGGGTGACATAAAGTGAAATAATGTAATAATCATGGCTTCTAAGGCATTGAATGTGAGGTTTATTTTTACAAGGATGGGGACAATGAGTTTGTTTCAATAGATTCAAGTGCACTAGTAAACAATTTTACCTTACCACATAAAGGATTTCATTTTCACCCAAGGTTAGATGTTGAGGCTACATCCAAATATATTATTATTTCTAGTAGGTATCTACTGCATTTATACCTACATATATTAGAATACTTAGGAGAAGAGATATATGATGTTGCATTTAATCTATATGCTCTCCACAAGTTTGACAATTCATTAATACATTGGTTAAGCTACTACTTGGAGAAAACCTACAAGAACCTATATAATCCTTTTAAATATTAAGAATTTTTATCATTATAACCTCTTCCAAACATATGCAATTCTTATAAAGATAAAAGGAATTCTAACTATGAAGCTATGCATTTTAGACCAGTATTATACCATTGAAACTATTCTACTAATGATAATCTGGTAACTTGCTTGATGGACCATATGAATATGATGTGAACCCCATCTCCTTATAAGTAAAATTTTTAACCTACAATGTCAACCCTCCATCTCTTTATAATTATCAAACAAATTATAGGTATATACCTAGTATTGTAGGTGTCAATGCTTTTTATATGAATTAGTGAACCATGACAATATTGTAGCTATATCAGAGAAAAAGAAGGCTATATAGATCCAGAATTTCATTTAATCTATCCTTAAGTATTCCCTTAACCATCATCCCTAACTGAAAATGATTGACACCAAATGGAGTAACATATACTACCTTGAATAATGGACATTGCAAAGGAGGCAAAGTTGTCATTTATCTTGCACCAGTGGAACATATGAAGGAAAATGGTTGTGATCAACCAAATATTCATAATTACATTAATAATCCGTTGATGAATGGATTTCACAAGGAAAATGACTTGATAAAAATAATAAGGTTGAGAGGGTATACCAGGAAATCGACCATGTATATTAGCCTATTGTGGTGGATACCATTAAGTTAAATAATGTAATAACCATGGCTTATAATGCATTGATTGTGATGTTTGTTTGTAGAAGGATTGGGGTAGTGAGTTTGTTTCAATGTATTCAAGTGCACTAGTAATCAATTTTAGCTTACCACATAAGGGATGTCATTAATTTCATCTTAGGTCTTAGATGTTGAGGTTACAATATCCAAACATAGTATTATTTCTAGTCGGTATCTATTGCATGCATTTATACGTAGGTGGATTTACTAGTTAGTTCATCAAATTACTTATATATCATTCAAGGTTCCATGTCAATAAGTAAGGATACAATAAGGATAAAATAAATGTACTAAATTAGTCTATGTTCATAGACTCTCTTATGATTCTACACAAGATATATATTTTCTCTTTGATCTGCTATTTGTAACTACTAGCATCATTATATGACTCATTATTTTTTCTTGCCTTACAAAGATATCAATAATATGCAATATTCAAAAAATTTTATCTTGTTTTTTTCTTGGTTGGATTTATGATCTCTCTTGTTATGGAGATCATATGAGCTAAAATTTCTATGGTGGCATGCCTTACAAATATACTTTTTTAATTGGCATATCAATTAGGTAACGAGGGATATTAGAATAATTATGAGAAGAAATATACGGTGTTACATATAGTCTATATGCTCTCCATAAGTTTGACAATTCATAATTAATACATTGGTTAAGGTCCTATCTGGAGAAAACCTACCGGAACCTATATAATCCTTTTCAATATTCGAAATTTTTATCGTTATAACCTCTTCCAACCATATTCAATTCTTATAAAGATAAAAGGAATTTGAACCAACATTAATAATAACCTATGTATTTCAGACTCATATTATACCATTGAAACTATTCTCCTAATGATAATCTGATAACTTGCTTGATGGACCATATGAATATGATGTGACTCCCATCTCCTTATAAGTATAAGTTTTAACCTACAATGTCAACCCTCCATTTCTTTATAATTATCAAACAATTTATAGGTATATTATACCTAGTAATGTAGGTGTTAATGATGGAAAGGACACCTTTCTAATTCCTACAGCACTTGTTATATGAATTAGTGAACCATGACAATATTGTAGCTAGATTAGAGAAAAATATGGCTATATAGATCCAAAATTTCATCTAATCTATCCTTAAGTACTCCCTTAACCATCATCCCTAACTGAAAATTATTGACACCAATTAATGAAGCAACATATACTACCTTGAATAATGGATATTGCAAAGGAGGAAAAGTTGTCATTTATCTTGCACTAGTGGAGCATATGAAAGAAAATGGTTGTCATCAACATCCAGATATTCATAATTACATTAATAATCCTTTGATGAATGGATTTCACAAGGAAAATTACTTGATACAAATAAGGAGGTTGAGAGGGTATACCATGAAATCGACCATGTATATTAGCCTATTGTGGTGGATGTCATGAAGTTAAATAATGTAATAACCATGGCTTATAATGTATTGATTGTGATCATTCATTTGTAGAAGGATGGGGGAACTAAGTTTGTTTCAATGTATTCAAGTGCACTAGTATTAATCAATTTTAGCTTACCACATAAGCGATGTCATTCATTTCATCTGAGGTTAGATGTTGAGGTTACAATATCCAAACATAGTATTATTAATTCTACTCGGTATCTACTGCATGCATTTATACGTAGGTGGATTTACCGGTTACTTGATCAAATTACTTATATATCATTTAAGGTCCCATGTCAATAAGTAAGGATACCATAAGGATAAAATAATTGTACTCAATTAGTCTATTTCCATAGACTCTCTTATGATTCTACACAAGATATATATTTTCTCTTTTATTTTCTATTTGTAACTACTTGCATCATGATATGACTCATTATTTTTACTTGCCTTACAAAGAGATCTATCATATACAATATTCAAACAATTTTTTCTTGTTTTTTTCTTGGTTGGATTTATGATCTCTCTTCTTATGGAGATCATATGAGCTAAAATTTATATGGTGGTATGCCTTACAGATCTACTTTCTTAATTGACATATCAATTAGGCAACGAGGGATATTAGAATAATTATGAGAAGAAATATATGGTTTTCCATTTAATCTATATGCTCTCCATAAGCTTGACAATTCATTAATACATTGGTTAACGTCCTACCTGGAGAAAACCTACAAGAACCTATATTCTAATCCTTTTAAATATTCAAATTTTTTATCATTATAACCTAGTATTCCAACCATATATTGCAATTCTTATAAAGATAAAAGGAATTTGAACCGCATTAACCTATGTATTTTAGACCAGTATTATACCATTGAAATTACTATTCTCCTAATTATAATCTGATAACTTGCTTGATGGACCATATGAATATGATGTGAACCCCATCTCCTTATAAGTATAACTTTTAACCTACAATGTCAACCCTCCATCTCTTTATAATTATCAAACAAATTATAGGTATATTATACCTAATAATATTGTAGGTGTTAATGATGGAAAGAGAACCTTTCTAATTTCTACAACACTTGTTATATGAATTAGTGAACCATGACAATATTGTAGCTAGATTATAGGTAAAGATGGCTATAATATAGATAAAAAAATTCATCTAATCTATCCTAATTAAGTATTCCCTTAACCATCATCCCTAACTGAAAATGATTGACACCAAATGAAGTAACATATACTACCTTGAAAAATGGACATTGCAAAGGAGACAAAGTTGTCATTTATATTGCACTAGTGGAGCATATGAAGGAAAATGGTTGTGATCAACCAAATATTCATACTTACATTAATAATCTTTTGGTGAATGGATTTCACAAGGAAAATGACTTGATACAAATAAGGAGGTTGTGAGGGTATACCATGAAATCAACCATGTATATTAGCCTATTGTGGTGGATGATATGAAGTTAAATAATGTAATAACCATGGCTTATAATGTGTTCATGTTTGTGATGTTTATTTGTAGAAGGATGGGGGAAAAGAGTTTTTTACAATGTATTCAAGTGCACTAGTAATCAATTTTAGCTTACCACATAAGGGATGCCATTAATTTCATCTGAGGTTAGATGTTGAGGTTACACTATCCAAACTAAGTATTATTTATACTCGGTATCTACTGCATGCATTTATACGTAGGTTGATTTACCAGTTACTTGATCAAATTACTTATATCATTCAAGGTCCCATGTCAATAAGTAAGGATACCATAAGGATTAAATAATTGTACTAAATTAGTCTATTTCCACATACTCTCTTATGATTCTACACAAGATATATATTTTCTCTTTGATATGATATTCGTAACTATTGGCATCATGATATGACTCATTATTTTTTCTTTCCTTAAAAAGAGATCTATCATATGCATTTAAACCATTTTTTCTTGGTTGGATTTATGATCTCTCTTCTTATGGATATCATATGAGCTAAAATTTCTATGGTGGTATGCCTTACAAATATACTTTATTAATTGACATATCAATTAGGTAACGATGGATATTAGAATAATTAGGAGAAGAGATATACGACGTTGCATTTAATCTATATGTTCTCCACAATTTTGACAATTCATTAATACATTGGTTAAGGTCCTACTTGGAGAAAACCTACAAGAACCTATATAGCACTTTTAAATATTAAGAATTTTTATCACTATAACCTCTTCCAACCATATGCAATTCTTATAAAGATAAAAGGAATTTGAACCATTAACCTATGCATTTTAGACCAGTATTATACCATTGAAACTATTCTCCTAATGATAATATGATAACTTGCTTGATGGACCATATGAATATGATGTGACCCCCATCTCCTTATAAGTATAATTTTTAATCTACTATGTCAACCCTCCATCTCTTTATAATTATCAAACATATTTTAGGTATATTATACCTAGTATTGTAGATGTTAATGGTGGAAAGGACACCTTTCTAATTCCTACAACACATGTTATATGAATTAGTGAACCATGACAATCTTGTAGCTAGATCAGAGGAAAATATGGCTATATAGATCCAAAATTTCATCTAATCTATCCTTAATTATTCCATTTACCATCATCCCTAACTGAAAATGATTGTCTTATCCAAACATAGTATTAGCTCTAGTCGGTATCTACTGCATTACCTAGGTGGATTTACCGGTTACTACTAGCATGATATGATTCATTATTGTTTCTTGTCTTACTAAGAGATCTATCATATGCATCCAAACAATTATTTCTTTTTTTTTCTTGGTTGGATTTATGATCTCTCTTCTTATGGAAATCATATGAGCTAAAATTTGTATGGTGGTATGCCTTACAAATCTACTTTCTTAATTGACATATCAATTAGTTGGTAACCAGGGGTATTAGAATAATGAGAAGAGATATATAGTGTTACATTTAATCATGTGATGCCAATATATAGAGTCCACCTAATTTATGTATTTGCAGTGTTCAATGAACCATTTTAGTGGTGGAAGTGTAGTAGTTTTTACAGATGCTTGCATCGGAATTTCTATTTAATTAGGTCATTGGAGAGTCAATGATAGGTGGCATATGAAATTATTGAACCAAGTGATCTCTAATAATGTTATATCCAATGCACTGCACCTTTGACTAATTTACTCACTCCCAAGTGAGATTTCTTGAACTCTAAAGGAAATGAAGTTTCCCATACCTTCCAATCCATTAAATGAGGTGATTGAATCCATTTCTAACTCCTCCTAAAAACACATTGATATGTTAAAATGATGGCGACAAATTTAACATATTGATCTCCTATCATACTAACAACATATATTAGTTAGTATATAGGTTGGGATGTCTCCACATTATAAATATATTTATATTTAACCCATAGAGCCTCCCTACAATGTCAATTATAAATATCCTTGAGAAGAAATAGAATAGAAGCTAGAAATGCTTATGCAATAATTAAAATAAAAATATAAGAAAATGGGACTCCATAGCGCCACCCCCATACCATATTCTATAATAAGGTTTATCCCAAGGGGGTATTTCTATGAGTCTAACAAGTAAAAATATTATATTATACCTATGATTATAGGCTCATGCCGTGGTTATACATACAACAAAATTTCAGGCCCATTTGTTGTTCAGGATTAAACACCCTTGTAACCTAGGGTCTGGGGTTACCAACTTACTACTAACCTTGAAGACAATCAACTTTAAAAGAGTATAGAAAGGAAATAGAAAGAAATTGTTGAATCACTAGATTACCGACGGTTGATCCAAGCTTTATCTTCTTCCGCTTTGCTTCTCTACAAAGCTTCTAGGGATGCACCTCCTTCACCTGCAAAGAGCAAATTATCCAAGTACAATCTTATACATGTATATATGAGAGGTTAGGTAAATAATATATTTAGTGCATAATCGAATATATTCATCAACCATGATACATGAAAGAAACTCAACACAATGTTGGAAGAATAATTCTATTTATTAACAATCAATGAATGAGATAAGAGTACAACCTAGCTTCTGAGACAAGAAATTATCTGCAACCAAAGGACTCAGAGTTCTGCTGCTCAAAGAATTATGAAGATATACCACCAGCATAATTTTTCTCTCCAAACTTGATTGATTAATGCCCTCCCCAAGGCCTCTATTTATACTCTGGGAAATAGAGTGGTTTCGAAGGTTGAGTAGGTTGAAACAGTTAGGATAGTTAATGATTAGGACCCAACTAATCTCCATTAATCATGATTTATATTTTTTAATGTCAAATCAAGATGTACACGACTATTGATATAGGAAACCCGTGTATGACATGTGAGTTGCTTAAAGGAAACCCGCGTATGCTGATGTGCGTGGGTTGCAATGGAGATAGTCATGTACAGTACACGAGTTGTCAATGGAAATAGTCACATACATACGCAAGTTTCAATGAGGATAGTCGCATATGCAACTCAACAGTTAGAAAAATAATATGGCAAGCTGGTTCAAGGGTAAATGCATCCCATGTCATGCCCATCTATAGTGTTTTGGAAAACTTCAATCCTAAGATGTCCTTTTGTGTAACAACATAAGGAATATTGGCATTCGGACAGAGAAGTGCCATTTGGGTTGATAATAGATTCCCCCTAATGTGTGAGGTTAGAGGGAAACGATGGTTGAAATACATTATAATCATTATCTTGGAGAACTTAGAATTCCAATGGAGCAGAGGTAGTACCTGAAACAAATACATAATAAAGTCATATACAAATTCATATCTAAGGATGCTATGTTCAATATATTGGAACACTAGCTCCTTTACAATATTTGAATACATCATATAATACAGGTACAAGACCACATATATTACAAAGGTGGATCGAAGTCACAATATACATAATGATGAGTCTTCAAATATCTGGAAGCTGTGTAAGTGACCACAACATAGTCTTACGCAACTTAGTCCATAGATATGAAACTAAGGTCTTCGTCAAAAATCCCAAAGAACCAGTACAATCCAAGCCATGTGAATAGATGGTATTGAATTCAAACATGGATAGGATTCAACAGATTGTCAACCAATAGGTGATAATCGAAAATTAAAGCAAAGGAATTCACCAAAAATGAAAGTGAATCCTAAGGTACGATCGTCAAAACTATAGGTCATCGTCGTTAGGAAGTGCTGATGCGGAACCATATTGTGATGAGGAAGGCAATAGATCCTCCAATGGATCACAAGAGTGACTAGGAACTAGGTAAAAGAAGGGAGACACAAGTAATAACAGATAAGACAATGATGGAATCAAGATATAGATCAGATACAGGGTTAAGTCCTTGAACAGTGAGCATGACACAGAGATGACCCAAGGTAGCTTTTAACTTTACATATAGTACAACTAGACTTATCTGTCATATAGGATACATGATCAAATTCCCCAGGTAGAACTGATAAGAGGAGGAGTAAGAAACTCAAAGTAATAGCTGAAATGAAAGTGAACACTAAGACATGGGTATCGAAAAAGACAGAGAGTGCTATGTTCAAGGAAGACATGCTTCCACTAACTGAGAACCAAAAGAAAACTTCTTCCTTATCTTCCCTGTTAAATTTTAACGAGTCCAGGAAAGTCAACTCAAGTCTTGCTTCATTTTTTGACAAGATTGAAGAGAAGAGGGAACAATGCTTGATAGTGTCACTGATTCGTGGATTTTATGAGCCTGAACTAGTACATGCTCACTTGGTGTTTTCATGTTTATCCTAGTATGAAAACTCTGAAGAAGAATCCAAGGGGGTCCTTTTTCATCCAATTTAGTCTCCTGAGGCCAAAAAAGTATAAAACAGACCACAGAAGAACTCTCTTAACTTCCGTAGAAGAAAAGGTTAACCTTTTTTGTACTTAGTCAGGGAGGTCCAAAAAAGGTTAAATTACCACCTACCCAACACTCCTTTGAGAGCAACATATAGCTTGAGTTTTACGAGTGTGAAGGAAAGCAAGATCACTCGAAAAGATCCATTTGAGTACGAGAAATGGGGCTTACAACAATAAACTCGATGCTTTGTTCTTGGTGTTTAACGAGCATGACAAATACATGAAGTACACTCGGAATATTTTTCATGTTTAGGTCCAAAGCACGAAAAAGAGAAAGCCGAGCTCATAGCAGGTGTTCCTTTTCTGTAAATTTAGTCCCTTAGGTCCGAAAAAGTGATAAACCTATACCTGAGAATACTCTTCTCAATTCCATAGAAAAGAGAGTGATCCTTTCTCGTATTATTCCACATGGTCTGAGAAAGAGATAACCTACCACCAATGTGGATGCCCACTCACATATTCTTAACGAGCTTGAACGGACAAGTTTACTCTGTAGTCAAGTCTGTTTTGAGGAGTTAGACCTGGGCCTAAAGAAACTCCATAAGGGTGGGGATTCTTATAAAGGGATAGCTTGTAAAAAGAGACCAAAATGAGGCTCAATTTGGCGTGAAAAATAGCTAAAAAGACTCCCCTAAACCTACGACAGTTGCAACATGAGTATCAAAAGACAATAAGTAGGTTCTAAATGAGGATACTCATGGGAGGAAAGTCCTATCACGGAAGAACAATGGTATAAATGAGGAACTAATGGTTAAAGATACCATAGTCTGTGGTCGAAGTGTTAATGCTAAGATTAAGATGGATTAGGTATAAATGCATAATGCATGTGAAATGACCAAAAAAACATCCTATATGAGCCAAAAAACAACCTTAAACGACCACAAACCTGTCACATGGAAGAAAAGATATGGCATTAGTTTTAAAAAATATGAACTATAGGGAAAAAACCCACTTTGAAAATATTTTTTCTATAAATAGTTCAAAATATGAATAAAAAACTCACCATTTTATTTCTATCCAAAAAAGACAAGTTTTACCTCTACCTTTGATTTCTCAGTGTGGACGACTCGGTGGACAATTCTCGAAACCGCAAGTGCCAGGTAAAACTACACTCCATGCTCTTTCATTTGATCGAAGCAATTTTCAATTTTGGGTCCAAATTTTATGTTTTCAAGCGCCCTCAAAGCATGAACATTGTGTACATGGGTATGGTATGTTAATAGTCACGTACACATGTTTTGTATGTGGGTTTCCCGAATGAAATTTGCGTACAGTACGTGACTTGCCCAAAGGACAGTCGCGTACACTACACGAGGTAGAAAAAGTATATATAGGGTCAAAAATTCAATTTTTTATATGAATCTAATGGTTTGAAATTGCTTGATTATTAGATTGAAAGATGTTGCTTGAGTGGAGGGAGAGGGAACATGAAGACATGGACCAAGATGCCCCCAAGGTGAATGTTTTATGTCAGAGTGGGTTATTGATATTCTTATGTACCTCACCTATGCGGTCAAATGTCTGCCTATTAGAGGTTTTGATAAACTATTGGGATCACAATCTTGGCATGTTTGACCTTCAAGGTGAGTTTCTAGAGGTTACTTCGGAAGATGTCTATTTCATTTTTGGTTTATCATGACGGGGAGCTCCGGTGAACTTGGAAGGTACCGGCAGAGGTGGTGACCTTCTAAGTGTACAGATCTACATAGACATGTACTATGATCCTGACACTCAAAAGAGGGGTAGTTGCATCCCTATTGTTCACATTCGCAACTTTCCCTTACAGGTATTTGTGAGCACTATAGTGAGGGCTGTAGGGTCATCATCACTTCACCTTGCAACTCAGAACCAAATGAGACTAGCAGTGGACTGTATACAGGGAGCCCTATATGACTGGTGTTGGGCAGTGATCCCGATAATGAGGAAACATCTCTCTGATTGCAAAAGAGGAAGATGGAATAATTTTAGTTATCCCAGCATGTTAGTAGCCTTTTTATTTTAGAGGGTGCCAAGTTTGAGTCCTGCAGTACAATTACCAGTTCGTTCTCCCTGTCAGCCTAGGCTGAGTAGGTGGGGAGAGATCTTCCTCCACCAAGGAGGTGGTGGATCGGTTCAGAGTGTCTATGACGATAACTTCTACTTTTGGTGGGAGCAGCAGTTACCAGCTTTGGAGTAGTTTCCATATGCTTGGTTAGATTTCTAAGGTGATATTGACCTTGTCCTCCCTCCTGGAGGAGCATGGGGAGAGTCAGGTATTTTTATTTTCAAAATTTCAAAATTTTATGAATTTTAATTATAAATATATATACATATGTATAAGAGTTATAATCCTTTTAAAATGTCAAAATGTAGATATTGGACCAGTTCGCCCTATTGGGAATCCATGCATGTATGTGTGTCCTATGTTGGGAGAGGACCAGGGTTTGATTAGGGTTTTTGAGGGGAAGCTAGCTAGGCTTACCTACCTTATGCATTGATCATATCCCTGTTGTCATGCAGGAGCTAGTGGTTTTTATACCACCTGTCTGGATACGCCTTATGAAGCAGGTAGCGAGAGCAGTACTTGTGTATATAGATGTTGTTGAGGTTGCTGAAGCCGAGGAGGCTAAAGAAGCCCGAGCGCAGGGTGATCGGGATGATCAGTGCGACCAGGGTGGTCAAGCTTAGACTTAGGAGCATTTTATGGACTTTGATCCATGTTTTGTATATTTTTTGTATATTATACAGTTATGACTGGATCTGAGAATTAGAAACTCGGCCTATCTATATGGACAAATATTCACACACACACACACACACACACACACACACACACAAATATATATATATATATAGTCATTTTATTTACAAATGTTTTTATGTGTCTGCAAAATGTGTTAAAAGCCAATCCAAGATATAATTAGCATATGCATCAGTTGATGAATTTTGATTTCTTGGAATATAATTGAATATAATAAACTCAAAATTTCTTTCCAATAACCTAACTTGCATAAACCGACGTAATAGAATAGGGTTCCGCACCTGATAAGATCGATTGAGCTGGGAAACCACCAACTGAGAGTCCAGTTGGAATTCTAGCTGAGTGATACCTCGTGACAAAGCATCCCATAAAATCTCAATGATAGCCCTGTATTCAGCCACATTATTAGTAGCAGGACCTAAGCAAGAACCTCTTGAGGTGACTAACTGTCTTGAGGGAGAATAAATGACCCATGCAGCTAAATCCAAATTACAAGTGTGGCGACTGGCGCCATCGGTGAAACCTACGAACCACTTAGAAGACATCTGTAACAACCAGCAGATGGTATAAAAAACACAAACCGATGAACTATTGTACATAAAAATACATACAATAAAATACAGGAAAAAGCGCTAAGCCTAAGCAAAGTACTTTTTCAGGTAGATCCCATTTCTAGGCTCAGGCAACTTATTCCCATCGAAATCAATCAATTCATATGTGCCCCTATTTAACACCTTTGACACAACATAAGGTGCCAACCACATAGACCTAAACTTTCCTGCCCCCAGGGGTTCTTTGTCTTGATCCCAAAGCAAAACAAGCTCCCCTTCAGAGAAAATTTGAGGCTTGATCAATTTATTGTATTGGATTTTTACCCTTTTTTTATGAGCTTCGTTTGTTGTCAGTGCATCTCTACGCTGCTCATATAGATGCTCTAAATGTAATAGATGTTCTTTTAGCTCAGTCGTATCAGGTAACACATGAATAGCAATTTTTAAGGACGAGATTTTGCATTCAACTGGGGTAAGTGCTTCCACTCCATGAACGAGTTGGAAAGGAGAAAACCCTGTGGCAGTTTTCACATTGGTCTGATATGCCCAAAGTGTAGGATACAGCATGATGTGCTAGTTGGAATGGGCTACATTAATAGTACATTTGAGAATAGTTTTCAAAGTTTTATTAACAGCCTCGAATTGACCATTTTCTTGAGGGTAGAACGAAGATGAATGTTCTTGTATAAACCTTAGCATAGTGGTCAATTCAGTCATCATACTATTTTGGAAATGAATGCCATGGTCAGTGACAATCACCTTAGGGATACCGATTTGTGCGATAATTTGGTTGAAAACAAAAAAATCTGTAGTTTCCCCGTCAGCTTTAAAGGTGGGAATTTCCTCTTTCCACTTCGTGAAATAATCCACAGCGACAATGATATGTTTGTGACCCCCAGCCGAGACTGGCTTGCACGTCACATAATCTATCCCCCACTTCATGAAGGGGCCCACTGAGATGATGGGAAATAATAGAGTGGGATGAGATCGCATCTTTCTGGTGTAAAGATGACAAGGATGATAGTGCTTCATGGCATCTACACAATCTTTAAAGATCGTGGGCCAGAAATAACCGACACGTAATATCTTCTGGGCCGTTGCTATCCCAGAAAATTGACCCCCACACGCTCCACTATGGACATCATTTAGGACAATCTCAGCTTCTTCATGGGTAAGACATCAACGCAAAATGGAATCTACCCCTCTACGATATAAAGTATCTCCAATAATGAGGTAGTTCTTGGCATGTACATGAATTTTACGCCATTCTTCTCGCGAGAAGGCTGCAGGGTACTTCAAATTATGGAGATAGATAAGTATATCTCCATACCAGGGGTCAGAGGTGGAAATAAAAAAGATATGCTCATCTTGGAATGAGTCTTCTTCAATGGCTACATCTTCCTCTACTGGAAATTCTGCAATGAGCTCAACAAAAACTAAGGATTTTTTGGGTTTGGCGGATTGAAAATCCAAGTCAAACTCTTGGAGAATGACTATCCATTTGTTGAATTTGCCTCCAACTATCCTTTGAGACAAAACATATTGAAAAGGATTAACATCTACCACTACCATCGTAGTCCTCAGTAAGATGTAGTGACGCAACCTCTGAACAGCATACATAGCTGCTAAGGCCAACTTCTCGATGTGGGAATACCTAATTTTAGGTCTGGCTAAAGCACAACTAAGATAGTAGATGACATGCTATTGGAGCTTATCGACCTCCTAGACTAGTACTACCCCTATGGTCGACTCAGATGCAGCCAGATACAATATAAAATCCCTAGAGTAATCTGGCGGGCACAATAACGGTGCCAACAACAAAGCTTTTTTTAATGCCTCGAATGTGAGTTGTGCAATTTCATCCCATACAAATGGGGTGTCGTGTTTCAATAGGTGCATGAAACCTTTAGTAATCTTGGCATAATTTACAATAAAATGTCGAAGGAAATTGGACTTCCCTTGTAGGCTCTGAAGCTTCCTGATAGAACAAGGAGGAGGCAGATTTATGATGGCCTCAACTTTCAAAGGATCCACTTGAATACTGTTGTTAGAAACAACGAATCTGAGTAGTCTCCCTGACTCAACAAAAAAAATGAACCTGTGGGGATTCAAGCAAATTTTATAGTATCTGCATCATTAAAAAATCAAACGCAAGTGATCTGGGTGATCAATCCTCTTACGAGAATGTGATGGAAGATCATCAAGGTAGGGTTCGACAATGGATTTAATGTCATGAAAGGAAAAATTCATTGCCCGCTGAAAGGTTGCCCCAACATTTTTCAATCCAAAAGGCATTTTCTTGTACATGAAGGTACCCCAAGGACAAATAAAAGTTGTTTTATGTTGGTCTTCTAGTTTAATTTGGATTTGATTATATCCAGATAAACCATCCATATACCAAAAGACTTCACTTCCCATGCAAGCATCAATAATTTGATCTATAAATGGCGTGGGATAGTTGTCCTTAGGACAGGCTTTGTTTAGATGTTGAAAGTCAGTTCAAATGCATATAGTCCCTTGATTTTTGTCAACAGTAACAAGGTTGGATACCCATTCTATCAAATCTATGGGATAAATGAAACCGTCTTTCAGCAGTTTCTCAACTTCAGCCTTCACTGCCGCTGCTTTACGTGGGTTTATAGGTCTCAACTTTTGCCGAACGGGTCTAGCATCAGGGTATGTTCAGATTTTGTGTTCAACTATTGATGGATCAATTCCTGGCATCTCCTTATATGACCAGGAAAAAACGTTGCGAAGTTCCTTAAATAAGGCCGTATAGATCGCAATCTCCTCTAGAGAGTAGTTTGTGTTGATGTGTACATTTTCCACAACGTTTGGATTTAGAGAGTTGTTGATAGGGATAGTAGTGGAAATGTTTTCCATATTCCCCTCCACAAACATTCCTTTTCTTGGTAAGGTATTAATAGGCATATCAACATCGCCTGTCAATCTCATATGGAACTTCTAGTTCTCTATTCTGCCTAACTCTGGAAGAAAATAGGATCGATGGTGAAGATCTTCTCAGATCTTATCTCATCCGTACATGGCTTCATCTGAAGGTAAAACCATATCTATGAAATATCTAGAATGCAAAGAGTTCTCTGCCCAAGCAGGAAAATAGGCTTCTTCCAGTTCCTCTGAGACTGTGAGAGGGACCGGAATGGGATCAACAGCAGTATGGATGATAGCTTGATAAGCAACTTTTGCTATCGATAAGGGCACTTCAGGTTCATGGTGGGAAGGAAGAACCCAAGGATAAGTCCTATCAACAACCGTAGCTATGGAATTCCCCACACTAGTAGAACCTATATAATTAATCGGAGATGGAAAATTAAATGTGCCCATCAATGATGTGTACATTCTATCCCCTAAGCTCTCTGAAGTAGGTCTAACCTGATCAACCAATGGTATGGTGGACTCGTCAGTTTCCATGCGGCCTTTTCGAGTAAAATTGAGTTGGTCAATAGTAACCAACTTCCCTTCGTGTGGAAACACTACCACCCAAAAAAATGGCCAATGCAATAGCAGACATGGCGTAAGTCCAAATTCTCCCCAAGAGCAAGTTATAGTCCAAAGGTGCATCAATCACCTCTACCTCAACAAACACTGCTTTACCTGCCAAATTAATTTTGAAAGCCGGTATGATACCATGTGGACGGAATGACGTTCTGTCGAAAGTAGTAAGTAGGGTGTTCGATGGAACCAGCTCTGGTGATCCAAGATATTTCCAACAAGACAAGGACATAACACATGTAGAAGTACCCTTGTCGACAACTTGCCTTCCAATGATCTTTCAACCATGGATGACATCTATCGATAAGGCTACATGATATGGCAGGAGAATTTTGACATCAGTCAGATTAAATTTCTCCATGAGACTCGACGAGTCCATACTGCCTAAGGCTGCTAAGATTGCATCCCACTAGGTAGGACAACTCTGTAACACCTCTAAAGTCGAAATTGCACAAGGATTCTGGGCTAAGTCTTCAACTACAGAGTAGTTGGCTATAGCCCTAGCATTAGGATTATGCAAGGTTTTATTAAAGACACCTTTCGGTATCTTGGGCATAATTTCGGCAAGTTTCTCAATCGTGAGAGGGTTAGAAGTTTCACTTATTGACTTACCCTTCTCTGAGGCCTCTTTTTCATAGTTCTTGTCCCTGGTATATAGTAAATTCTTGGATTGAACCATGTTGATATAATTGGGGTCAGGAGCATTTGGGGTGCCCCCTACTGCATTTGAAGCTAAGGCAGAATTTTGTCCTTGGGGAAAAGGATCCTTCAGGACAGTCGGTTGTTGGCCTCTTAACATCTTCTAAGCTTGTTCCATAAGGGGGCATAGATGGGTCAGGTGATCTTCATGGCACAACTTACATGGGAATTTCACCTTCTTATTTTCTTTCTTGCCCCCATCAGCATTGCTTGTGGGTTTTTGCTGTTTTGGTTTCTCTCACCCTTTTTTCCTCTTTTCTTTTTCCCATCGGGCTGCTGATTGTCATTTTGAGAGGTTTATGCAAAAAAATTTGCATTTTGGGGTGAGGGGGCAGCCTTTGCTTCCTCCACTGTAGAATGTTTAACGGACAGATGATGGAGCTGTTTAGCTAAAGATTCTATAGTGGGAGAATTCACGGAACCAACCACACCATCGACATGGGGTCCAGGCTTAGGTTTCTCTATATTGTGCATTGGCCTCGGTGCTTTAGGGATAATCTCATATAAGATCCTAGACTGAGAATATATGAAATCCAGTTGCTGGGCCCTGAGGATAGCTTCTTCCTCATTCGTCACTCCCGAAGTAGATACAAGGCTTAAATATATAAGGCAATAGGGATTTAAGGAACCATTCTAATAAGAACTCGGGAGGAATAGTGGCTTTGATAAGGCTATTCCATCTTCTCCACTCTTGGATGTGATCCGAAATATGAGTGGCCTTGTCCTGCCGGAAGGTAGATAACAAGTCTGTCCTGAAATCATAATGGACAGGAAGCTAGAAGTGACTAAGGAATGCATTAGCCAAGTCCCAAAAAATGCTAAACTCATAAGAAGGCAATTCAATGTACCATTTTTCTGCAGTACTAGTCAAATTTGTTTGGAACAACCTCAACCAAACTGAATCCTCATTCAGTGAGTTGGAAGAGCACCATAAATGGAAAGTGGTGGCATGAGATCCAAGATCATCACCAACTTTGCCTTTGAATTTTGGGATATATGAGGGCAGCTTGGTAGGTACGGGTGGCCAGGAGGGGTCATGTCTCACCGGGTCATTCATTAGTTTCGACAAATCTGGCAATTTTAACGTTGCCAGGAAAGGGAGCTTCAGTCTAACCGGAGCACTAAAAGTACTAGTTTGGGGATTAGAGGGAATTTCCCCCATATTCCCATATGTGAAGGTGGGGTTGCCCCCTGTTTCCGGTTGTGAAGTGGATGGGTTTCTTTGGAAAGGATTCCATCCATAATCCAATGGATTGTTTATGTGTAGTGTAGTATAAGAGGTTCTAGCTGCCCTAGTCGAAGCTAGGGTTTGGAATACAGGAGCAGGTATCCCTCCGCTAAAAAGCAAAAAATGAGAGCTCGTGAACATAGCTGAAACTGGAGTTTGAAAACCTTGACCATAAGGATTAGTGTTTCCAAACTGCACACCTACATATGAGGGTGTTGGGCGTACGTATGGAGTGGATGGGGGCCCTGGAAAAAAGCTGAGGATCCTATAGGACCACTCTGGGCAGTGTGTGCGAAGGAAGTAGGAACTATAGGTACACTAGGACAGTGACCATACCACCAGAAGCATCTGCTAAACTTGTGGGAGCTGGTGGTTGAACCACTTGGCTAGATGGATTTAATGGTGTAGTAGGTATACTTTTTCTAGGGGCACCTACTAGGGGAGGTAGCACCCCTTCATCCAGGGGCGGCTGAGGTGGAAGTAAAAGAACTTTCTCCTGCAGTAGACATTATTCTGCCCACATGGACACCAATCATGGGTGGATTTAAAGGATGAACCTGAACGATCACTGGATCGTTTAACTAAGTTTCGGTTCACCGGGAACTTCACTAACTCCTATCGGTTCGAAAGAACCATCTGTGTCCAATCTTCACCTTTGAAGGGGAGGTGGAGGTTCCAATGTGATAAGCGGAGGAAGGTTTTGCAACCTTCATGACCTTTTGATAAATTGGTCCTCCATGATTGTAAATTTGACTCTTCACACCCTAAGGTCGGCTAAAAACACAAACAAACCACAGAGAAATCACTACAACAATTTCCTAAAGTCTCAACAATCACAAGGGGTAAAAGATATGCTTTCTCGAAGAAAGCTGAGAGACAGTTTCTTGGAATCCTTGAAGAGGTTCTTAGGCACAAGCAAAGGAATCACCCACCTCCCTCCTACACTTTCAACAAGGGTTACCTTCCAAGCTCGTAGAAGATGAACCAGAAATAGCCTTCCAGTTTACCTGTGTATAAACCCTAGGTGTGCAAGAGACTAGAAGCTACCTTAACTATATCAACAGTCTGGGGGGACAGTCGCAAGCCTGATTCATACACATGGGCAGGGTAGAAAATCCCAAAACTTTGTCTAGGATAAAATCCCCAGATGCATAAAAACCTTGGTCTACGTTTCGACAAGGAATCAGAGGGTTATCTCCTCAGTCAAATGCCTCCACACGGCCTCATGCTTAACTCCCGTTTGAGAGGAGCTTCCCAGATACTATCAACATAGAGAAGGATTTACCTATCAATTAGCCAACTACATCTGAATTTAAGTACTTATGGGGAGTTTACACTTCCTAACCCACAATTCTAGCCTAAGCTAGTAGGTGTATGACCCTATAAAACAAAAATTACTAATAAATTTTAAATTATAGCATTCATTTTAAGGGTTGTTCTTAATCAGAGGGTAAGTGGCGTGAATTAATATGATGTTATTCACTCGATAAGAAAATTAAAATATGTGTATAAATGAATTCCAAAGCAAATTATCACTACTTAAAGAAAGATTTTTTTTTTTTTTGTAAATATGAACTAATGAAAATGCAACTAGGAAAGAGAAAACTAAGACTTATTTTTGTAATTTTTGAGATTTTATTTAAAAACTGAAAGTAAAACTACCATATGAAATTCAAATGCAAATGTTTCCAATGCTTTTCTTTTCACTTTTCAAATCCCTCAAAGATTACTATGCACATAAATGCAAAAATTCTTGAGTATGCTTGAATAATCAAACTATATAAAGTAAGCAAAAATGAAGTATAGAAGACTTATAAGAACCAAAGATCAACCACCTAAGGAAGACTTGGAAAAGACCTAGCTTGGGAAGACACAATGAATGAAAATCACTGAAATCAATTAAAGGCAAGTGCCAAACCAACACTACTTGGAAATAGCATGGGATATATAGTATCTAGAACCCTGATCACTGATTCAGACACACAGCACTTGGACCTATCACCCAATAGGAAAAACCACTTCAAATTGATAAAAGAAAGACAATCCAACCAACAAAAACTCAAGGGATTACTAAAAAGAACAAAGTATGGTTAACAAGGCTATCAAACCTACAGTGAAATTCCAGTACTAAAGACCACAAAGCAAAACAAAATCCAAAGAAGGACAGAGACAAGCAACTTTACCCAAAAATTTTGTTATTAAGGTATGTACGTGACTGTCTAGTGGAGCAACCCACGTATTGTATGCGACTGTTCAATACAGCAACCCGCGTACACATACCTCCGTATGCGTCTGTGTAGCATATCAATCTGCATACAGGAGTAAATTTTTTCAAAAAAAAGAAAAATTATAAATGTCTTTAAAACACCACTACAAGTCCAAACCAAGGCAAAAAACCACACACTGAATCAAAGCAAAGACTGGGCAAGGATCTACAGGACTAACCCATAGCAGGCTGGGCTCCCCAATAGAGTCACCAGTTCTGTTGTTCAGGATTAAACACCCTTGTAACCTAGGATATGGGGTTACAAACTTACTACTAACCTTGTAGACAATCATCTTTAAAAGAGTACAGAAATGAAATAGGAAGAAATTCTTGACTCACCCGATTACCTACGGTTGATCCAAGCTTGATCTTCTTCTACTCTGCTTCGCTCCAAAGTTTCCAGGGATGCACCTCCTTCACCTGCAAAGAGAAAATTCTCCAAGTACAATATTATACATGTATATATGAGAGGTTATATAAACAATATATCTAGTGCATAATCGAATATATTCATCAACCATGATACATGAAAGAGACTCAGCACAATGTTGGAAGAAGAATTCTCTTTATTAACAATTAGTGAATGAGATAAGAGTACAACCCAGATTTTGAGACAAGGACTCCTCTGCAACCAAAGGACTCTGAGTTTCGCTGCTCCAAGACTTTTGAAGATATACCAACAGCATAACTTTGCTCTCCAAACTTGATTGATTAATGCCCTCCCCAAGGCCTCTATTTCTACTTTGGGAAATAGAGTGGTTTCGAAGGTTGAGGAGGTTGAAATAGTTAGGAAATTTAATGATTAGGACCCAACTAATCTCCATTAATCATGATTTATATTTTTTAATGTCAAATCAAGATGTACGAGACTATTGATATAGGAAACCCACGTATGACACGTGAGTTGCTTAAAGGAAACCCACGTACACTGATGTACGCGGGTTGCAATGGAGATAGTCACGTACAATACGCGAGTTGTCAATGGAAAAAGTCATGTACATACGCGAGTTGCAATGTGGATAGTCACGTACGCAACTCAACACTTAGAAAAATAATATGGCAAGCTGGTTCAAGGGTAAATGCATCCCATGTCATGCCCATCTATAGTGTTTTGGAAAACTTCAATCCTAAGATGTCCTTTTTTGTACCAACATAACGAATATTGGCACTTGGAAGGAGAATTTCCATTTGGGTTGATAACACCATCTAGATATAAGATGCTAAATATTCATGCATATTCTCTTTTTCATCTTTTATGGTTTTTATGTTTTTGAAAAAAAAGAAGGAGTAACAAAGGGGTCGATTTCATCTTGTGGAGGCTGTATTCTTCATTTGTTGGCTGAGTTTGGACTACATGTGTGGGCCATGACATTGTCTAGAGAGGAAACAATCTTATTTGTGAGGACGATTTACTTTCTATTGGAGAGGACATAGTCTTGTTTGTGAGGGCGATTTACAGTGATCCACACAGTTCATTTGGGACAATATAAAGGGTTGTTACAACAAAAAAGGGAGCTACAATCCATATTTACACCTATAGGAATCTACTACATCTTTGTTGGGTAACATTCTTGTTAAGACTACACATAATGTTTCTGGGTAGTGAATAAGGGAGATGCAACATAATAACGAGAAGAAGACAATTTGGGTTTTTTTGAGGAGTAGGGAAGGGAAGCCACAAAAGAAAAATTGAGACACCAAAGCTCACTTCCATAAATCATTGTGCACACTTAGGGAGCTACAGGTTAAAGTTAAAGTAATTTCATATCTGCTTGTCCACCTTAGAACTGTTGTTACAGTCATTGTAAACTAAAAGTTATAAGAATATGATAATTAGGGTTTATTTTCCTTGTTATTTATGCAAAGAAATCTCTATTGCATTTACTGTTCACTATTAGCACTACGAAAGTCAAGATCTAAATATTATAGTCAATATACACATATGATGGCACTGATTTGCATACAGAATTCAAAACCCTTGAGATCTAAAACAAACTCTCTATGTTAAACAACTTTCCACACTATCTAACTTTCTTCTGCAACGGAATTCTAGGTTTTCACACATTCCCTTCTATAGCGTAATTCTTTTCGAAAGGCGGTACTCGGAATTCATATTTTCGACTTTCAACACTTCCAGAAAAAGAGTTTCCACACAACGCTTCTTCCATGTTGTCGATTTCAATCGTTGATCTATCAATTTCGCGGTTAGCCTGAGTGTTCATACAACTTACTTTTTCATGCAGCAAAATGGATTCCTGATCATTCTATCAGTGTCCTCACCAAATCAACGGGGTATTCTAAAATTTATTAAGTGCATTCCATAGAATATCATGCCCATGAAAAGTTTTTCAAAGCTTGCAACTTCTCCCAGCGATATCACTATAAACTGTCAAACTTCCCCACTCTACGATATTGTTTTATTTGAGTGAATGGTTAAGGTTTAACCCTATATAAAGATTCACTTTATTGATCACTGACATGATCAATTCTTCTCTACAATTTGAAAAATATGGAAATCCAAAGCCACATATTTTATATACAGGTTTATATGGAGTGAATGCGGGATGAATTCATACTTCTACAGAACTATATGAAGACATGAAATCCATCAAAACCACACACAGATTTTAATCCTCTGTTCTTTATTCAATTCAATGGAAATTCAAATACACATCTAATATTCTACTTGTTCACTCCTCGCTCAGTATTTTGTGCACCTCTCATTCCTCCATTCATGCTATGTGGAATTTCTCTCCCTCTCAAGATCTATGAGCTGATCAAAGCTTATTTGAGCTATCATCAAACCTCTATGGCCTATCCTAAGCTCTATGAGATAACCTAAGCTTATGCAAGCCAACAAGCTCTGTAAGCTAACTAAGCTACTAAGAAAATAACTCGAACTAATTTATATACAAGAGGATTCTATTTCTAGATCCTATGATAAAGGAGTACAATCCTTATTTACCTCTACTAATACCATGACTAACAACTAACTCAATCCTAACTATTACATGTGGAAAAGGATCTAGATTCCTTATCCATTTTATTCAACTTTTACAAAATAAAGCAAATTACAAATGTGACCATGGGTCTCTTAAGAGTTCCATTGACCTTGTGAAGTCATGAATGAATTTTCCCACTTGAGCCTATGCTCCTGCATCAACATATCAGTAGTACATTGAATACAAAAACGAATAAAGACTATTTGGAACAACTCATTGGTATTTTTGACAAGTGTTTTTATGAAATCCCTTAACCAAATTACATAAGAAAATAAGCCAAAAAAATCAACAGGATCTGATGGGGGTCATTACAGTTTACTATTCAAAGCATATTCCCCTTGTATAAAAATTGAACCCTCTCACTTCCTTTAGATAAATCTTGTTCATTGTTCATTGTCTCATCATGTTGAGTGGAGATGAGAATTGTGTGAATGTGCAGAGGAACCATGCACCACTCTCATTTTTGTTTTCAATGGTTACTTGTGTTTTTCCATCAGGCCTCAACCAGGAGTAGGTTCCATTATTTCTGACCTCTGTGAGCTTTGCTCCCAACTTGGTAGCCAACACATGGGTGAGAGGCATCAACTCAGGGGTTTCATTAGTTGCATAACTAGTCCAATAAAGGGTAGTGACCCATGTACTAGAACTCACACAGACTTCCATCCATATTAATAGATCACATCCTAGTCAATCAATACACAATTATGCTACCAACAAATTTACACACCCTCACGACACCCTTAGTAACCCACACTGAGGTCATGGTACCTTCATACAAAGGCCTGGGAACCTTAATAGTCCTCAAAGCACTTTTATCTAGTCACAACATTCCTAGCAGGCTTAAGGCATGCCACAACATCCCTTAGCATGCTCAAGAAAGGTCATGGTTTTCTCTAGAAAGCATTAGCAAAATTTACACATATGAAAATGACGCAAACATGAAACACAAACTGAACATGAACACTATGATGAATCTCAGAAACTCAAAAAAACAATTTTCATTAACACTTCCAAGAAAGTTTAAAGATCTACAATCCAAGCATAGAGGCTTCAAAAATGAAATTCGAACGCTTCCTCCTCTGTAGAGGTTACATTTATAGTACAATTTATCCCTGAGATGTATCTCAAAACAGGGCATCAAAATTAATTACATTGTAGGAATCAAACCCGAAAGTACGTACTAAATCCTAACAAAATATGATGTGGCAGATGCGTCATGCCCACAAAACATTTTGGGAAGACACACTATGCTACGCGTGACTAGTCAAAAAAGGAAATCTCGACATCTGGGGCTTTCTGGCTTGCTTAATAAAAATGACAACTCCGAGCATATTTTTAACAGACTACGGCTGACTCAGCTGCTGGTGGGCCTTCCAAGCTAATGATTTCTCACTCTATATATATCTTTCCATTTTTTATCTGTATGGTTGACCATCTCAAATATCTCCTTCAGGATGACATCTAGGTCAATCAGGGGGCTATGGCCAATAGCAAGGAGATTTGATTTGACAGTCATGAGTGTCGCCAGCAGCTCAAAGTCCTCGTTGGTTTTATCGATGATTACCTCTCCCTTTAGTCCACCATTCATACCCTCAGAATTTCCATGGTTTAGTCTTTCCCCTTGCAGTAGTTCGACATATTTTCTCTAAGGGATCATCTTCCCCTCTAGACCCCAAAAATCAGGAAACCCTTTCTAAAATAGGGGATGGAATAATTTGTTGAACTTTTCTACCCCTTGCTGAATAATGTTAATCCTAGTAAGTGCATTCTGCAACATGTTATTCTTTGTGGTCATCCTCCTTTCTTCTACCAAAACTAATATACTGTCAGTAATCCCCAGGGAAATTAGTTCTTCCCCGGAGGTTGAGTTCAGAACAACAATCACCTTTTGGGCCTCCTCCCTAGGAACTTTTGCTAGACTTTTCTACAGGGATTTACATCTTCTACTTGCACCCATAGCATTATGTTTATGCTCATCCACCATGAACAAATTCTTTTCTAATGAGGGAATCTCCTTTATCACTACATCCCAGAGCAAATGTTTAGCCCCTTGCAAGGGAATTTGGCCTATGAACCTTTCCCCAAACCTGGTTACTTTCTCTTTTAGTGTCCTGATCTCTTCAATAGAGTCTTCACTTTCCTTAGTAGTGATCCTGTCCTTGACCTTTTAATTGGCCTTCTTCAATTGAGTGATTTTCAGGTCCTTTAGGGACATTTCAGACATATCTCTCATCGCCAAAGCAGTGGATGATCTCTCCTTGGGGGTTCTATAGTCATTTAATTCATCAATTCTCTTCTGCATATTTTGCTTCTCTTCTTCCCATGTGCACTTGTTAGCCACCAACATAGCAAGGAGACCTTTCAGATCCAAAACATCATGCTGCAATGCCTCAATCTCTCCTTCTAACTGCACGGTCTGAGGAGGTAGCTGGATGCATTTCATAAGTGTCTTTCTTTTATTTTTGTAAGCCTGTATCTTGGCCAATGGATTAGCTGGTAAAATAGTCTTCTCTATTGCCACTAGCTGATTAGATGCAAGGGGCTACTGTAAATATTTTTGTGTTGTTAGGTCTGCCACTTGGTCCATCAGGAGTTTCACCTGTAGGTTTCGTGCTTTGTTTGTTTCCTTTTCCTGCTTCAATTGGGTCTCCAGTTTAACCACCCTTTATTGGGACTTGATATGGGCTAACATCTCCTTAGTCATATTAGAATGGATGAGATCGATAAATCCATTATGGAACATAATCTTATCTCATATTGAGAACCAATACATATTTAACTCGACCTCTAAAATTCCTTCCTCATCATTGATGGCTAGGTTCAAGGAGTTTGTTGTAATATTCCTGGTAGTAGTGAAAGAGAATTTTCTTCCTGATAGATTGCTTAGATCCTTGGACTGCTTCTAAGTCTTAGCCTTGTATTTCTCTTGGAGCTACCCATAGGTGGTCAACATTTGCTTTTCATTCTTAAATTTCCCTTCAACAACATAGGAAAAAGAATACTTCTGATAATTGAGTATAAACTCCTCACTCCCTTTGTTCATTGATTGTGTGTTTCTTTGGGGATTTCTCTTAGTGTTTAGTGGATGGATTTAAAACCACTAGTAGCTGTACGATCACCATCAGATTTGCAAACTTTCCCCTAGTAGGGTTTACTGAATCAAGCTCCTCCTATATCATTATTTTGAGGGAATCAGATTCAAAATCAAACTCCTACTCTAGGTTGATTACTTCCTCCTCAACGTCTATCCTAGGATTCTTTCTAGGGGTTTGGTTATCACATTCCATATCCTACACCTCTAATCGAGTCCTTATACTACAACCATCATCGTTTAGGGGCAAGGGAGTAGTTGGGACCGTACCTTTCACTTATTTAGGAGACTAAATTTTCTCCGTAGCAGTCCAATCAAAATCATAGGTAAGACAATTTTCCTCCTGGGACAAGTTGAGGATCGTGGAGTGAATAAACATTGACCTTTGCACCTGAAACCTCCTCTGGGAAATGGTCCCCTAAGGATCATAATTATGTGCATGAGTCACCTGAAACTTCATGGCATTCAAAACTTTCTCCACCATTGGTAACGCTGATGGATTCTTCACAACGAAGGGCCCGAAATTAATAGGTTATAAGAGTCCTTCATGTGCACAGTAAAATGCTCCTCAACAACATAAATCCTATGGTTGATCAACTCTAGTGAGAATACCGAGGGAGTTAGGTAAATTGGTAGCATGAAAGGGGCAGCAGAAAAACCATATACCCTGATAATTGAATACTTTGGCATCAGGAAACAATCTCCAATACAATCTTGTTGCAAGGCAGCCTTCATGTCTTTTGATATCCTCTTCTCTTTAGGGTTGAATAGTCTACAGATGTTGAGGACAATTATGTCAATGAATAGGGTGTAAGACTAGTCCTAGAACTCCTGGAGAGACCAGGGCCAGTCTTTGAACGCTTCTGGATCCATGACCTCAAGGGTCTACCGGTTAGAACTGACTATGATGGAAAATAGATACACCGGGTATCTAAAGTGCTTATCCAATTCAAAATTCTCAAGCTGAGAATTGATTTCTCTAGATAAGAAGTCAACGAAATTAATTCCTAATGCATCTTTACTTAGGTAAAGGAGAATTCCTAGCATTACTTTAGAGACCATGCTATTGCTATCAAGACCTAGGATTTGACTCAAGAGGGAGATGGTTGATACGACAGGATTTATGAACAATTTGGAGGAGAGTGGGGTGATAAAGGTCTTTGAGGGAACTAGGGTGTTCAAAATGGTATGGAACAATTTATTCTTGGATTCTAGGTCATATTTCCAAAACACCTGCAAAACCTATGATTCAGTGAAGGGGGTCAAG
This sequence comes from Pseudotsuga menziesii, assembly GCA_001517045.1. Classification (NCBI taxonomy): domain Eukaryota; kingdom Viridiplantae; phylum Streptophyta; class Pinopsida; order Pinales; family Pinaceae; genus Pseudotsuga; species Pseudotsuga menziesii. The sequence continues at coordinate 1,039,851 of LPNX010070202.1, read as the reverse complement.
GCCTCACATTGGGATTTAGAGAGACCCAGTGTAGCCCTGATAGCTTCTGGTGTAATTTTTCAAATGAAATGGGAGTGGGTATCATCTAATACGACCTTCCCACTGGGGAAATAATTGGAGGCTACCCTTTGGACAATATCTAGGAAATTGGGCAGTTGTTCTAATGTGAACTCTATTAAGGATGACTTTAAATTTACAAGCAGTTCTGACTGGTCTCTGGAAGGTGACAACAAAGTGTTCTCGGCATCATTGACACTAGACAACCACAAACAAGGATCATAAGTGTCATAAATTCAATTGCAAATGTTCTCCTTAGATAGGTGAAGTATTTTTATAGAAGAGGCCATGGAGGAATTGTTGAAAGGGTTGATAAATGATGAACGAGTACCTGGTGGTGACGGTTGACACTTCTGTAGGTTGGAGTTGTATCCAGCTGACTTGTTCTTGGAGAACGTCATATTTGCAGGGTGGTGGGACTATTAACATACTGTTAATGTCAATTATATTAACCTTATATACCATCACGTTCCCTAAAAGTGACCTTTGTATCTCCAATCTTCAAGCGCAATATCCAATGGGGAGGGGCCCACTAGATTTCACAAATTTGTTTTTTATCTTCAGAGTTATATTAATGGGTTAAAATCTTAAATATCTTGGCTTTAATATAAAACAAAAATATTATGTAATTGATGTTTGGATTTGATTATTATAAGGTGGAAGCTTGTATGGTGTAATATATGGTTGTCATGTGTTGGTTAAGGCTATTTTGGAAAGCATATGGGTGTACTACATGAATATTCCTAACCGTATATTGGAAGGAAGTTGAGAGGCCAACTATAGAGGATCCAATTCAATAAATTGGGTTGGTTTTATTTTCAAATGGACAAAAAAAGGGATTGGACAGATTTGAAAACGAGGTATACTTTTTATATTTGATTATTCAATATGATATTTTATAACATATGTCTTCATTGTAATTTGTAGTGATTTTTTCTTACATGATGTGCAAATTGGTTCTTTGTAGGATGTCAAAGGAATATCAAGTTGGGGTTGAAGAATTCATAGAGTTTGCAAAAAGGCATTCAGAGGATAATAACACCATAAGATGTCCTTGTAAAAAATGTTGCAATGTTGCAGTATTGATGTTTGAGGAAGTACAAGACCACTTGATGATTCGTGGTATAATAAGTTCTTACAAAACTTGGTTTTTCCATGGAGAGAGAGTTCTAACTTATGACTATATATTTGATAAGAGAAAGAAATGCCACACAACATAGATGCATGATTTGCTTCGAGAAATTACACATGGTGATTAACGCATATTCAGACATCAATATGATGATCAAAATGACAAGTTTTCAACATTGCTTACAAATGAAACTAAAGTTCTTGAGAATGATGATCATAACGAGGCAACTATGGTTGATGATCATATGGTTGAAATGGTGAATGATGATTATCAATATTATAATGAAATCCAGATGTGAATTGTGAAAATGACCAAGTAGAATCAATGGAAGAAAAAAATCATATCAATCAATATCTAAAGTTAATTGAAAATGCCAAGGCACCGTTGTACGCAGGTTGCACTAGTTTCACTAAGCTATCGACCACTGCGAAATTGTACAACCTTAAAGTGAGAAATGGATGGTTTGATTCAAGTTTCACCCAGTTGTTGAAGATGCAAAGAGAAATTATTCCAACATGAAATACACTTCCATAATCTACATATGCTGCAAAAAATTTGATTAAATCATTGGGGTTTCACTATGAAATGATACATGCATGCCATAATGATTGCATTTTATATTCAGGAAAATATGAAAAAATAAATGAATGTCCAACATGTGGCGAATCAATATGGAAGGTTGATGCTCGTTCTGAAAAGGTGCATATAGGTGTCCCTATTAGGATTAATAATCCTCCCTTTTCCAATTTAATCATATGCCTAAATCGGGAGTCATGTCTAAATCGGGAGTCCATCCAGTCTATTTATAGTCATTAGCACCATTGGGTTAACTTGACCTAATTGGGGCACATGTTCCAGTTACTAAAGTGTGGGGAACACTAATTGAGTCTCATTGCCACTTATTGCACTTGATTGCATAAGTTTAGGAGCCTCCTAGACCAATCCCTACAATTTAGGAAGCCACTGGGAGTGTCGAAACCAACCAAGGTCAGTTCACTTCAGTTGATGACTAGTCAAGCTAAGTTAGGAGTCAGTTACATTCAGTTCTAGTCCTCTACATTCAGTTAGCGCTAGGTTTACTTGACTGCACACATGTGGGGCGCATTTATCAGCTACCACAGTCAGCTAACCATTAGTCAACACTGAATGTAACACTTAGTTGTGTTTTAGAGCTCCGATGAACTCCGGTTATGGTTTAGACAAGGTCAGTTAACTACTGAGTCCTCTGATAGTGATTTAGACAAGCTCTTGGTTACCTACAGTCAAGTAGACTCTAATCAATTCTAACTTCCTCATGTGGATTCGAATTGCTTGTGGCTATTAAATCCATTGTACTTCATTATAATTATCTATCTAGTTACTCTTTGATTAATGAAAAGCAGTCACAGTTGCAAGCCATTTTTACACTGTTTCATTCTTCAATAACTGATTAAATTGTGTGATCTATCATGTGAGTTGTCTGTTTGTCTACAGATCTATGTGCTCAATTTAATATGGTATCAGAGCCTCGGTGGACAAGGCACTTCTCCTCCTCAAATCTCCTACTGGATCATTTTTTTTGTTTTACAGGTACAACTTCGAAATGATTTCATATTTGATGAGACAAGGTCTCTGTCGGGTGTCTATTGGACTCGGTAAAGAGTGTTTTAGTAAGATTAACTGGCTGAATAAAAGTGATGGAGCTTTTGGAACAATAGCAACAGGTCTTTCTCCTAGCTTGCGCTACCTCATTAGATCTATTGAAGACCCGAAGGAACTCTGGACAAGATTGGACAGAACCTTTGGAGTGATTTATGAGGATCATAATAGCACTTTGGAGAGAACATCCAGCACCATAAGCATCCTTGATCCAAAAATATCGGCCTCCACTCTCTCTGATGGAGTTGTTCAAGATAAAGAAGAAGCAGAAGCTTCTACACAATCGATTCGAATTGAAGACAGTCTCCATGCAGTAAATCCTTCTCCTGATGCTCCAGAAGTTCATGAGATCTCTCATATCTCATATTATCATATTTCTAAAACAGAAGAAGACATTCAAATCTCTGATATTGAAGAAAAATTATGCTGCACTTCCATGCAAACATTCACCGGTGATTTTTCTTTAAATTCTGTGCAAAATTTATCAGTAATTGTTTCCGAAAGTGAAGAGAACTTTGATTTTTCTCCCTCTAATGTTGCTGCTGGTGTGAAAATATGTGATACCTTGGATTTTTTGGAAGAAATATCAGATTACCAGAGTGATCCATTCACTCCCCATGATCTATTTTTTCCAGCAAATTCCTGCAGGATTACATGCACCAAAATTCAGAATTTTGAAGAAGAAGAAAGTTGTGCATCCACCGTCTTGGTTAACCATTTATTTGAATATGATATTAACCTTATTGGATATGATATGATCTTATTTATATCTGATCTGATATTTCTTGGTTTAATATATCAAATTCATAATCTTTCAATACCGCTTGTAGCTGTTCTCATCAACGGTGTAAAGAAACAAGTACCGCAAGTCTCCTACACAACTGCTGCCGGGGATTTGATTCCATTTAACAATTTTGGATCTGTTTTGAACCTATTTAGATATGATTTAATTTCTGATCTGATATTATTTGGTTCATATTTTAAAATCCAAAAGCATTCAGTCATGCTTGTAGCTGCTCTCACTAGTTCCGGTGTGAAAAATCAAGTACCGCACTTTCTCTTCAAAACTGCTGATGGGGATTTGGTGTTAGTTTCCTCATATGAGGTTTCTGATATTTTATTATGTGATTAATTATCTATTTCAGAAGCTATATCAGACTATGGAGCTCAATCATTCGCTCTCAACAGTCCCAGTGCTTCTCTACCATTGATCACATGCTCATCTTCTCATAGAACTAGTAAAGAGGAAGATTTTCTGCATCCGCCTAAACACCTGCTCCTAACACTCGGGGCTGTTCTTACCACTCATGGTTTTCTGTTCATGGATGCAACATATCAGTTTCTTGAGTGTTCCTCACATTCTATGAATTCTCAATAACCTTTTCTCACTTTTCAGTTGACTTCAGTTGCTCTACATGGGTCCAGTCTTCATCCGGCAGCTGTCTATATTTCTGATTTAGTTGAGCATATCATTCTTCTTCCAAAGAGGAAGATTCCTCTAGACATAATGATGGAGAGGTTCACATGACAGGCCCCGGGATACCTGTGCATAGAAGAACCAGATTGATCCTGATTCTACAAGCTAATTAGAAGGGGGGTTTTTTTCCCATGTGGTTTTTCCCCGGCACCTTGTTTTTGAGCAGTTTCTTTACTTTACTTGATGTAATGGGTGACCTATGGTCTTAGTTACCAGGGCCCATAGATTGTCCAAGTTAGAATTCAGGGGGGGTATTAGGATTATTAATCCTCCCTTTTCCAATTTAATCATATGCCTAAATCGGGAGTCATGTCTAAATCGGGAGTCCATCCAGTCTATTTATAGTCATTAGCACCATTGGGTTTACCTGACCTAATTGGGGCACATGTTCCAGTTACTAAAGTGTGGGGAACACTAATTGAGTCTCACTGCCACTTATTGCACTTGATTTCATAAGTTTAGGAAACTCCTAGACCAATCCCTACAATTTAAGAAGCCACTGGGAGTGTCGAAACCAACCAAGGTTAGTTCACTTCAGCTGATGACTAGTCAAGCTAAGTTAGGAGTCATTTAAATTCAGTTCTAGTCCTCTACATTCAGTTAGCGCTAGGTTTACTTGACTGCACACATGTGGGGCGCATTTATCAGCTACCACAGTCAGTTAACCATTAGTCAACACTGAATGTAACACTTAGTTGTGTCTTAGAGCTCTGATGAACTCCGATTATGGTTTAGACAAGGTCAGTTAACTACGGAGTCCTCCGATAGTGATTTAGACAAGGTCTTGGTTACCTATAGTCAAGTAGACTCTAATCAATTCAAACTTCCTCATGTGGATTCGAATTGCTTGTGGCTATTAAAGCCATTGTACTTCATTATACTTATCTATCTAGTTACTCTTTGATTAATGAAAAGCATTCACAGCTGCAAGCCATTTTTGCACTGTTTCATTCTTCAATAACTGAGTAAATTGTGTGATCTATCATGTGAGTTGTGTGTTTGTCTACAGATCTACGTGCTCAATTTAATATCGTATCAGAGCCTCGGTGGACAAGGCACTTCTCCTCCTCAGATCTCCTACTGGATCATTTTTTTTGTTTTACAGGTTTTTTTTGTTTTACAGGTACAACTTCGAAATGATTTCATCTTTGATGAGACAAGGTCTCTGTCGGTGCCTATTGGACTCGGTAAAGAGTGTTTTAGTAAGATTAACTGGCTGAATAAAAGTGATGGAGCTTTTGGAACAATAGCAACGGGTCTTTCTCCTAGCTTGCGCTACCTCATTAGATCTATTGAAGACCCGAAGGAACTCTGGACAAGATTGGACAGAACCTTTGGAGTGATTTATGAGGATCATAATAGCACTTTGGAGAGAACATCCAGCACCATAAGCATCCTTGATCCAAAAATATCGGCCTCCACTCTCTCTGATGGAGTTGTTCAAGATAAAGAAGAAGCAGAAGCTTCTACATAATCGATTCGAATTGAAGACAGTCTCCATGCAGTAACTCCTTCTCCTGATGCTCCGGAAGTTCATGAGATCTCTGATATCTCATCTTCTCATATTGCTGAAACAGAAGAAGACATTCGAATCTCTGATATTGAAGAAAAATTATGCTGCACTTCCATGCAAACATTCACCGGTGATTTTCCTTTAAATTCTGTGCAAAATTTATCAGTAATTGTTTCCGAAAGTGAAGAGAATTTTAATTTTTCTCCCTCTAATGTTGCTGCTGGTGTGAAAATATGTGATACCTTGGATTTTTTGGAATAAATATCAGATTACCAGAGTGATCCATTCGCTCCCCATGATCTATTTTTTTCAGCAAATTCCTGCAGGATTGCATGCACCAAAATTCAGAATTTTGAAGAAGAGGAAAGTTGTGCATCCACCGTCTCGGTTAACCATTTATTTGAATATGATATTAACCTTATTGGATATGATATGATCTTACTTATATCTGATCTGATATTTCTTGGTTTAATATATCAAATTCATAATCTTTCAGTACCGCTTGTAGCTGTTCTCATCAACGGTGTGAAGAAACAAGTACCGCAAGTCTCCTACACAACTGCTGCTGGGGATTTGATTCCATTTAACAATTTTGGATCTGTTTTGAACCTATTTAGATATGATTTAATTTCTGATCTGATATTATTTGGTTCATATTTTAAAATCCAAAAGCATTCAGTCATGCTTGTAGCTGCTCTCACCAGTTCCGGTGTGAAAAATCAAGTACCGCACTTTCTCTTCAAAACTGCTGATGGGGATTTGGTGTTAGTTTCCTCATATGAGGTTTCTGATATTTTATTATGTTATTAATTATCTATTTCAGAAGCTATATCAGACTATGGAGCTCAATCATTCGCTCTCAACAATCCCAGTGCTTCTCTACCATTGATCACATGCTCATCTTCTCACAGAACTAGTAAAGAGGAAGATTTTCTGCATCCGCCTAAACACCTGCTCCTAACACTCGGGGCTGTTCTTACCACTCATGGTTTTCTGTTCATGGATGCAACATATCAGTTTCTTGAGTGTTCCTCACATTCTATGAATTCTCAAGAACCTTTTCTCACTTTTCAGTTTACTTCAGTTGCTCTACATGGGTCCAGTCTTCATCCGACAGCTGTCTATATTTCTGATTTAGTTGAGCATATCATTCTTCTTCCAAAGAGGAAGATTCCTCCAGACATAATGATGGAGAGGTTCACATGGCAGGCCCCAGGATACCTGTGCATAGAAGAACCAGATTGATCCTGATTCTACCTGCTTAATTAGAAGGGGGTTTTTTTTCCCATGTGGTTTTTCCCCGGCACCTTGTTTTTGAGCAGTTTCTTTACTTTACTTGATGTAATGGGTGACCTATGGTCTTAGTTACCAGGGCCCATAGATTTTCCAAGCTAGAATTCAAGGGGGGTGTTAGGATTATTAATCCTCCCTTTTCCAATTTAATCATATGCCTAAATCGGGAGTCATGTCTAAATCGGGAGTCCATCCAGTCTATTTATATTCATTAGCACCATTGGGTTAACTTGACCTAATTGGGGCACATGTTCCAGTTACTAAAGTGTGGGGAACACTAATTGAGTCTCACTGCCACTTATTGCACTTGATTGCATAAGTTTAGGATCCTCCTAGACCAATCCCTACAATTTAGGAAGCCACTGGGAGTGTCGAAACCAACCAAGGTCAGTTCACTTCAGTTGATGACTAGTCAAGCTAAGTTAGGAGTCAGTTACATTCAGTTCTAGTCCTCTACATTCAGTTAGCGCTAGGTTTACTTGACTGCACACATGTGGGGCTGATTTATCAGCTACCACAGTCAGTTAACCATTAGTCAACACTGAATGTAACACTTAGTTGTGTTTTAGAGCTCCGATGAACTCCGGTTATGGTTTAGACAAGGTCAGTTAACTACTGAGTCCTCCGATAGTGATTTAGACAAGCTCTTGGTTACCTACAGTCAAGTAGACTCTAATTAATTCGAACTTCCTCATGTGGATTCGAATTGCTTGTTGCTATTAAAGCCATTGTACTTCATTATAATTATCTATCTAGTTACTCTTTGATTAATGAAAAGCATTCACGGCTGAAAGCCATTTTTGCACTGTTTCATTCTTCAATAACTGAGTAAATTGTGTGATCTATCATGTGAGTTGTGTGTTTTTCTACAGATCTACATGCTCAATTTAATATGGTATCAGAGCCTCGGCGGACAAGGCACTTCTCCTCCTCAGATCTCCTACTGGATCATTTTTTTTGTTTTACAGGTACAACTTCGAAATGATTTTATCTTTGATGAGACAAAGTCTCTGTCGGGTGTCTATTGGACTCGGTAAAGAGTGTTTTAGTAAGATTAACTGGCTGAATAAAAGTGATGGAGCTTTTGGAACAATAGCAACGGGTCTTTCTCCTAGCTTGCGCTACCTCATTAGATCTATTGAAGACCCGAAGGAACTTTGGACAAGATTGGACAGAACCTTTGGAATGATTTATGAGGATCATAATAGCACTTTGGAGAGAACATCCAGCACCATAAGCATCCTTGATCCAAAAATATTGGCCTCCACTCTCTCTGATGGAGTTGTTCAAGATAAAGAAGAAGCATAAGCTTCTACACAATCGAGTCCAATTGAAGACAGTCTCCATGCAGTAACTCCTTCTCCTGATGCTCCGGAAGTTCATGAGAGCTCGGATATCTCATCTTCTCATATTGCTTAAACAGAAGAAGACATTCGAATCTCTGATATTGAAGAAAAATTATGCTGCACTTCCATGCAAACATTCACCGGTGATTTTCCTTTAAATTCTGTGCAAAATTTATCAGTAATTGTTTCCGAAAGTGAAAAGAATTTTAATTTTTCTCCCTCTAATGTTGCTGCTGGTGTGAAAATATGTGATACCTTGGATTTTTTGGAAGAAATATCAGATTACCAAAGTGATCCATTCGCTCCCCATGATCTATTTTTTCCAGCAAATTCCTGCAGGATTGCATGCACCAAAATTCGGAATTTTGAAGAAGAAGAAAGTTGTGCATCCGCCGTCTCGGTTAACCATTTATTTGAATCTGATATTAACCTTATTGCATATGATATGATCTTATTTATATATGACCTGATATTTCTTGGTTTAATATATCCAATTCATAATCTTTCAGTACCGCTTGTAGCTGTTCTCATCAACGGTGTGAAGAAACAAGTACCGCAAGTCTCCTACACAACTGCTGCTGGGGATTTGATTCCATTTAACAATTTTGGATCTGTTTTGAACCTATTTAAATATGATTTAATTTCTGATCTTATATTATTTGGTTCATATTTTAAAATCCAAAATCATTCAGTCATGCTTGTGGCCGCTCTCACCAGTTCTGGTGTGAAAAATCAAGTACCGCACTTTCTCTTCAAAACTGCTGATGGCGATTTGGTGTTAGTTTCCTCATATGAGGTTTCTGATATTTTATTATGTGATTAATTATCTATTTCAAAAGCTATATCAGACTATGGAGCTTAATCATTCGCTCTCAACAGACCCAGTGCTTCTCTACCATTGATCACATGCTCATCTTCTCACAGAACTAGTAAAGAGGAAGATTTTCTGCATCCGCCTAAACACCTGCTCCTAACACTCGGGGCTGTTCTTACCACTCATGGTTTTCTGTTCATGGATGCAAAATATCAGTTTCTTGAGTGTTCCTCACATTCTATGAATTCTCAAGAACCTTTTCTCACTTTTCAGTTGACTTCAGTTGCTCTACATGTGTCTAGTCTTCATCCGGCAGCTGTCTATATTTCTGATTTAGTTGAGCATATCATTCTTCTTCCAAAGAGGAAGATTCCTCCAGACATAATGATGGAGAGGTTCACATGACAGGCCCCGGGATACCTGTGCATAGAAGAACCAGATTGATCCTGATTCTACCTGCTTAATTAGAAGGGGGGTTTTTTTTCCCATGTGGTTTTTCCCCGTCACCTTGTTTTTGAGCAGTTTCTTTACTCTACTTGATGTAATGGGTGACCTATGGTCTTAGTTACCAGGGCCCACAGATTGTCCAAGTTAGAATTCAAGGGTTTTGTTAGGATTATTAATCCTCCCTTTTCCAATTTAATCATATGCCTAAATCGGGAGTCATGTCTAAATCGGGAGTCCATCCAGTCTATTTATAGTCATTAGCACCATTGGGTTAACTTGACCTAATTGGGGCACATGTTCTAGTTACTAAAGTGTGGGGAACACTAATTGAGTCTCACTGCCACTTATTGCACTTGATTGCATAAGTTTAGGAGCCTCCTAGACCAATCCCTACAATTTAGGAAGCCACTAGGAGTGTCGAAACCAACCAAGGTCAGTTCACTTCAGTTGATGACTAGTCAAGCTAAGTTAGGAGTCAGTTACATTCAGTTCTAGTCCTCTACATTCAGTTAGCACTAGGTTTACTTGACTGCACACATGTGGGGCGCATTTATCAGCTACCACAGTCAGTTAACCATTAGTCAACACTGAATGTAGCACTTAGTTGTGTTTTAGAGCTCCGATGAACTCCGGTTATGGTTTAGACAAGGTCAGTTAACTACTGAGTCCTCCGATAGTGATTTAGACAAGGTCTTGGTTACCTACAGTCAAGTAGACTCTAATCAGTTCGAACTTCCTCATGTGGATTCAAATTGCTTGTGGCTATTAAAGCCATTGTACTTCATTATAATTATCTATCTAGTTACTCTTGGATTAATGAAAAGCATTCATAGCTGCAAGCCATTTTTGCACTGTTTCATTCTTCAATAACTGAGTAAATTGTGTGATCTATCATGTGAGTTGTGTGTTTGTCTACAGATCTACGTGCTCAATTTAATATGGTATCAGAGCCTCGGTGGACAAGGCACTTCTCCTCCTCAGATCTCCTACTGGATCATTTTTTTTGTTTTACAAGCACAACTTCGAAATGATTTCATCTTTGATGAGACAAGGTCTCTGTCGTGTGTCTATTGGACTCGGTAAAAAGTGTTTTAGTAAGATTAACTGGCTGAATAAAAGTGATGGAGCTTTTGGAACAATAGCAACGGGTCTTTCTCCTAGCTTGCGCTACCTCATTAGATCTATTGAAGACCCGAAGGAACTCTGGACAAGATTGGACAAAACCTTTGGAATGATTTATGAGGATCATAATAGCACTTTGGAGAGAACATCCAGCACCATAAGCATCCTTGATCCAAAAATATCGGCCTCCACTCTCTCTGATGGAGTTGTTCAAGATAAAGAAGAAGCAGAAGCTTCTACACAATCGATTCCAATTGAAGACAGTGTCCATGCAGTAACTCCTTCTCCTGATGCTCCGGAAGTTCATGAGATCTCTGATATCTCATCTTCTCATATTGCTGAAATAGAAGAATACATTCGAATATCTGATATTGAAGAAACATTATGCTGCACTTCCATGCAAACATTCACCGATGATTTTCCTTTAAATTCTGTGCAAAATTTATCAGTAATTGTTTCCGAAAGTGAAGAGAATTTTGATTTTTCTCCCTGTAATGTTGCTGCTGGTGTGAAAATATGTGATACCTTGGATTTTTTGGAAGAAATATCAGATTACCAGAGTGATCCATTCGCTCCCCATGATCTATTTTTTCCAGCAAATTCCTGCAGGATTGCATGCACCAAAATTCAGAATTTTGAAGAAGAAGAAAGTTGTGCATCCACCGTCTCGGTTAACCATTTATTTGAATCTGATATTAACCTTATTGGATCTGATATGATCTTATTTATATCTGACCTGATATTTGTTGGTTTAATATATCAAATTCATAATCTTTCAGTACCGCTTGTAGCTGTTCTCATCAACGGTGTGAAGAAACAAGTACCGCAAGTCTCCTACATAACTGCTGCTGGGGATTTGATTCCATTTAACAATTTTGGATCTGTTTTGAACCTATTTAGATATGATTTAATTTCTGATCTGATATTATTTGGTTCATATTTTAAAATCCAAAATCTTTCAGTCATGCTTGTAGCTGCTCTCACCAGTTCCGGTGTGAAAAATCAAGTACCGCACTTTCTCTTCAAAACTGCTGATGGGGATTTGGTGTTAGTTTCCTCATATGAGGTTTCTGATATTTTATTATGTGATTAATTATCTATTTCAGAAGCTATATCAGACTATGGAGCTCAATCATTTTCTCTCAACAGTCCCAGTGCTTCTCTACCATTGATCACATGCTCATCTTCTCACAGAACTAGTAAAGAGGAAGATTTTCTGCATCCGCCTAAACACCTGCTCCTAACACTCGGGGCTGTTCTTACCACTCATGGCTTTCTGTTCATGGATGCAACATATCAGTTTCTCAAGTGTTCCTCACATTCTATGAATTCTCAAGAACCTTTTCTCACTTTTCAGTTGACTTCAGTTGCTCTACATGGGTCCAGTCTTCATCCGGCAGCTGTCTATATTTCTGATTTAGTTGAGCATATCATTCTTCTTCCAAAGAGGAAGATTCCTCCAGACATAATGATGGAGAGGTTCACATGACAAGCCCCGGGATACCTGTGCATAGAAGAACCTGATTGATCCTGATTCTACCTGCTTAATTAGAAGGGGGGTTTTTTTTCCCATGTGGTTTTTCCCCGGCACCTTGTTTTTGAGCAATTTCTTTACTTTACTTGATGTAATGGGTGACCTATGGTCTTAGTTAACAGGGCCCACAGATTGTCCAATTTAGAATTCAGGGGCGGTGTTAGGATTATTAATCCTCCCTTTTCCAATTTAATCATATGCCTAAATCAGGAGTCATGTCTAAATCGGGAGTCCATCCAGTCTATTTATAGTCATTAGCACCATTGGGTTAACTTGACCTAATTGGGGCACATGTTCCAGTTACTAAAGTGTGGGGAACACTAATTGAGTCTCAATGCCACTTATTGCACTTGATTTCATAAGTTTAGGAGCCTCCTAGACCAATCCCTACAATTTAGGAAGCCACTGGGGGTGTCAAAACCAACCAAGGTCAGTTCACTTCAGTTGATGACTAGTCAAGCTAACTTAGGAGTCAGTTACATTTAGTTCTAGTCCTCTACATTCAGTTAGCGCTAGGTTTACTTGACTGCACACATGTGGGGCGCATTTATCAGCTACCACAGTCAGTTAACCATTAGTCAACACTGAATGTAACACTTAGTTGTGTTTTAGAGCTCCGATGAACTCCGGTTATGGTTTATACAAGGTCAGTTAACTACTGAGTCCTCCGATAGTGATTTAGACAAGGTCTTGGTTACCTACAGTCAAGTAGACTATAATCAGTTCGAACTTCCTCATGTGGATTCAAATTGCTTGTGGCTATTAAAGCCATTGTACTTCATTATAATTATCTATCTAGTTACTCTTGGATTAATGAAAAGCATTCATAGCTGCAAGCCATTTTTGCGCTGTTTCATTCTTCAATAACTGAGTAAATTGTGTGATATATCATGTGAGTTGTGTGTTTGTCTACATATCTACGTGCTCAATTTAATATGGTATCAGAGCCTCGGCGGACAAGGCAATTCTCCACCTCAGATCTCCTACTGGATCATTTTTTTTGTTTTACAGGCACAACTTCGAAATGATTTCATCTTTGATGAGACAAGGTCTCTGTCGGGTGTCTATTGGACTCGGTAAAGAGTGTTTTAGTAAGATTAACTGGCTGAATAAAATTGATGGAGCTTTTGGAACAATAGCAACGGTTCTTTCTCCTAGCTTGCGCTACCTCATTAGATCTATTAAAGACCCGAAGGAACTCTGGACAAGATTGGACAGAACCTTTGGAATGATTTATGAGGATCATAATAGCACTTTGGAGAGAACATCCAGCACCATAAGCATCCTTGATCCAAAAATATCGGCCTCCACTCTCTTTGATGGAGTTGTTCAAGATAAAGAAGAAGCAGAAGCTTCTACACAATCGATTCCAATTGAAGACAGTCTCCATGCAGTAACTCCTTCTCCTGATGCTTCGGAAGTTCATGAGATGTCTGATATCTCGTCTTCTCATATTGCTGAAACAGAAGAAGACATTCGAATCTCTGATATTGAAGAAAAATTATGCTGCACTTCCATGCAAACATTCATCGGTGATTTTCCTTTAAATTCTGTGCAAAATTTATCAGTAATTGTTTCCGAAAGTGAAGAGAATTTTGATTTTTCTTCCTCTAATGTTGCTGCTGGTGTGAAAATATAAGATACCTTGGATTTTTTGGAAGAAATATCAGATTACCAGAGTGATCCATTCGCTCCCCTCGATCTATTTTTTCCAGCAAATTCCTGCAGGATTGCGTGCACCAAAATTCAGAATTTTGAAGAAGAAGAAAGTTGTGCATCCACCGTCTCGGTTAACCATTTATTTGAATCTGATATTAACCTTATTGGATCTGATATGATATTATTTATATCTGACCTGATATTTTTTGGTTTAATATATCAAATTCATAATCTTTCAGTACCGCTTGTAGCTGTTCTCATCAGCGGTGTGAAGAAACAAGTACCGCAAGTCTCCTACACAACTGCTGCTGGGGATTTGATTCCATTTAACAATTTTGGATCTGTTTTGAACCTATTTAGATATGATTTAATTTCTGATCTGATATTATTTGGTTCATATTTTAAAATCCAAAATCATTCAGTCATGCTTGTAGCTGCTCTCACCAGTTCCGGTGTGAAAAATCAAGTACCGCACTTTCTCTTCAAAACTGCTGATGGGGATTTGGTGTTAGTTTCCTCATATGAGGTTTCTGATATTTTATTATGTGATTATTTATCTATTTCAAAAGCTATATCAGACTATGGAGCTCAATCATTTTCTCTCAACAGTCCCAGTGCTTCTCTACCATTGATCACATGCTCATCTTCTCACAGAACTAGTAAAGAGGAAGATTTTCTGCATCTGCCTAAATACCTGCTCCTAACACTCGGGGCTGTTCTTACCACTCATGGTTTTCTATTCATGGATGCAACATATCAGTTTCTTGAGTGTTCCTCACATTCTATGAATTCTCAAGAACCTTTTCTCACTTTTCAGTTGACTTCAGTTGCTCTACATGGGTCCAGTCTTCATCCGGCAGCTGTCTATATTTCTGATTTAGTTGAGCATATCATTCTTCTTCCAAAGAGGAAGATTCCTCTAGACATAATGATGGAGAGGTTCACATGACAGGCCCCGGGATACCTGTGCATAGAAGAACCAGATTGATCCTGATTCTACAAGCTAATTAGAAGGGGGGTTTTTTTCCCATGTGGTTTTTCCCCGGCACCTTGTTTTTGAGCAGTTTCTTTACTTTACTTGATGTAATGGGTGACCTATGGTCTTAGTTACCAGGGCCCACAGATTGTCCAATTTAGAATTCAGGGGGGGTTTTAGGATTATTAATCCTCCCTTTTCCAATTTAATCATATGCCTAAATCGGGAGTCATGTCTAAATTGGGAGTCCATCCAGTCTATTTATAGTCATTAGCACCATTGGGTTAACTTGACCTAATTGGGGCACATGTTCCAGTTACTAAAGTGTGGGGAACACTAATTGAGTCTCACTGCCACTTATTGCACTTGATTGCATAAGTTTAGGAGCCTCCTAGACCAATCCCTACAATTTAGGAAGCCACTGGGAGTGTTGAAACCAACCAAGGTCAGTTCACTTCAGTTGATGACTAGTCAAGCTAAGTTAGGAGTCAGTTACATTCAGTTCTAGTCCTCTACATTCAGTTAGCACTAGGTTTACTTGACTGCACACATGTGGGGCGCATTTATCAGCTACCACAGTCAGTTAACCATTAGTCAGCACTGAATGTAACACTTAGTTGTGTTTTAGAGCTCCGATGAACTCCGGTTATGGTTTAGACAAGGTCAGTTAACTACTGAGTCCTCCGATAGTGATTTAGACAAGGTCTTGGTTACCTACAGTCAAGTAGACTCTAATCAGTTCGAACTTCCTCATGTGGATTCAAATTGCTTGTGGCTATTAAAGCCATTGTACTTCATTATAATTATCTATCTAGTTACTCTTTGATTAGTGAAAAGCATTCACAGCTGCAAGCCATTTTTCGTTGTTTCATTCTTCAATAACTGAGTAAATTGTGTGATCTATCATGTGAGTTGTGTGTTTTCCTACAGATCTACGTGCTCAATTTAATATGGTATCAGAGCCTCGGCAGACAAGGCACTTCTCCTCCTCAGATCTCCTACTGGATCATTTTTTTTGTTTTACAGGCACAACTTCGAAATGATTTCATCTTTGATGAGACAATGTCTCTGTCGGGTGTCTATTGGACTCGGTAAAGAGTTTTTTAGTAAGATTAACTGGCTAAATAAAAGTGATGGAGCTTTTGGAACAATAGCAACGGGTCTTTCTCCTAGCTTGCGCTACCTCATTAGATCTATTGAAGACCCGAAGGAACTCTGGACAAGATTGGACAGAACCTTTGGAATGATTTATGAGGATCATAATAGCACTTTGGAGAGAACATCCAGCACCATAAGCATCCTTGATCCAAAAATATCCGCCTCCACTCTCTCTGATGGAGTTGTTCAAGATAAAGAAGAAGCAGAAGCTTCTACACAATTGATTCGAATTGAAGACAGTCTCCATGCAGTAACTCCTTCTCCTGATGCTCCGGAAGTTCATGAGATCTCTGATATCTCATCTTCTCATATTGCTGAAACAGAAGAAGACATTCGAATCTCTGATATTGAAGAAAAATTATGCTGCACTTCCATGCAAACATTCATCGGTGATTTTCCTTTAAATTCTGTGCAAAATTTATCAGTAATTGTTTCCGAAAGTGAAGAGAATTTTGATTTTTCTCCCTCTAATGTTGCTGCTGGTGTGAAAATATGTGATACCTTGGATTTTTTGGAAGAAATATCAGATTATCAGAGTGATCCATTCGCTCCCCATGATCTATTTTTTCCAGCAAATTCCTGCAGGATTGCATGCACCAAAATTCAGAATTTTGAAGAAGAAGAAAGTTGTGCATCCACCGTCTCGGTTAACCATTTATTTGAATCTGATATTAACCTTATTGGATCTGATATGATATTATTTATATCTGATCTGATATTTCTTGGTTTAATATATCAAATTCATAATCTTTCAGTACCGCTTTTAGCTGTTCTCATCAACGGTGTGAAGAAACAAGTACCGCAAGTCTCCTAGACAACTGCTGCTGGGGATTTGATTCCATTTAACAATTTTGGATCTGTTTTGAACCTATTTAGATATGATTTAATTTTTGATCTGATATTATTTGGTTCATATTTTAAAATCCAAAAGCATTCAGTCATGCTTGTAGCTGCTCTCACCAGTTCCGGTGTGAAAAATCAAGTACCGCACTTTCTCTTCAAAACTCCTGATGGGGATTTGGTGTTAGTTTCCTCATATGAGGTTTCTGATATTTTATTATGTGATTAATTATCTATTTTAGAAGCTATATCAGAATATGGATCTCAATCATTCGCTCTCAACAGTCCCAGTGCTTCTCTACCATTGATCATATGCTCATCTTCTCACAGAACTAGTAAAGAGGAAGATTTTCTGCATCCGCCTAAACACCTGCTCCTAACACTCGGGGCTGTTCTTACCACTCATGGTTTTCTGTTCATGGCTGCAACATATCAGTTTCTTGAGTGTTCCTCACATTCTATGAATTCTCAAGAACCTTTTCTCACTTTTCAGTTGACTTCAGTTTCTCTACATGGGTCCAGTCTTCATCCGGCAGCTATCTATATTTCTGATTTAGTTGAGCATATCATTCTTCTTCCAAAGAGGAATATTCCTCCAGACAAAATGATGGAGAGGTTCACATGACAGGCCCCAGGATACCTGTGCATAGAAGAACCAGATTGATCCTGATTCTACCTGCTTAATTAGAAGGGGGGTTTTTTTTCCCATGTGGTTTTTCTCCGGCACCTTGTTTTTGAGCAGTTTCTTTACTTTACTTGATGTAATGGGTGACCTATGGTATTAGTTACCAGGGCCCACAGATTGTCCAAGTTAGAATTCAGGGGGGGTGTTAGGATTATTAATCCTCCCTTTTCCAATTTAATCATATGCCTAAATCGAGAGTCATTTCTAAAACGGGAGTCCATCCAGTCTATTTATAGTCATTAGCACCATTGGGTTAACTTGACCTAATTGGGGCACATGTTCCAGTTACTAAAGTGTGGGGAACACTAATTAAGTCTCACTTCCACTTATTGCACTTGATTGCATAAGTTTAGGAGTCTCCTAGACCAATCCCTACAATTTAGAAAGCCACTGGGACTGTCGAAACCAACCAAGGTCAGTTCACTTCAGTTGATGACTAGTCAAGCTAAGTTAGGAGTCAGTTACATTCAGTTCTAGTCCTCTACATTCAGTTAGCACTAGGTTTACTTGACTGCACACATGTGGGGTGCATTTATCAGCTACCACAGTTAGTTAACCATTATTCAACACTGAATGTAACACTTAGTTGTGTTTTAGAGCTCCGATGAACTCCGCTTATGGTTTAGACAAGGTCAGTTAACTACTGAGTCCTCCGATAGTGATTTAGACAAGGTCTTGGTTACCTACAGTCAAGTAGACTCTAATCAATTCGAACTTCCTCATGTGGATTCGAATTGCTTGTGGCTATTAAAGCCATTGTACTTCATTATAATTATCTATCTAGTTACTCTTTGATTAATAAAAAGCATTCACAGCTGCAAGCCATTTTTGCACTGTTTCATTCTTCAATAACTGAGTAAATTGTGTGATCTATCATGTGAGTTTTGTGTTTGTCTACAGATCTACGTGCTCAATTTAATAGTCCCGACCAAAGTGCTAAGGTATTTCCCTATAGTGCCTAGGTTAATGAGAATGTACAGGTATGATTTTGAACTCTTACAATTCCATTATATCATACACCTTCATTTACTACCAACCTACTAAAAAATCATCTTCTTTAATCTACTAAGTATTGCAATGTATATATGATTCTTTATGTTTTTTTATAGCTCTACATATATTTCATAGTAAATGAGGTGGAATCATGAGAATGCAAGTAAGGATGGAATAATGTGCCACCCAGTTGATAGCCTGACATGCAAAACTATAGATTCTAAATGGCCTTATTTTTCCAATGTTGCTTGCAATGTATGACTTGCAATGGCAGTGGATGGATTTAATCCTTTTGGAAGCTTGAGTAGTACTTACAGTGTATGACTAGTAGTACTAGTCACATATAACCTTACACCATGGTTAAGCATGCAAAGGATCTTTTGTTTGTTGTCATTGTTAATACTTGATCCCAAGAAATCAGGAAACAACATAGATGTTTATTTGGAACCATTGGTAAATGAACTAAAACTAACATGGGATGAAGGGGCAAGGACATACAATGCTCATTCAAGTTCATTATTTAATATTAAGGCTATATTGATGTGGGTAATCCATGACTTTCTTGCTTATGGAAATATGGTTGGTTGCACGACTAAAGGGTTTTGCGCATGCCTTATATGTGGAAAGAACATAGATTCAATGTATCTCAAATGTAGTAGGAAGTGTGTGTACATGGGACATAGGAGATATCTTCCAATAAATCAAAAGTTTTGTTCTAAAAAAGGACCGTTTAATGCGAAGTCTGAGCATCTCATTGCACCTACAATTGTACAAGCATCAGATATTTTTACAGAAACAAAAGGAAGGGAAGAGAAATGGGGAAATTCTAAAAGTACAAAAGAAAGAGAAATTTAAAGAAAGCTGAAAATTCGAAGACTGCCATGTGGAAGAAAAGGTCAATTCTATTCAATTTACCATATTGGGAGGTATGTGCACACATTAACTTAAGGCCTAAAATGTACGATGCTTGAAGGATTTCATTGTGTTTAATTGGAATATATTGTTTAGTTTTTCTTTGATGTTATAATTCATTGATTTTTTATACGGTTGGATGCAGAAACTCCCAGCGTGTCACATTCTGGATTTAATGCACATAGAAAATAATGTACGTGAAAGTATTTTTGAAACCCTTCTGGATATGAAAGATAAATCAAAGGATGCAAAAAATTCTCATGATGACTTACAATAGTTGGGTATAAGGAAGTTACTTTGGCTAGAAAAAAAGGAAAAAAATTATTTCTTCCACCCGCACCACACACTCTTTCAAAAAAGGAGAAAGAGATTCTTTGTCGTGTTTTGTTCAGGTTAATTGTTCTAGATGGATATAGTTCAAACCCTAGAAATAATGTATCTATGAAAAATATCAAGCTTCATAGTATGAAAGCACATGATTTCCATATTCTCATACAACAAATCCTTCCAGTAGAATTGTGCCATGTTCTACCAAAAGCAGTTCGAAACACTGTTTGTAGGCTTTGCTTCATTTATAGGTGAATTTGTGCAAAAATGGTGGATCCAACAGATCTTGATAACTTACAAGATGATGTTGTGGAAACTTTGTGCTTACTCGATAAATATTTCCCCTCTTCATTCTTTGATATAATGATACATTTGACTGTACACTTAGTGTGAGAGCTACGTTATTGTGGACCAGTTGCATATCGATGGATGTACCCTTTTGAAAGGTTAGTGAAATTTTATTAAGTGCAAATCCATGTAAATTTCAACAATTTTATGTGCATATAATAATAATACATTACTAGCAACTCTTTATTTATACTTTTAATTTCACTACAATTTGTGCTTTTTTTTCTAGGAACATGAAAGTTTTCAAAAGTTATGTGAAAAATAAGAATATGCATGAAGGTTGCATAGCTGAAAACTACACTGTGGAGGAATCCATAAAATTTTGTGCTGGATATGTTGAAGGTATGGAATATATTCAAAGCATTCCTAGTAGAAATGAAGCTTGGTATGACGAAGAAGGAGAGGTTGGACAATATGGGAAGGCCTTATCTAGTGGAACTTATATTGAATTAGATAAAAGTAGTTTGTTGCAATCCCACAGATGGGTCTTGCACAACATAGATGAACTTCAACCTTGGATAGAGTAAGTAATAAGCACATCCTTATGAAATCATTTTTTATTATAATATATTACAATATTTTCATAGTTTTTTTATTCACATTACTTGAAAATAGGATGCACTTGACAAAAATTGCCAATAGTAACATCCAAGCCTAAAAAGATGAAGTCTTACTACAAAAGCTCCACAATCAACAATTTAGTGATTGGTTAAGAAAACAGGTAATGATATGTTCTTCATATTAGAATTAATTGAACTTCATTGATCAAGAATCTTATGATGTATAAAGGTGAGATTATTTTAATATATTTTGAAATTCAATGGTTTTGTAACGACATTTAAAAATTTACAGGTGGAAGGAAAAGAAAAAATTTCGGATACCCTTAAATGGTTGGCATGTGGCCCAATGACATATGCAACTAAGTATGATGGCTACTTAATCAATGGGTGTATATTTCAAGTTAAAAGCATAGAAACTATCAGGGCCACCCAAAATAGTGGTGTGTGCATAGATGCACAAACATTAATGAGATCAAGTGCAAAGGATAAAAACCCTATACATCAAACGACAACATATTATGGAGTGATTTAAGAAATAATGTTATTGGACTGCTATTTGGTGTAGTATCCACTGTTCAAATGTGTTTGGATAGATGTACACAAGAAGAATGGAATGAAAGTTGATGAACTTGGTTTCACAATGGTGAATCTGAAAAGATGCTTGAGCAAGGATAGAGTGCAAGATTATCCATTTATTCTAGCATCACAAGCGAAATGGATATTTTATGTACAAGATCCTATAGAGAATGATTGGTGTGTAGTTTTTACATGCCCTCTAGAGGGACCAAGAAATTGTAATAGATATAAATTGGACTATGTATATTTAACAAGTGTTGCAGATTTTGAAGTGACGAAATGCAAAGTGGATGAAGCTATAGGTGATGGTGGCATGGATTATGTTCAACAAGATTCTGAAGGCACGTGGTTGGATGTTGTTCATTAAGTAACATGCATGATTTATTTATCAGTTGTAGTTTAAACTGTATCTGTGAAAAATTATATCTTAGATTATTACTTGGATTTACCTTTCATGCATATATTTCTTGTTCTGCTATTGTTTATGCATGGATATTATCTGTTTGATTCTGTTATGTAATTTTCATTTATTTTTACAGTAGATAGATTGGGTGCGGGGAATTGAGAGTGATGTGAGGGGGGGAGGGGAGATATGACCTTCAACCTTCATGTGGTTGGCCCTATTTAATAGAGAATAAGATATTCTTGAAACCAAGAGAAGCTCATTCAGGTATTTTCGTTTCGTTTTTTTACAATTTCATATATGTTATGCCTTTTTTTACATTTCTATCAATGGCTTATATGAACATACCATTTTGTCATGATATATGCAGGTCTTCGCAATGGAAAGGAATATAATGACAATTTGTATTGTTCTATAATGCATATTTGTAAGTTATCACCATACCGAATTTGTCAATTAGATATCTTATTGTCGTTTCATTGATTATAACGTGTTGATTTCTTCATTTTAAGCACAAATGTACTTGTCTATTTTATGAAATGATTTTATTGCACATGTGTTGAAGGAAATAAGTTGATTGCGAGATAGCTATTGACCACAAAAATGTAATGTGATGAACAATATTGAAAGTATTTGATTACAACAAATTTAAATACATCATATTTATTACAACCATAAGTATACTCGATTGATGGTGTAACAACTAATTTGTTTGAAATATTTGTGTAAATCATAGAGGATGCCAAGATCATCTGACGTTATCAGCATCAGAGATGAAATTTAAGGAATAGATCCTTATTATCAATACAATTTCAATATTCTTTGGGAGTATCACCTATAGGTCTCCTGAAGCTTCCCTGACCACCATTAAAGGATTTTACATAGGTCTTCTGGCCCCCGAGACTAACCTCAAAATAGGGCTAGAAGTTAGTTACAATATCAATAAAAAAACTTAACAACCTCAGACGTGGTGCATTCACCATGATTTGCACACACATAACAAAACATTATGGAGAAATGTGCATGCTGGTCTTAAACGATAGTGCAATGTCTTCAGTTTCAGGCCTCGCTTGTCTTGAAAATGACGACTTAGGACATTTGTGGCAGTTGAATGCTTACTGGGTTTTGAGTTGTTTCTTCACCTATTGGATATGCAACATGTATTTTCCTTTCTGGCCCATTTGTTTTCATTCTGTGCTCAATGGCACCATTATACCTATGGTCACAGCTAGTAAGAAGGTTTTTGTTCCTTTTGCATTCAACTCTCCACCCCGCCTCTTCCTCTCCTGGTAACACTATTATTTGGGGGGACTTGGGGAAGGACTACACTATTTTTTATAGTAACAAGTCCTTGAGGAGGCTTTTCATTCTTATGTTTCTCTTCTCCTAGTAGGAGGGTCCTCTTACAGGTCATACGACGTGGCATTTCCATGGATTCGTCATCACCCCAGATAAAGTTGGCAAGTGGAATTCACAAAGATGATGAAGAAGGCCTTTAACCTCCTCTCCTCCCCTATGATCATTCGCTCCAATGGGTTGCCTCTAGCAATGGTCACCAAGTGATGATATTATGGAGACAGTGACCACATCCAGAGGTTTTGGATGGATACCCATTGGACAAGAAATTCCAGGAACAGCTCCCATGGGGGTGTTATATTTTATTAGGAAAACAATTCCCTCACTAGCCTTAGGAGTTCCATCTAATGTGATGAACATCCTTGCCTCGGCCTCACTGGCACCAAAAATGTCTTCTAATGTAATGAATTTCCTTACCATGATGGTTGGAGTTACCCTGGCATGAAAATGTAAGAGCAGTGGAATTCCCATCCGAGGCTCCCTAACTAAAACAACACCTTGGTAAACAAGCTTATTAAACAAGGCGACCATTATAGAATTTCTTTAAGAATATCAGGATTCTCAGCAGACTAATATTTATCCATCCTAACCTCTCTTCAACATTCACCCAGTCTATGTCTTCAAATGGCTCTGAAAGTGGTGTTTATAAATAGTTGGGAGACTAAACTCAATGATGGCCCCGTCAGCACCCTCACACATGCCATCATAGAGTAGCATGATTCCAGTGTGCTCGATCACATGGGTTTGGGATCTGACCCTTATGCTGAGATACTAGTCACGCCTATGTTTCTGTTGTGGTGAAATACTATCAGCCATGGAAATGACTTTCGGCCTTAGTATTCATCATCCCTCATTTGCCTCAGGGCATGCAGACTAGACATCTTGCATCCATCTACCCTTCCTGAAGATGGTATCAAAATATTCTTGTTCACTACGTCTCCCACTTTATGTGGAATCCATACTTGTCTTCTGTCATTCAATCATTAGGATACCTTTCTAGCTATCATATGCTTGATGCAACAAACTTTTTTGATTCTGGGGAGTGATCTGCAATGTGGAACTGATTTTTTTAGTCGTATATCTAATCGAATGGCGTCTAGATATTTGATTTCCTATCATTTCAACCCTTTGTGCACTTACCCCAAAATATCACATCGAAAACAACTCTTGGGAATGAGCGGATCGTACCCCAAACCACATCCTTTGTCTTTGGTAACCATTTCTCCCTCCTGCAACTTTCGTCTGTCAGAATCATTTCCATCCCTTCAATCTGAAATGTCTCCAATATCCATTGTCCACGTGTAACTGTTGTGCTACATTTCGTGAATCCTAAAGGTGATTTACTCCATGTGTGTCCTATTAGTGGAGGCATTGTCAATCGTCAATATTTCCCTGACTCAATCTATGATGTCAAAACCTAACCCTATTTAACCCATTTCACAAATTTAGGGACTAGAAAGTTCACAAGCGCTTTGATTCAACAGAATTGACCCTCTCCATTGATCTAGCATTTGGTTGATCTCGACCCTTGAAAACTGTGGTTGTCTTAACTTGTTCCACAAAAATACAAAAGTGAATTGGGTAGTACATATTACATCTATGAAACATACTATAACCTTTGATCAGGATCACCTCCATATAACCATAGTTGATACAATATCTCCTTCCCCTTTGCTTTGGCCAAACTTCGTATGCTCTTTCTTACATAGTTTAGGACCTGATTTCCTTGCCTTCACATATTTTCAAAGCTTAAGAGATGGATTGAGGGGAAGTTTAATGGAAATATCGGTATTCTCCAAGGTGGCCTGCTGCAAATTTTGGCATACCTTATCCCTCCAATCATTTAGCGTGGCACAAAAACAGTGTTAACAGTTCGAACCTTCCTTAAGCTAACTAAGCTCCAATAAGCTACCTAAAAGATTTTGGGAACTAACAAGATATGTAAGATGAATCTAAGTTATCCATATAAATGACTCAACTGGATTAAAAAAAACTCTTACTCTATTTTCTAGATCCTTCAAAAAAAGAACAAATTCCTTATTTGACTCTACTATCCTCTATGACTTACTATGCTTGATATCTATTATTTTCTAGTAAGGTAAACAAGCAGCTCACTTTTTTTTAATTTTGGAAAATTCTTGATGAAAACTGTCAAGGATTAGAGTGAATAAGAAAGATCTTGCATGTGGATCATTTCTACATTCAGAGTGACTTTGAGAATCCTATACATTGGGAATTTTTCCCCGCATTAAGATTTGGTAAGCATTAACATTTTCTTGAAATCATGGTTGTGTAATAGTTAATTTATTGACCACCTTACAAATTGGGTTGATATCATATGATATTTGTATAACATGTACTTTATAATTGTATAAATGGTAACTGAAAGGATATTTCTACTATTTAATTGTGCTACATGTTTTAGAATGGGAAACATATTAACTTTGGTTTTGACTTTGGATGCAGAGAAAAATTAGTGTATTATGATCTTGCCTATAGAAAAATCTAAGAGGGAGAAGGGTTCAAATACATTAAGGAGTTCTTTGAAAATCACACACTTCATCTGATTGGCATTTTGAGTGATGGTGGTGGTCATTCATGATTATATCAGTTGCGGGTATTCGATATCTATAAATGCATTATTATGAGTTTTTATTATTATCTTAGATAAGATTATATATTTATCTGTGCTATGCAATTTTTAATCTTTGTATTTCTCCATAGTGTAGTTGAATGCTTTTTAGATCACCAGAATGGATTTAGTTGGGTCTAAATATGTTATAATTGTAGAACTCGTTGATCTACAGACATAAATTTTAAGATAAGGCTGCTCTTACATGGATCCATCAAGCAACCATTAGAAAAGATGCTCATTCTTATGCATGAATAATTGAAATTCTAGTTAAATGTTCACTTATAGAGTATATGTATGAACTTGAATGCCAACTTTCTCCTGCAAAACATTTCTGTATTACTATTTTCTTTATTGAATCAATGCTGCATATGAAAATTTCAAGTTCAGCCAAATTATAAGGTCAGAGCCATTCAAAATACTTTCTTAGGTCTCTTGAGACAAAAAATGTTGGGATTATTAGTCTTTTCTTAGATTACAAATGATGCAATATTGGTGTTAATATTTCCTCTTTACCAAATTATTAAAGGGTTCTATCTCAATGGTAGAGTGCCTACTTTACAAGCAGGAGGTTGAAGGTTCGATTCCTTTGTGCCCTAATGATATTGCAATATTGATGTTGTAAATTATGGATACGAGGGGGGTTCATAACCGCCCCCAAAATTTTGTAAATCATTTTAGGGGGGGTTTTGAACCGTCTCTGTAGGTACCTACTAGGGGGGTTTTGAACCGCCGCCATAGGTACCTACGAGGGGGGTTTTGAACCACCTCCGTAGGTACCTACGAGGGGGGTTCTGAACCGCCTCAGTATGTACCCATGAGGTGGGATATGAACCGACTATGTATGTACCTACGAGGGGAGTTTTGAACCAACTCTGTATGTAACTACGAGGGGGGTTTAAAAACACCCCCACAATTTTATAATAGAGAAACTTAAGGGAGGTTTTGAACCACCCTCATAGGTACCTACGAGGGGGGTTTATATTTTCCCTTAAAAGTGACTTTTGTGGGGGGTTTAGAACCTCCCCTAAAAGTCATTTTTAGGGGAATTTTTGATCTCTTCCTCTAAAAGTGACTTTTAGAGGTGGAAGACAATCATTCCTAAATGTCAAATTTGTTGTAGTGAATATCCCATCTGTACTTTGCCACACCTCCATGCCTAAGAAATAGTGCATCATTCCCCCGTCTTTCATCTCGAACTCAGTGGTGAGATTCCTCTTTGTATCTATGATGATTCCTCCTCTCCTGTCAGAAATATATCATCAATATACAGCAGGAGAATCACTGATATTCCTCCTTCAACCTTGAAGTAAAGGTTGGAATATGCTTTACTCTTGGTAAAGCCTAAGCTCATCAGAAAGTTTTCCATCCTACCGTACCATGTCATGGGTGCATGTTTCAATCTGTACAAGGTTTTCTTCAATTTGCACACATGTGTCTGTCTATTATGTGTCTCAAATCCTAGTGGTGGCTCCATGTACACTTCCTCTTTGAGTACACCATTCAATAATTTTGTCTTGATGTCCATTTGGTGTATCTTTCATATGATTACTACAACCAAAGTAAGTATAGATATAATGGAAGTGTATCTTTCTACGGGTGCAAATGTCTCCTTGTAGTCTACGCCTTCTTTGTGGGAGAAGCCACATGCCACAAACCTTTATTTGTGCTTTTCAATTCTACCATCTATAGCATGCTTGATCTTGTATATCCAATTCGAAGTCACAACATGCTTCCCTTTTGGTCTCAGAACTATCTCCTAAACATCATTCTTCATGATCTACTTGTATGGAATCCTTCCATTCTTTATTCTTAGCTGCTTCTTTGTAGTTGGAAGGTTATTTTTTGATGATGTCACATAGAATGTCCACATAGTTGTTGTATGGTTTGGGTCTATTCCTCTCTCTATTCATCCCATCTGGAGCTCCATATCTTTCTGCATCTTGTAGGAGCTCCAGTTACCATTTTGGTTTTGTCTTATGGGATTTAGTCTTGTGAAGTGTTTCTATAGTTTTTTTTGGTTTTGTGATGTCGTAATATTCATGGTCTTCTGGATTTGTTTCTTCTATTTCCATATCTCAAACTCTTGTTGCTTCATGTTCTTCAAATTCTACAATAGGTAGTTTTTTGGATTTGGAGTATGATGAGTCTTCGTTGAATGTTACGTCTCTACTGATGTTGATATTTTTGAATCCTGGGAATTATATTCAGTAATACTTTGAAGTGTCATTTTATCCTATGAATATCCCCTTCCTCCTAGAAGTATCGAGCTTGGACCTCTATTCCTTTGGAGTATCGAGCTTGGTACACTGGGAAACCAAATATTCTGAGATGGATTACTTTTGGTTTCTCTCATGAGAAATCCTCTTCAAGAGTATTGTTGTCAAGTACTCGGTGAGGAGTATGGTTTTGTACATACACATATGTTCTTGCCTCTTCTTCCCAAAGGTACATCAAAAGATCTTGATAATGTAGAATTTCTTTCACTGCTTCCATTACAATTCTATTCTTTAGATCTACAACGCCATTTTATTGAGGATTGTATGGAGTTCTCAAATCCCTCTCAATCCCTGATTCTCTACAGAGTTCCTTGAATTCTTCTAAGGTGAACTCTCTTCCATCATCTGACCGCATAGTCTTGATATTCCTTTGAATGTGGTTCTCAACCAAGTATTTGAATTCCTTGAACTTGTTGAAGACTTCATTTTTCCCTTTAAAGAAACATATCCAAGTTTTACGTGAGAAATAATCTATAAAGGAAACATAGTATACATACCCGCTTAGTGAGCCGGATGACATGGGTACACACACATATGAGTGTATTATTTCTAGTATTCCTTTTTCTTTGCTTTCAATACTGGGAAATGTCTTCTTCACATTCTTTCCTTGCATACATTTGTTGCAAATTCCTTCATTCTTTTTCTGGATTTCTAGAAGTCCTGAAACTACCTTGCTTGCTATCGATAGTGCTCTATAGTGAACATGTGCAATCATTTTGTGCCATAGTTCATTTGTTTCTATGGAGTCATGAACTAATTCTTGTTCAGGTTGACCCTTCAAATTGTACAAGCCTCCCTCTTTCTCTCCAATCACAGTTGCATAATCTATTGTCTTTCATTTTTGCTACATTAGGACTTCACCATCAATGAATGAAACTCTTACTCCCTTTGCATCTAGAGCAGAGATGGAGAGAAGATTATTCTTCAATCTTGGGACATATAACACATCTTTCATTTTCAAATATTTTATGGAATCTAGATTGTATGAAGCTTCTCCACTTTCTTTTATGGGGTATTGATAATCATCTCCAAGTTTCAACTTGTGGGGTGATTCATGCTCAGACATATTGATTAATGATTCTTTGTATCTCGTCATATGTTTGTATTCCCCACTATCCACAAGCCAACCATTGCTTCCATGTGAGATAGTTCCTCCGAGTGTTGAGATAAGAACATACACTTCATCACTTGAGGAATCCTCTCTTGCTTTGAGTCTCTTTATTGTTGGTTCAACATCTTCAGTTGTGTGAGCATGATGTCTCTTTGTAGAAGGAGCAAGTTGATAAGTCAACTTGAATGATAGCCGACTTAGTTGATCAGCCGACTAATTCGATGAGCCGACTTAGTCAATCAGCCGACTAAGTCGGTCGACCGACTAAACTAGAGATTAAGTCGGCCACCTAAGGTCATGTCGGTTCATCGAACCGACAGGTAGTTATTTTGTAACCGTTCGGTAATCATATATATTAGGCTATTGAGCCAAATGAGAACTTAGTTCAATTATATATGTTGTATGGACTCATTTCATGTAATATAATCTGTTACTTTACCTATTTGTTCTTATCTCTTGTCTCTATTTTATATGTATGTTTTAGTATGTATTATTGGTAACCTTATGTGATCTATGATATCACAACATTGGTTCCGTTGCCGGTAGTACATGTCTGAAATGCATGCAAACAGATGATACCAAAGCAGGAGATTAAGGACTGGTGGAAACGTAAAGTTGCAAACTATTTGCAGAATTATGCACGAAGGAATAGATTAACAATCACACAAGCAAAAGAAAGACTTTTCACAGAAATGCATGAAAATTTTGTCGAATCAGTGCCCCAACATCTGAAGAAACTCCTGGATGAGAAAGCTGGAAGGGAATAAAGAACAAAAGTTGCTAGAAAAATTGATCCGAGGGGGTAGAACAAACTTGTCGGAGTGGTTCGAGAAAATTGTTGACGACTTCTACGAGGAGCAAGTAGTCGAAGATAGAACTCCAGTGGAAACCATCAAGGAGAAATATTACACAGATATCACCGAGCAATTTCTGTGCTCCTTACCGACCTTGCTGTTTAATTTTCTGATCGAGAAGGATTAGGACATATTGTCAAACCTCATCCATCACTTCATGAACTGCCATCAAACTCTAACTGGGTGGAGAAGCAAAGGAAGTGGGAAAAGTTCATTGCAGAAAGGGAGTGGGAATACTTCCTAAGCAAATAGACCGGACTATCTGGCATTTCTAAAAATCCTCAGGTAGGATATGGGAGGGTAGTTGGTCATATGTCGAGATAGAGTAGAGTGGATTCTAGTCGACTAGAAACAGATACCATTCACCAGTAATGAGCAGTCGACCAAAAGGGAACTCCATAAAATATTATCACATGAAGGTATGTCAGACATTCAGAAAATAGAGAGGGAAGAGAGATAACAGAAGAGGGAAGCAAGAAGAGAAAGATCCTTAGAGCTACATAGTGGAAGGAGTCCTAGGGCGACCGACTAGGAAGAGAATCCGCCAGAGTTGGGTTATGAGCGACATGAAGAAGGCATCGAACAAGAGGCGTCCCCTAAGGAATAAGAATCATGGATAGAGCAGCCAAAAGCTCTCCAATTAAGAGCTCCCCATGAAGGAACAACCCTCTCTCCATTGAATCCACGTACTCGGATACAGACTATTGTTGAAGAGGACCTCCGACTACGAGCTGGTGACTTTAGTATATGGAGTCGACTAGACGAAGAAACATACACTGGATGACACCTCATTATACATCGACCAAAGGAAGGGAATTGGGTGACCTTTCAAGCAACACCCTCCCACTGAAGTATCCACCTACTCTTACCGACACATGAAGGAGCACCCCCCCACCAAAATATAGCTTTAGAAGACATAGAACATTCAGAACTACAGACAAATAGTTGCAGTGGGCCATCGATAGTAGAAGTCGACATCAACCGACTACCAGTTGACGAAGAATCGACAATCGACAGGAACAAAAGTTTCATCAACCATAGTCCTACAGAGATGAATAAACTAGTAAACCCACCACCCTCACCCTCACCCTCAACCCCACCCCCACCTCCACTGCCGCCACCTCCTGAGAGCAGTGACAGTGATTCAAACATGGGTCACGGATCGACTCAAATTCCTCTATATGAGGGGGATGAGGACCCCAAATGACACTGTTTCATCTGCGAGTCGACTTGGGAGGAAAACCAAGTTACAGACGAAGATAGAAAAATGGCACAGTTCACCGGTGCCTTGAGGAAAAGGCCATTGACCTGGTATATGATCTTTTCAGAAAGGAAACCTAGAGTAACCAAAGCCGAGATCAAGGTGCAATTTCTCTAATTTTTCAAAACTCCAAATTCCAAACACCTGGTAGTGAAAAAACTAAAAACTACATCACAAAAGCCATGGGAAACTATCCGCGATTATGATAAGCACTGGAAAGACCTTCTGAGCTATCTGGACTATGTTATAGATGAACAGTTACTAATCCAGTGGTTTCTTGCAGGGTTATCTCAGAAATTATGCCTACACATCAGTCTGGAAACATTCAAATCTTACGAAGATGCGCTAACAAAAGCTCTTCAAGTGGAGATGGATGAGGATATACCCGCTTACTCCACTGACCACAAATTGGAAGAATAGCTAGAGAGTGTGTAGAAGTCCTTAAAGGAGTTAAACCTAAAGAATCAGGAGATCTAGTGCACCAAATGCTCAATGGCCAGCCACTCCAAAGATAACCGTCGATAAGAATACAGCCGACAGGACGTTTTATTCGTGCAGACCAAATATTTTTGTGACATTTTCCAGGAACACGGGGACCACTCGACAAAAGACTGCTTGTTCAACATGAAGAACGACAAGCCATCCTAGTGTGCAATCTACGAAACCAAAAATCATAACACAGCCGACTGTCAATTGAACCTGAAGAACCAACAAAATTATTAGGTAGTCTACCAAACTAATGTAGTTGCACAACATAATGAGCAAAACAATTTACCAAATGATCAGAATGGTCAGAGATATGATGGTCGATGATATGAGCACCAGTATGACAATCGACGAGGAGGCTACAGAGGAAGAGGTCAATTTCCTGGGAAACGCGACATCCGACCACATCGATCCATCCAGTGCTTTACTTGCTATAAGGAGGGACATCGGTATGCAGACTATCCGTATAAAGACAGAACTGATCTCAAATTTTGTATGCATTGTGGAGTAGGGGATCACTCACTAGAGGATTGCCCTACCATGTTGGAAAAAATTAATACAAATAAAAATGTTAATGTCTTTCCCTGTGTGCAAAAAAATGATATAATAAACACAAAAAATTTGCATATTGTAACTCGACAAGGAACAAAACCAGGCAGTGATAACCCAAGAATCATCAAAATAAAAAAGAAAATTGTATATCCTGATCCACTGAAAGAAAAACAAACATACAAAGAAGCAACCAATGTATTCAAAGAAATTACACGACAAGAACAAGCTCAAGACAATCGACATAATGCAATAAATGAATTAATATATCTCATACAAAAAGACAATTTGGTCTCTCAGTTCATCGACCTACTATATGAATTAAAACATAACAACTCTGAAAAACAAACAAAGAACATTTGCAGCTTAAATAAAAAAGACAAAGGTGATGTCGACCCATTTTTCGACCTAGAAATTGAAGGATACCATGTCCAACAAGTAGTGCTTGACTTTGGATCACAAATAAACATCATGACTCGTGACACTTGGGAACAAATGGGTAGACCTCGACTCTACGAGTCAAGAATATACCTCAAAATAGCTGACCAGGACCTAATTGAACCCATTGGAGTCTGGAAGAACGTTGACACAACCATAAAAGGAATCTCAACCAAGGTCGACTTCGAAATCATTGACCCTAAGGAAGGATCCAGTTCCTTCCCAGCATTAGCAGGCCAACCTTGGGGTAAAAAGATGAAAGCATCGATATCCCTAGACAAAGAGAGGATCAAATTGAAAGGAATTGGACAAAAGGTCATTGTACCTATTCACCCATCTCAAGGAGAACCTTGGACTAAACCTATCAATGAAGAAGTCGATGTCCAACAACTCTACCAGATTCAAAACAATACAGATTATACAGAACCTAACATCTACGGAGAACTTCATTTAGGTGACCAGGACTTAGTTGGCTATAACTCAGACGTCGAATTATATGATTGGGAGATCGAGAACTATGAAACACAAGCAAGAGGGTGCTGGACTATTCAAAAAGTGTAGAAAAAGCCCACCCAACAGTGCTTCATAGTGTCCATTGTCCCAAAAATCTTTGAGAAAAAAATTAGGGAATACCTTACCTTACAACCTACCAATGTAAATACTACACAGGTACCACGATACAAGGAAAGGGAATCACCAGTCATGCATGTAGAATAGGTTACAAAAAATATTGGTGAACATGGCCGACTTCAAAGCCTAGTAGAAACTTTTACAGGACAAGCTGCTAGATGGTGGGATACCCATCAGATAAGACTATAGACTTAGAAAACAACTTTGACTTACTTTGTCAAGAGGTTTGGGGGAAAGAATTTAACCCAACAAGATCAGATACCCATATTTACTCAAGGACAGAACCCAGAAGATAATGTTAAAACCTGTGAAAAAGAGTGGAGAAGACTAGGATACAAGGATGAACGAGCATGGCCACACTTGTTCCCATCAACCCTCACCATCTTACCAAAAAAATGGTATAAAATGGAAGAAGACATAGGTGAAACATTCTTATGGCATGAACTCTGGGAAAATTTCATTAAAGACTTCGACTTTATACCTCAAAATGAAAACTTGGTCGAAACAACAAAACAGATTAAAGAATTTATCCAGCCGACCGAAAACAAACCCTTACAAGATAACCGACAGACAATGACATGTAACGATATCCAACCAAGGAAAAAACCACAGTCGACAAGACTACAGTTAGACAATGCAAATACATAAAGGAAAAGCTTTAGATGGAAATCCAACCATGTCGAAACAACCAAACCTATCTATACAATCCTGAAAGTAGAAACAACCGACAAACATGATACCGACAGAATGACTACAGCTGACTTCCCTGCTACATTCTCACAATTTAAAGAAGGAAGTCAACTGATCAATGAAGCCAAAGCACCAGAATGGCTAGATGCTAAATTCAAAACTAAATAATTCGACATCTCAAATGATGACCGACCACTGGAGTGAAGGACAAACCACAGAGATAGTGAACTTAATAAAAGAGTTCCAAGATGTATTTGCTAGATATTATAAATACCATAAGGGCTTAGTCCATGAAATGGGAGAAATGAAAATTGATACTAAACCTGATGTTCGACCTGTGAAGAAAAGGCCTTATAAACTAGCTCACAAATACAAGGAGATAGTCAAAAAGGAAATTGATAACATGCTTGCAGCAGGCATCATCTATCCTATCAACCAATCATAATGGGCAAGTCCAATGGTTGTACAACCTAAGAAACATGACCAAACCAAACTAATAATTTGTGTCAACTTCAGGTAACTAAACAAAGTGACACTGACAGACCCATTTCCAACTCCTTATGCAGATGAAATCTTAAATGAGGTTGCAGGACATGAATGCTACTCATTTACAGATGGATTCTCAGGTTATAACCAAGTGCCAATAGCTAAAGAAGATCATAAGAAGACAACCTTTGTGTGCGAATTCGGCTCATTTGCTTACAAGGTTATGCCTTTTGGATTAAAAAATGCACCTGCAGTATTTTCTAGAATTGTTGTCAAAACATTTCAGGAATATATCTACAAGACCATGGAAATATACTTTGATGATTGGACAATATATTCCATGTTCAAGGATCATTGCAAATGGCTCAGACTTATGTTGGAAAGATGTCGACAAATTCAACTCTCCCTAAACATCAAGAAATGCATCTTTGTGATCCCCATAGGAATATTATTAGGGCACATTGTCTGTAAGGAAGGCATTAAGGTTGACTTTGCAAAGATCAAAATTATCCTTGACCTAAAACCACCAGTAAACCCAAAACAAGTTAGGGTGTTACTTGGCCACATAGACTATTAAAGAAAGTTCATTAGATATTATTCAGATACGACCTATCCACTTGAAGAAATATTAATGGAAGATCAAGAATTCAACTAGATAGAGGAGTGTCACATATCATTCAAAAAATTAAAAAGAAAACTAGTCGAAGCACCAATCCTAAAGTTCCCAAACTGGTCAATCAAATTCCATGTTCACATTGATGCATCAGGCCTAGCAATAGGAGCAATCTTAACTCAACTAGGAGAAGATGGAATGGATTATCCTATAGTTTATAGTAGCAGAAAATTAAACAAGGTTGAGAGGAACTACTCGACAACAGAAAGAGAAGCCCTAGGCATGGTCTTTGCACTACAAAAATATCGACATTATCTCTTAGCTAACCCATTTATATTCTATACATACCATCAAGCACTTAAGTATCTCGTCAATAAACCACTACATCATGGAAGAATCTGTCGATGGCTATTATTATTCCAAGAATTTGAATTCGAAGTCATTGTATGACTAGGCAAGTTAAACGTTGGTCCCGACTATTTATCTCGAATCGACACAAGAGAAGAATCAACAGGATTCGACGATGACTTACCTGATGCACATTTATTTCAGAAAGAAGCAATACCAGCAAAACTAGAATAAATAGCCCAGTTCCTGGAAGAGGGACATGCACCAGAAGGGATGAGTACAAAGAAGAAGAAGATCTTAGCTATGAAGGCTGCACCCTATAGTCTTGTAAATGGATTCTTATACAAAATGGGATTAGACGACATCCTCAGAAGGTGTGTACTAGAACACAAAAGGGATAACATTATGCATGAAGCACATTATGGACCTGCAGGATGACATTTTCAAGTAGACACAACTGCAAAGAAAATCCAATAGTCAGGGTTATGGTGGCCGACACTCCACAGAGACTGCAAAACTTTTGTCAGTCGATGTGACAGATGTCAATGACTAGGTCGACCCCTGCTTAGCACAAAAATTCCTCTGATATTGGTAAACCCAAGTTTGACATTTGAAATCTGGGCCATAGACTTCATAGGACCATTTCATATACCAGCAAAAAGGACAGGTGCAAGGTATATCATAACTGCAGTCAAATATGTCACTAAATGGGCAAAGGCTGAACCAGTCGACACATGTTCTAGTGAGATAGCTGCTAAGTTTATCTATGAGAATATCATCACTATATTTAGATGTCCACTAACTTTAATTAGTGACCAAGAAACACACTTCATCAATAAAACTATCAAAACCCTAACCGACCAGTTCCAAATCGACCATCGTCGAAGTATAGCATACCATCCTCAGTCAAATGGAGCAATTGAAGAATTTAACAAAACATTAACAAAAGGACTAACCAAAATATGTAATGCTGATAAGGATGACTAGGATGAGAAGATACTAGTAGTATTATGGGCATACAAAACAACATATAAACCTTCGACCGACCAAACTCCTTTTCAACTAGTCTATGGCCAAGAAGCAGTAGTTCCACTTCACTTCCGACAATATACACCTATCATCGTAGAGATCCTACATGTCGATGTCGAACAAGGAAGAAAGGACTGACTACTGCAACTAAGCAAACTTGAAGAGCACCGACTAATGGCAATACAACATCAAGAAATCTAGAAACAACAATAGAAAGCATGGCATGACCGAAACATCAAAAACAAAAACTTGTCGATAGGAGACCTGGCTCTACTATACAATAGTCGAGTAAAAGGAAAACCTAAAAATCTCCACACATAATGGATGGGACCTTACGTTGTCAAATAGATACATCCCAACGGATCAGTTCGACTAAGGATGTTACAAGGCATAGTATTTCGGAAGCTCGTTAATGGAGCCCGACTAAAATGCTACAGAAATTAGAAATAAACAAAAAAAAATCATATAACAACCATAACCATGAACCAAAAGCTATTAAAAATTAAAATTCCAAATGCCAAAAACCTATCATACATACAGGAAACTATGACAGGAAATTACCATTTTGACAACCAACATCATGCCCATCGACATCACATCATTGACCATTTTCATCAACCGACCACTTTCATCGACTATTCTCATAACCAACATCGACCGACGACCTCGATAGTCCCATCGTGCATTCATGACATTGAGCACCGAAAGCACTTCGCCATTAATGCACACTCAAGTGTTCAAGCTGGAACATCACGTCTGCCATTAATACACCCATCGACGGACACATCCACAACATCACCTATGAATACTGGATCACCAAAGGATCATTCACTACAATTCATATAGAGAGAGCACCAGAGCATCCAATCGACTAAAAGCCGAGAAACCCTTAGTGAAACCATCCACCCAACCGACACAATGGCACCCAAATAAACCAGAGATTCGACCAAAACCAAGGAACTACAGGCTACGGATACCCCTTTAGTCCGCAGGCTGAAAAACATTAAGAATGCCAAGGTGCAGGAAGGCTCATGGTAGAAACTCTGGGCCGAGATGCAAGAGTGGGATTATGTTAACAAAAAATCCACTCAAGCCGCAAAGAAGATCAAATACAACACTATATTTAACTATGTCAATGCACCACTCATGGCCAGCTTTGGTGGCATAAAGGAGACTGCTGTAAAATTTATCATCAGCCGGTACCACAATGGTCGGTTCTACTTTGAACGACCGGTAAACATCTCAGGAGAAGTCATCTCCCAGCTCACCAGTCTCTCAAACGAAGGAAACCCAGTACCAGTTGGTATCAAAGAAGGATTGTTTGAAGAGCTCACTGGGTCGAATTCGGGAAAGAACTCGAAGGGATTGATGATCAGACAAATCACAACCCGCAGGCCACAGATTGTGGCCAAAATAATCACAATCACACTCACCATGTTAGGTCGAGGCAGGGACCTTAAGTTAGAAATGTTAGAAGCTGTTGACACCATTGCCACACATAGAACGATATACAGATGGGCCGAATATGTAGCTGACATGGTCAAAACCATCCATGAAAGGTGCCAAGAAATGGGGGGAATCATCAAATTTCCCTCCCTAATCTTATGGATAGTCATGTACCACATCTTCCCAGAGGGGAGCCCACTCTTTTAGGAACCATCGAGGTTCCACATGTGGAGATTTAAACCATTCTCCCAGAGAGGAACCTTGCAGGAGCTTGAGCATGAGAAAGTATTGTTGGAGAACTGGTTTCAATAGCTCAAAGTCCACACGACTAGATGGAGGGTGCCTCAAAACATCCAAAGAAATCTACCGACGAACTCCCATATTCAGCTAGAGCTCGACCATACTTCGGTGTGGTACATGCAGGGTGAAAACTCAAATGCCAAAGCCCTCGACTACTATCTATCGGTCAATCAGATCTTTCAGGAACTGTCTTGACAGGCCAAAAGCAAAATACCAGTACCAGTAGTAGCAAAGTAGATCGACTTCTCGATCATGGAGCCACTCACCGACCAGGAAAAAGAGGAAGACTACGAGCTCAACCTCTATATCAGCACCTTTGTGTTGGACGAGACATCGATTGAACACACCGACCGACTTCAAATAACCATCAAACCTTCAACCGCAAAAAGGGAAGAACCCCAAACAGCCGAGCCATAGCTAGAACAACAGGTAATTCCTCTGGCTACCGAAAGTGTCATCCCAACCCAGGAGCCAAGGGGAGAGACAGAGCCAGAAAACCCAGAGTATGCTATCACAAAAGGCATCATTCAAAAATTGTCAAAGGAGATAGTAGTAACCAGGAAGAAGCTCAAGACACAACAACAACAACAAGGAAAAGGTAAGTGCAAGATTATTCTTGTAGACTCATTAGAAGATGAGGAGGAACTGGCAGCCACAGCCCTTGACATAATAGAGGATGCCATAGCAAATAAGGTGTCGGTCGAGACCCAGTTCCAAATATTTGTCGAGGCAGGAGCACAAGTGAGTCGACCAAAGAAATCTAAGACCATAATGATGCCTAAAAATTTTTTCGATCCTGTGTCGACGTCTCCACCCCCATCACCAATGAAAAAAACCGAGGAACAAGTACCAACACCACAATCAGTAAGCCCCCTCAACTTGTGCAAAAGTGTGATGTCGGAAGAGGTAAAGGAAAAATTCAACAAGGACAGAGATTTGTAGGAATACATTGAGAAGTTGATTGAGCTATTTACATCGACCCAGAAAATATCTACAAAAGCACCTCTCTACACGGCCGGTGGATACCAACCAAGACCTGAAGCCCAATCCAAAATTTTTGTAACCATGACTTCAACTTTCAAGAGAAATCCCGACAAGGAGGCTGAAGTGGTTGGACGTCAGACCTCAACTATTACCCCGACTATACCTCAAGCCGACCCACCAGCCACTGCCTCGACTAGAGGAGAAGACAATGAAGAGGACATAGCTCAAGAAATTAATCAAATCTTCTCTAATTTAGACTCACCTCCCTACCCCGACAACCCACCATTCACCCACACATCCCCCAAACCAATCACCCTCGACCATTCGCTGACTTCATCACCACCACCACCACCACCTCTCGACTCAGAGCAAGACTTAGCACAACCAGCTGCATCCAAACAACCAAAATTGGTCACCATCCCACCTCCCCAACCAGAAAAACCATTAGCCATTATCCCACAAACCAAAAATCCTGACTCGACTGTTGCAGATACATAGGTGCCGACACAAGCAGAAAAATAAAAGCATAAGAAGAGGAAGGAGAAACAGAAGAAGGAGCATCATGGACAGCCATCAAAGGTCCACATCAAATTAAAGGATGCAACTTCACTAACTGACCTAGAGCTAGGACAACTTCTGAAGACCCTAGCATGAGAAGCAAAGACGTAAGGAACTTGACAACCAAAACGCAGAACAGGTCGAGTTCCTCCACAAATATAGGAATCTGGCCCAGTCCGTCATGTCGGGCCCCGTAGAGGTCGACATAGACAAACCGCTTGAAAGGGCGTATCAGCTATTTGAGAGCATGGTTTCGGCCCTCAAAACACAGCTTCAGGAAACAAAGGAGGAACAAAAAGAGGAAACTACCCGACTCCTAATGGCACAGCAAATTGCCTTTTAGGAAGCCTATAAAGTGTTGCAAGATCATTTGGAGGAGTCTGTCGTAACTGAAGAAATACTAAGAGACTGGCCTAATTACTATGGGCAAGTCTATTAGCAGACACGACAGACTCGACAAGGGATTTAGGCATTAGAAATCAAGAAAACCACTGAGGAAGCACTCAAAATGACAATAGAAGAACAAATAGTGCTTGAAACAGCCAAACTACAGAGACTAGAAAGGGAAGTAGATTAGTGGGTTCAATAAGCTCTCCCTAACTTGGAGAAAGTCGACATCATCTGCGCGTAGATGAAACGACTTATCGAGACTGCAGAGGAGAAGGACTAGTTTATGGGTCCCGACATGGAGAGGATAGCTTAAGTCTCCATTTCTGAGAATATTTCGATCTTATCAGGCTTGACCACACTCACCATTGACATCCAGAAAATTTTGCAGGGTTGGACAGATTTCCAACATCACCTCGCAGTAACAGCCCCAGCCATTATAGAAGTCTGTGTACAGAAAAGACCGACCATCAGACTTCATAGCCCACCACAATAACTATGGAGACCAGCTAGGAATAATTTTGTACCTCCCTATTTCTTCGGGATGAAGAAATTTTTTGTTCATGGGGGAGATGTAGAAGGATCAAGTCGATAAGTCGACTTGAACGATAGCTGACTTAGTCGATCAGCCGACTAATTCAATGTGTCGACTTAGTCGATCAGCTGACTAAACTAGAGATTAAGTATGCCACCTAAGGTCGTGTCAATTCACCGAACCGATAGGTAGTTATTTTGTAACCATTCGGTAATCATATATATTAGGCTGTTGAGCCAGATGAGAACTCAGTTCAGTTCTCTGTGTTGTATGGACTCATTTCATGTAATATAGTCTATTACTTTACCTATTTGTTCTTATCTCTTGTCTCTGTTTTATATGTATGTTTTAGTATGTATTATTGGTAACCTTGTGTGATCTGTGAGATCACAACACTCTTCTTATTTGAATTCTTCTTGAAGGGGCCTCTATTTTTTTGACAATCTATGTAGTAATGTCCCTTATCATCACAAGTATAGCATCGAATGTTGGAAGGATATTTTCTGAAATTCTCTTGTATTTTCTGATAATGATCCTTCCTCTCATTATGATGGTGGTTCTCCTTCTTTTTTCTAGTGTGGACTCTGAGAGCTTGATGTTCAGTTGCTCCCATCTTATCTTCTCTTGTTATGAGCTGAGCTTCTTCTTGTGTGCATTCTTCCTATATTCTGTTGAAAGAGATCAGAATTCTTCTTGCACATATTCCTTGAATGAATCAACCCCATGATCTAGGGATACCATTGAACATGGTCATAACAATCTATCCTTCTTCTACATTCTATTCGACTATTTCAAGTTGTTCCTTGATTTGAGAAACCCTTGTGAAGTAGGATTGCATGGTCTCAAATTTCTCTACATTCACATTCTTTAAATGGTTCCTTAATGCCATATTCTAATTGATGTTTTTTCCTTTGAACAACTTCGTTAAAGAATTGAATACCTTTTATTTGTTTTTAAGGATGACACATGAGGGATGAGGTGATCCTTATTAGAATCTGCAATGATCCTCTTGGCCTTAACCAATTTATTCTTATGAATATCTGTAGCCTCATCTCCCTCTGGATCTAGAATTTTCTTGCTGATATACTGATCCAAGTCATTTTCTTAAAGGATCAGGGAGCTCTTGTACTTCCTTGCTTGGAATTTATCGGCTCCCCCAAGCTTATCATCAAGCTAGGTGTGATGATTAATTTTCAAATGAGAACCTTAAATGTAAATAACAGATATTTAGATCTTACTAGTTTGAGGTGCTTGACTAATTCCGAAGCTGGCTAACATAGGTTTGTTAGAGAAACTCTAATTTTCTGAAATTGAAATTTTTGAATTCTGTTTGGATAGAAATGTGTGCATCCTTGAGGCAAGTTTCTTAGTAAGGTCCTTTCCTGTAAACTGTGGTGGAAATCCTCTGAAACTTAATGCCCTAGTTTCTTCTTGTAGTGTCCCACAATGTCCTGTAGTAAAAAATAAAAAATTCTCTAACTTTGATTCTTCTTCCACCAAAATATGCACCCTTCTATGGCAATTTATCCTATCCCTCTTTTCTTGATGATTTGTGGAGAGAAGTTCTTGAACTAGGAAGCCCTACTTTCTACTACCGGATACTACCTTCTTTAGAGAGGATTTGATACCATGTTAGTTTTTCTAGTTTTATTCAAACTGATTAGGATCTTTATCTCAAAGAATAGCATGCACAATAAAATATCTAAGATGCACAATATAGAGAAGATACACAAGACACAAATATTTTCTTTGGGGAAACCATAAA
Source organism: Pseudotsuga menziesii (assembly GCA_001517045.1). Lineage (NCBI taxonomy): Eukaryota > Viridiplantae > Streptophyta > Pinopsida > Pinales > Pinaceae > Pseudotsuga > Pseudotsuga menziesii. The sequence goes on along the minus strand of LPNX010070202.1, from coordinate 997,304 downwards.
GGAGAAAACCCTGTAAACTTCTCAGAATAGTTCCATCACTAAGACAATATCACAAGATGTAAAAACCCAAGTATAAGAAGTCTTCTGCAACTCTCTTTCTCTCTCTCCCCATTAAATATTGAGTGAGTGAGTCTTTGTATAAATGAGCGAGGGTGCCTCCCTATTTATACCCTTCATGTGACTGGCATTACAAATTGACAGGAATGACTTGTTACCCTAACTGGGACGAATTCTCCTAGAGGGAACTAAAAATAGATTTTATTATATTTGACTTGAGGACTACTGCCCCAACTTACAATGTATTCTTTACCTCAATGACCATAGACAATAATGACATGCCGAAAGAAGGGAAACACATATCCAATGGGGGTACAACAATATGCAATAATCATATACATCAGAATATCTTCCGAAGTCACAAATACAACAACACTGTATAGTTATTGAACCAATTCTTATGGTCAAATCCATTAACTAACTATTAAGAGTGTAAATTAGAATCATTTATTGGAGAAATAACAAACTTTATAACACCCTTATGCTGGAGGAGTGATCTAAGAACCAAGTCCTAAGTTTTGAGGACCTAATTCATGTCCAAGAAACCTTTGTCTTTTAGTTATGGCTTCCTTATTTGGATTTTGGGTCGACGATTTATATATTTCTTAATATTTTATTTGGTGGGAAGTTGGAGTCCATTTAAGTTTTCATTAGTGGCCTAGGATCATAAGAACCTAGACAATTGTTCTAAAAGGCATTGACAACAAGTCATCGAGTATAAGTCTTGTTGTTGTTTTAATTATTTATAAATGGATATCTCTTATTTCCCCATCCCCATAATCATATTTAATGTTTTAATTTATTTGAATTCATGTTGGATGGTGGAATAATTGTTCCCAATGAAATAATTAGAATCAATTTCCAGTTAAATTGAGTCATTTAAAATTTGTTTTATTATAACTATAAGGTTTGAGGATAGTTGTTCTTATTGTGTTCATATTGAAGAAGGATTAAGGATAACCATCAATATACATGTACTCATTTTTCGTTCATATACTAAGTGTCTCTTTTGATTAAGACTTGTTGGTTTAGGAAGTAGATTAATATCTTTTACTTTGCTCTGTACTAGTCTAACCCTAACTATTTGGTAATTTGTCTCCCTAACATAATTGGTGGCTCCACTAGAGAAAGACTCCTTGATTTTTAATGTTTATGGTTTCCTCTTGATTTTATCTAGCCTCATTAGGTTCCTTTGGGTTAGTTTTGGTGGTTATTTCCTTGCGCTTCATTATGTAGGTAAAAATTCCAAGAAATTTTCAAGCTTTTTGCAATCTGAAAGCACTATTAAGGAGGGATACACTTCTCTCATAGAAAAAGGAGTATAGATCTTGGAGATTTATTTTTAAACATCCTTGGCTTGTTTTATTACTTTTCATTTCTATTTTTGGGTACGATTAGAAGCATATGACCTATATATTGTAAAGTTCAGTTTTGTTTTAAAATTTAACATTGCATTTTGTTTCCTTAATGAAAAGTAAAAAATTACTCTAGTTCATGTAGGAATATCTTAGGTATTTTGATTACTTGTATTATAACTCTCTCATCAAAATCATAAATAATTGATTTGTTTGGTTACATTAAAAAATTACCTCTCATTCAGGTTTTCAAAGGTTCTACTTGGTTTTTATTTATTTTCCTAAGTTGTTTATTTTCGAGCATATCATTAATTTTTCATTTGCAAGTGTTCTATTCTTACACCTTTTTCATTTGAGAACATCATAATTTTTTTACTTCCACATTCATGTGAGAAAAAATAGCATTTAAAAGAAGCACACCTATAATGAACTAGACATTTTTTTCTTTTATAGAAAACAAAAACTAGTATAGATTGTAGGGCCTTGATTGTAGGTTTGGAGAGTAAATTTTTCAAGGACACATAAAACATAACTTGGGTATGATTTAAGATATAAAGACGCATTAATAAAAAATAATACTTTATTGGAAATCATATCCCACACATGCATCAATCAATATAGTTAAGTTGATCAACAAGTGGAGTAAATTTCCAATTTTCACTTATTTGGTGGGATTACTACATGTATGGGGGCCTTGGATTAAAGTGGAAATTCCTCGAAGACACACTACTTTTATCTAGGATTTTACGTGGAGGACCTATTCCTATATACTCTACCCATATGCATAATCTTGAATCACAATTGTTCCCCTTAGTCGTCGATTGTGAAGTGGTATCCTTAGTTGCATTTCCTATGAGTATTTTTCCTAGGTGAATGCAGGTGGAAAATAATTATGGTACCTGAGATAGATGCATAATATCAATCCTTGCGATGCCCCATATTTATGAGGGTACATGCACCTTGGGTGATTTCCATGTGAATATTATTATAACTATATTTCACACCTTTTCTAGCTGGCCTTGGGCCCTTATCATTCCAAGGCAACTTTCAAAAGGCTCTAATCGACTCTTAATTGGTAAAACTCAAGACTTAACTACCCTACTTTTTTGGGGGAGAGTTTTTTTTTATTGGATACATTTTTAAGTATCTTTTATAAGTGCGCGTTGATTGTATTTTCTCAAGCCCTTAGAAGGTCTTAGAGATCTTATTCTTTTTTAAAAAAAATGGTTATGGATAAATTTCCTTAGGATATCAACCAAGGGACCTTTGTGCAAGGGGATCCTTGTGCTTTTCCTTTCTTTAGAAACATTAGTGCTCCCTTGATGGAAATCTTGAATATTCTTGGATTCACTACAGGGATTCTAGTTTAGTTGTTTTCCACTCTGAATGTCCTGAATTCTCCCAACGCTTCTCAAATAATCCTTGTAAGCTAAGAACATCAAAACCATTCACCTTCTTCACCGGTGAAATACGTTCCTCCTCTTTCTGCCTCATATGGTGAAATTTTATATATTAATAACTATAAGTATAAAAGGAATCAAAAGAAGAAGTGTAATAATAATATGCAAACACAAGGGAGCATGCCACCAACCAATCCAAGTCGTGCTAGGAGAAGTTCCCAATCCAATGTAACTCATGCTATGGGAAAGTTACTAGTCACTAAAATTCATAATGGAAACAATTCATAAGTTACTACAAGTCATACTCAAGAGAAGAAACCAACCACTCATTTAGTTCATGCTAGGGGAAAGAAATTACCAATAATTTCAATTCATATCGAGAGAAAACAACTAGCCAAAGCAAGTCTTGATGGGGCTATTAACACTCTTGAGAAAATTAGATGAATATCTACAAGCCTAAATTCCTTTGTAACTTTGCAAGGGATATCACCTTACTCATTTTTACCCTTCTCTTCCAGAGGTACAAAGAGTGTGGTCCATGTCTTAAGGCCTCCTACTCATAAGAAACCTATGGTTTCCCAATAGGCCATTTAACCTTTATTTGATAAAGTGGTTGTTTTGATGCATTTTTTTACCAATCCCACTCTTCCCTCAGAAAGTGTTGAGATTGAAGTGGTCAAGTAAATGCAATTTTCAAATGATCCCACTCTTTTGTCAAAGAGTGTTGATATTGAAGTGGTTGAACTAATGAAACCATCAGTTGGTCCCACTCTTCCTTTGAAATGTTATGTGGCTACTGCTCAAGTTTTATTGACTACTAGTAAAGAACCTTCTAAATAAAGGGGCACTCAATTCACTTCAACAACTATCCCTCCAATATCTAGGATATTTCCTTCAATTGTAATATTCTAGCTAGGCCTCACCTTTCATATTCTGCACCCTCCAAATAAAGGTGCAAGTTAAATCTCAAACATTTTTTCAATGTATTGTAGATGAAAAAGCCTATATTAGTATTTTATATACATATGATTGGATATGATTGGGTTCTCCCAACCTTGTGCCATCTCCCATTTTGTTGCTAGCCTTTGATACAAGACCTAGTGAACCCTTATGGTTGCTTCATCATTTTCCTATTTTGTTAAGTGGGAAGACTTCCTTAGCCGATTTTATTGTTATGGAATGCCAAATGGAATTTAATATGCTCCATGAGTGTGATTATGTACATGCTATGAATGATATGGTGTCTATGTTTTTGTGTGATGTATTTCTATCACAATGAAACTATTTCCACTATTGTTAACCTTGCATTTATTGATCCTTATCTTTACTTGAATGTTTCTTTCTAGTATTTTAATAGAAAATACCCTACCATGGGTAAGTTATGTGGCCTCATATCCCATGTCTCCAATTTCTATTGATAAATAGTCTTTTCATTCATACTCTCCTTCTTGGGAGTTGGTTCCAGTAGTTGACCATTTTATTTATCTAATGCAGGAATTGGACCATGTTCTTCCCCTATTTATCTAAGCGAATGTTTATACATACATTCTCTTTGTGATGATGTTCCTCCCTTAAAAGAATCATTCTAAGAAGATATGACCGATTCAAGCATTCCTTCATATCATATCCATGGATTGGACCTAATTGCAATCAAATACCTCCTTGATTTCCTTTTTGAGTTGGATCTTACTATTAGTTCACCCTCAAATTTTGTCCCTTTTGAGTCTCTAGATTCTTTCAATAAGATTCAAGTCATTTTTCCTAATGAGTCTAGTTCCTTTAGTATATATTGAGGCTATTGTCATGACGAGTCTGTTTTTGTAGCCTCTATGCTTGTTTTTAGCTTTGATATTCCTTATGAGTTTGATCTTATCGATTGTAGTTCCTCATGTCTTGGCATTCTCGAGTCTACACTAGCAAACTCTAACATGGTAATGAATAATGTCGAAGCCATCGAAGCTGAAGATATCCCTATTATAGTAACTCATATTATATATTTCTTATATATGGTTGAAGTATTGTTTTTTCTTGGATATAGGATTTTCAGATGGATTCTTAGTTTCTTAAGATCATTCTTTGCATTTTTTCAATTATGTTAGTTATATTTGGAAGCTTGCATATAGGTTTTGGTTTTCCATATGTTATGATGAATAAAAATCTTTTGTAACCTAGGTTTCCCATAGGGTTGAACCTATTGGATATTGGTGCATCCACTATTTTTATCTACATTTTGCACTAGTGTAGCAAAATATCCTACCTAATATGGAACACTATAGTCAACATTATTTTTCCAATTTGATGCCCATGTTGAGTTTGTCACATAGGATTATGAGCCTTTGTAGTTGTGTTGTGGCTTTGAAAATAATCCTCATGTATCTCTTTCTCATCTATTTTTGGCCATTCACTATAAGGATCATGCTTTTGTTTCTTATGCATTTGTGTTTTCCTACTACTATTTGCACACTTATGACTACCGCTTCATTGTATCCTTCAGACTACCATTGCATTTATTATGTTTCTTGTCACTTGCATACATTTAATTTTCATTGTGGACCTTATTTTTGGAATAAAAAACATGCTAATGAATGTTCCCCTCCTACCAAGTACCTTTTTTTTGTAGGTTCATTCATTTGGAACATAATTATATCTCTTGGAACACTTGTTTCTTCCAAAGTAATATACCATTATTTATTATTTTCAAGGTTTTTCAATATGAAAAACACACCAAATTTAAATATATATATTTTAAAAGACAAAGGGGAAATAATACAGATCTACATTTTTGTCTACGACAATAGTTTCACTTGTGGAACTCTTGAACAAAGAATTTGTTTTGAGTCTATTCTTGACACATTGGGTTTAGTATTTCCTTAGGATCTTAACCATGTTTTTGAGTTTGTACTTCTCTAGTTAGTTACTCCTCCAATCATTATGGAAAATATATTCCTCCTACATTAAGACTTTATATTATTAGTCCCTTTTGGTGTTATTTGTTGTTCGAGTCACAATTGTGTCATGCTTATGTTAAAGGGTTGTATTTAGACCTATGTCATCCATTCCTTAGATTTCATTATTGCCCATATTATCCTTCCATATTGTTAAGTTTATCCTAGTTTTGTCATCACTACCAGTGTTTTTTACTTATGCTAGTGTAGAATTGTTAAGATTTCATATCCTTAGCTATATATCCTTAGTGTTTAATCCAATTTTACAACAATAGCATAATTAGGATCATTGAAAGAAACAAAATCACAATATAGACACATATTTATCCTAGGAAACCCTCAAGGGGAAGAAAACCCAACAAATATTCATATATATAGATGTATAAGATAAAACCCCAAAACATGTGCTCCTTCTCCTTTCTGGTATGTCTCTCTCTCTCTCCTATGTGCTATACACAAGTGAGTGTGTGTGTGTAAAATGAGTAACACACATCCTCTATTTATACTCTTTCTTCCACTTGAATTTTTCCCTAACAAGTCATCCCCAACAAACTTACTGGGACGACTTCACCTAGGAATACACAAAATAATATCATATTATATTCAGGAGGGTTTTATCGACCCGACTTACAATGGAGGTTTTACCTCATGAATCTATGATGACCAAATACTATAGTAGCATCCCGATGGAGGAATAAAACAAATCCAATAGGTTACATCAGTAAAATACATTTAGAATATTCTTTGAAGTTACAATATTTCAACACCCCACCCCCCCTTTAACAAGAAGGGAATTCTACTGACAAAAACATCATCAACTATAGGATCAAGGAGAGAGATCATCTTCATCAACATCAAGGTGATACATCTATACGTTATTGGATGTTTTCAACAATCATCAGTAACTAGCATAGTTACTGGAGTATCTTCAACATCTTCTATATTGGAACATAATCTTCTACAACACCGAGTCTTCATCATTAATTTTCTATAGAACTCGATCAATCGATCCTTTGCAGCAACACTTTGATATTCATATTCTTGTATCACTTGATCACTTTATCCTTTGCAAAAACACTTTGATCTTCATATTATTGCAACACTCGATCACTTGATCCTTTGTAGCAACACTTTGATCTTCTTGATCAACATTATCATCAGCAACAACATAACCTACAACACACATGATCCAATTATGGGGTGATCAATCCCTATCACTTTTGGACATAGGTCAAAGGAAGATGCAATCCTCTTCTTTTATGGATACCAAAGTCTACGGATAACCTTTAGCACTAATGTTTAGGGATGATGCAATCCCACTACAACATCATCAACCTAATCCCCTTTTCAAGGAGGGTCCACATCATTGCAACTTAATGTGATATCACCCACAAAATCAAAAGATGGTGGATCATTCATAAATGAATGCAGGACCACAATGTCTAAAAATGAATGCGGGATCACAACATATGCAAACGAATGCCATACCACAATGTCCACAAATTAATGCAAGATCACAACGTCTGCAAATGAATGCCAGAACACAACATCTGCAAATGAATGCAGGACCACAAAGACTACAAATGAATTCCAAACCACAATGTATACAAATGAATGCAGGACCACAATGTTTGCAAATGAATGTCATACCACAACGTCCACAATTGAATGCATGACAACATCGTATGCAAATGAATTCCATAGGATAATGTAGGCACTTGATCTGTCATCTCGTCGGCACTCCCTCTTTGTAGGGAGGTCCTTTTGAACTACACCAATATTGTCATGAAAGCATTCAAAATTTACTCGAGACGAATTTTTTGTCAACACATCAACAACTAGGCTCATCAGTACTCACAGGCTGGAATTTTATAGCTCCATTTTGTACCATATCCCTTATGTAAAAATATTGGATTTCTATGTGCTTTTATTTGTCATCGAACACAATATTCTCCATCATCTTTATACAACTATGTTTGTCACATAGAATCACAATGGTATCCAACTCCAGATCAAATAGACCTGACATCAACTTCTAAATCCATATGGCTTCATAACTAGCATAACAAGCTGCTACATATTATGCTTTAGCCATGTTGAGAGAAACACTAGACTATTTCTTGCTAAACCATGATATCATGGTGAATCCCAGAAAATAACTTCCACCCGAGGTGATATTTCTATCTGAGTATTCATAATATCCATCATAGTATAGTCCAAAGTCTATCATACCGATTCAGGTACCTCGTCACATGCTTTACAACTATCAGATGAACATGTTTAGGTTTAACTAGATACTGACTCAAGGTGTTCACAGAAAAGCATATATATGGACTGGTGTTCATCACATACAACAAGGACTCAACAATATGTCTACACTGAGTCACATCCACTAATTCTGATGATTCATCATATAACAACTTCAGATTGGTATCCATGGGGGTAGCCATGACTTTACAATCCAACATATCAAATATTTTTAATATTTCCACAGCATACTTTCCCTGGCTCAGAAATATTCCTTCTAGGATCTGCCACACTTCCAGACCTAGAAAATATTGCATCAATCCAATATCTTTCATATTGAATTCTTCAATAATCTTCTTCTTGCAATCTACAATTTATTTCTCATTTCCTGTTAAGTCATCCACATATAGTAATAATATGGCAAGTTCATCATTCATAACCTTAAAGTAAAGGTTAGGGTCATCTTTACTTTTGGTAAATCCCAATCTCATCAAGAAGCTATCTATCCTTCCATACCAATCTCTAGGAGATTTATTTAGTCCATACATATCCTTTTTTCAACTTGCATACATAAGTATGTCTGTCTTCGAATTCAAATACTTGTGGTTGTTCTATGTACACTTATTAGGAAGGTTGTCTTTAGTGTAGATTCCACTTCATCATGGATGCAAGTGCCATGATGGTTCTAATGGAAGTGTACCTTTCTAGTGGCACAAATTTCTCTTCATAGTCAATTCCCTCTTTCTGAGAGAATCCCCTAGCCACAAACCTTGCCTTGTATTTCTCAATGCCCCCATCAACTGCATGTTTTATCATGTAGATCCACTTGGAAGATGCCACACTCTTGCCTTTGGGTTTGGCTACTATATCCCAAACATCATTCTTCATTATTGATTAGTATTATTCCATAATTACTTCTACCCATTCTTTCTTCTATGCAACTTCTTCATAACTAGTAGATTCTTGATCTACAAGATCAAACATCAAAGCTACACAACTAGATAATGGTTTTGATCTATTTATTATTCTCATGGAGCCTTCTGGAGCTCCATTCTTCTCCACTTCTTGTATGATTTCTCTTACCCTAGCATTCTTTCTCTTTCATGATATGTTCATAGTAGGGGGTTCCTGATGTTCTAGCATATCATGGTCTTCTGATATTTCACTTTCAAGAGAGGGTGAAACTTCTACTTTTTTGGGAGTTACATCCTCTTCATGTGCTTCTTCATGATGACACTTTCTGGATCTCTTAAGAGCCGCTTCTTCATTAAATGTTACATCCCTACTAATCTCTATGTGATGGAATCCTGAAATGTATATCCTGAAGGATTTGGAGACTTCACAATATCCAACAAATAACCCCTTCTTTCTGGAGGGGTCCAACTTGGTTCTCTTTTCCTTTGGAATGTGAACATATACTAGAAAACCAAATATCTTGATATGGATCACTTCAAGATTATTTCCTGTGTGTATTTATTTTGGAGTCTTGAATCCAACGGCCCTATGAGGTAATCTATTTTGCACATAAACTGTTGTTCTTGTTGCTTCATCCCATAGATGCATAGGAAGAACTTGATCATGTATCATTGTCTTCACTACTTCCATAATGGTCCTATTCTTTCTTTCCACAACACCATTCTGTTGGGGATTGTAGGGAGTGGTTAGTTCCCTCTTGATTCCAGATTCATTACAAAAGGCTTCAAACTCTTTTGAAGTATATTATCCACCATTGTCTATTCTGGGTGTCTTGACTCTTCTTTCTGATTGGTTTTCTATCAAGGATTTGAATACCTTGAATTTTCCGAATACTTCATTCTTTTCTTTCAAGAAATATATCCAAGTATTTCTTTAATAGTCATCAATAAATGTAACATAATATTCATAACCACTTAAATATGTGTAGATCATTGGACCACATACATAAGAATGAATTAATTTCAATGCACCTTTAGTATTTGTTTCACTCTTTGGAAATGGATTCTTGATATTCTTTCCTCTTGCACACCTTGTAAAGTACCTTCATGATCAATCTTCAAATCTATTAAATATGTTACTACTTTTCTCACATAAGGTAATGATTTGTAGTTAACGTGAGCAATACTTCCATTCCATAGTTCACTTGGACTAGTGATCTCATGGACAAGGGTAATCCTCCTTCTTCTTCACCAATGACAACTGCATCTTCAATTTATTTTCCTTTTGGCCATGTGAGTACTTGTCCATCTATAAATTCAACTCTATACTTTCTTATCTAATTCTGAGATAGAAAGTAAGTTCTTCTTTAAAACTGGTACATATAATACTTCCTGCATCTTCATGGGGGTTCCAGAGTCAATATTTAGCTTACTTCACCAATACCTTTGATAGGATATTGATACTCATCTCCTAATGATACTTTTTTAGGAGAGTTCTTTTCTTCAAGTTTTGACCAAGTTTTCTTTTGTCCTCTCATGTGATTTGAATCACCACTATCAATAAGCCATGTATATTTTGTAGGTGTCATAGACTCGGAGAGTGGAGAGAATAGTGACATATTCTTCTACATCTTCTTTTTTTTCTTGTTTTCTTCAAGGTCCTTCTTCTTCTTCATCATCCTCATTTTCGGCTAGATTTGCATGATGTATTTTTTTGTTCTTATTCTTCAAGGGACACTCTCTGGAAATGTGTCCTATCTTGTGACAATTATAACATTGAATTGAGAGTAGTCTTTCCTATGACTATTTTCTCTTTTCATTTGGAAACTCTTGGGAGGTGGATACTCCTTGTGAATTTCCTTCTTGAATTTAGATTTTCTTCTTCCTCTTTTGGTATGGGTGTCTAGGGATTGATCATATTCTTTAAGTAGATATTCTTTGTTGGCTACTCTAGCCTCCTCTTGGATGCAATCTTCCCATACAATTTTAAACTTCATACTTTATTTTCTGGAACACATAGTCTATGTAAATGAATCCCAAGGTCTATAAGTCAGACCATTGAGAGAATTCATAACTAGTTCATCTTCATCAAAGAAGTCTCCAATGGTTTATAGTTTCTCCTTAAACTGGGAGACCCTTGTGAAGTTGTCTTGAATGAATTCTCCTTTACTCATCTTGGTACTCTTCAATTGACTTCTCAATTTCGTGTTTCTTTTGATGTTCTTCCCTTCATACATTATGGATAGTCCATCATACATTTATTTTGATGTCTCTTTCGATGACACTTGAGGGATCAAGTGATCTTTGATAGAATCAACAATGATCCTCATTGCCTTGATTAGGTCCTTCTGGTGCTTTTCCTTAGCTTCATCTTCTTCCAGTTCTGAAACTTCTCCTTTGATGTATTTTTCAAGATCATTCTCTCTAAGAATGAGATCAATCCTATATTTACATGCTCAGAATTTTTCTATACCTTCTAGCTTGTCCTCAAGCTTAGTGCTTGGGGCCATCTTATCCAGGAGGTCACTAAAAATGAAATTTCTCAAAATAAAAAAGTGCCCTTACCAGGAGATGCGCTTGAATGAGGCAGGCTTGTTGGTACACTTGGTTTCTGTAGATTCCAAGTCTTCACCCTTCAAAACTTGGGAGATTTTAGTTTCTACATATTTCTGGTTGTCTGGTTTTCTCTAGTTTTTTGGTTCAAAGCTAAACTAGGGTTTTAATTTCCTGGAGATCCACCGAATCAAAAATATCAATCCAAGGCTCAATAGATGCTCTCTAGGGAGGCACAAGTTTCCATGCAATCATATCTCCTAAATTCCAATTTTTTCAGAAACCCTAGTCTCTTGTCGAAGGGAGAGGAGAGAAAGTTTCACCTTGTGAAAGTTGTTCTATTCAGGCTATCTCTGATACCATGTTAATATTTCATATGATTAACTAGATATTATTAGTGTTTAATCCAATTTTACAACAATAACATAAGAAGGATCACTGAAAGAAACAAAATCATAAGATAGACACAGATTTATCTTGGGAAACCCTCAAGGGGAAGAAAACCCAACAAAACTTCCTCTATATAGATGTATAAGATAAAAACCCAAAACATGTGCTCCTTCTCCTTTCTGGTATGTCTCTCTCTCTCTCCTATGCTCTATACACAAGTGAGCATGTGTGTAAAATGAGGAAGACACATCCTCTATTTATACTCTTTCTTCCACTTGACTTTTTCCCTAACAAGTCGGCCCCAAAAAACTTACTAGGCCGACTTCACCTAGGAAGACACAAAATAGTATTGTATTATATTCAGGAGGGTTTTATTGACCCAACTTACAATGGAGGTTTTACCTCATGACTCTATGATGACCAAATACACTAGTAACATCACAATGAAGGAATAAAACATCTTCGATAGGTTACATCAGTAAAATACATTTAGAATAATATTCGAAGTTACAATATTTCAACAATAAGGTCCTCATTGACTTCTCATTATCAGGTCATTTCTCATTGACTATGATAAATTTATCTGAAAATATGACCTATATTTAGTAGCACACTGGGCCAATTTTGATCATTGATAGGCTACCTTGTACTCAACATATGACATCTTATCATCGATCGTTGATTGAGTGGTTTCCTATCTGTTCAATGGAAATAACTCTATTCACATAGAGGGATTCATGTTGTAATATGGTTTCCATTTTCATCATTGTTGAAATTCCTCATCTCTGTCGGTGAATTTCATAATTAGTCATCACTCAAAGGGTATTTTTCATGCACTAGTTACATTTGGTGCATATGAGATATGTATTAGGTGTTGTGTTTATGAAAATAGTTTTCCTAGTTCTTTCAACTTAAATGATATTCTTGATTCCTACTCATGTTGGTTTATGGAATATGTCCTAGTTCCTTCCTCCTGATGGATCTATTCCTATTGAATTTATCTCTTTTAGTTTTAGGAATGATATTTAGAGACCTTATAGTACATTGGGGCTTACAGTAATCAGTGGTAGGTTCTCTTTCTATTGACAACGAGACTACATCAATGTATCTTAATTTATAGATCTTCCAAGTGTTTGATGTCAACACATATATTCACACTTGTTATAATGTACTAGGTATCTTCACACATTATCATTATCATGGGTTTTCTCGTGTTTGTTAACAATATAAATCAATGAGTAGTAATCAAACGGTTTCTCACATGTTTGACATCAACTCATTTATTAACATGGTGTTGATTCATACATTTCAATGATTTGTATTGAAGACCTTGATCCATAATAACATTCTTCTTTTATGCTACTATCTGAGTTGTTCTCGTATCACATAGTTTATGGCATTGATACTTTCTAGAGATATTGATTTGTATTACATATAATTTTTATTATTCTCTTGACATATACTGAGACATAGATGCACTTTTTATCTGCTCATGGATATGATCTAATTTTAACATGTATCTACCATGTATTTTTTGTTTCCATGATTCTACATCTTATACACTTCATGGATTTGCAATGTATTTGATTTTTTGGCCATGATTTTTCACACATGAGAATGGGTATACCCACCTCAAGAAAAATAGTAATTTGATACTTTTTTTTTGTAGGTACTTTTTAAATCCGTAATCCATGAGACTTCACATGAAATCGCACACTAGTGCATATCATATATATAATATGCACCAATGCTTATATGCATTTTAAACTCACTAGTGTGTATATTTCAATGTAGACACAATGATGCTTATATTATATTGTAATAGCATTGGTGAGTTGTATTTTATATGCATTGGTGTGTATAACACTCAAATACGCAGCAATGCGTACAACATGATTTTCCTTATACAATCATTGGTACATGCAACATTTATATTAGCACTAGTTCCCCATGGATTATGTAAAAGAATTGGTTCTTGTCAATATATAAATGCACTGATGCGTTCAACATTTATATTAGCACTAGTACCCCATGAACTATGTAAAAAAATTGGTGCTTGTGAATATATAAACACACTAGTGTTGATGTTGTATAACACACACACACACATACACAAATTAAGATAATCAATGCATATATCATCCACAAAAGGAATTGGTGTGTAATATACTTTATGTATGCATCAATGCATATAAATTTGTCTAAAAGCATCAATGTGCATTATTTGTAAAAAGAATGGGTGATTATGTTTGGTAAAGAGCATCGGTGCATTAATTCGGTGAAAAGCATCAGGGATTATGTTATGTAAACGAATACCAATGGGTAAAATTACTAGGTATGGTTCGTAGGTGAGTTTTACCATGTTATAGATTTGTAAATATAGTTTATTAATTTTTATTTTTACAAATTTTCAATTAATCATTCAAGAATTAAATATTTTTTATAATAATATTTATTTATATATTTTATTTATTACATTTGGATATATGAGATTATTACACTTGTGTTCGTTGTAATCATGTAAATCATTCATATATTTAGAATTTTAATTAATTATTATATTTTAATTGTTGTGATTTCATAAGAGTGTCGATTACACGTTTTTTTGCAACATTTGAGAATGCACTAGAAGAAGAAACTAATTTTATTATATATGAATAAGAATCCAAAATGTGGGACAACATAAAGTCCTCGATAATCAAAATTTCATTTTACGTTGTTACAAATATTGATAACTTATCTTCATCCAATTGGGATGATATGTCAACATTGAATATAATGTTTGTTTTCACAGGTAAAAATTTCAAAAAGTACAACTTGCACTAACAACAATCAAATGTATTGATCATCATTCATTGATTGAACTATTGTAGTCACTTGAGCTAATTCCATGCCTCATTTCTTCATCACCTTCAAGGGATATTGTTTTAGAGTTATTTGAAATGTTTTGTTTAATAAGTTTATTTCCTTCCACATTTTCATGTTTAGTCTACAAGCATAACAATAAAACATAATGAATATATTTACATTTATAGATATTATAATGTACATGACTATGCAAACAAAAAAGTGTCATACTAGTGCAATGAGTGAATCATAAACTTCACACATATTTTTGAAACCATTCCTCATGCCGTGTGTCAATAAATCCTATGTTGGTTCCAGTCCATACTTTGTTCTCTGTGAGTTTCATACACCATGACAAAACATAGATATAATCAAAGTTTTATTGTTGTTCCATTCATTATAAAATCAAGGACGGGTGAATCCGCGGACCTGGGTAACACTTTTTGGCAAGCGCATTTCGGAAAAAATAGAAAAACGTAGCTCGGTCGAGGGTTTAACAAGCCCTCGACTGAGGTCTTAATATCTCGACCGAGGTTTTATCAAGCCCTCGACCGAGGTTTTCTTCAGCCCTCGACCGAGGTATTTCCTAACCCTCGGTCGAGGTATTAATACCTCGACCGAGGGTTAAGAAATACCTTGGTCGAGGTATGGACCCCGGTCGAGGTATAGACCTCGACTGAGGTGCCTCTGTCAAAAAAATTATAAAAAGAGGCCGCGGGGGCCGCGACCGTTTCTTTGACAAATTTTTCACTGTGGAAGCTCAACCGAGGAACGACGGAACAGCGGCATAAGGATTGGCACCCCGAAGAAACCCAACCTCGTCATGATGGCGTCAGAGCCAAGAGGTAACAGTTTAAATAATTGTTTTTCAATTTAAATGAAATTTAAATTTTTTTTTTTATAAATTTATAAAATTTGTTTTAAAATTTGGTAAATGTATGTTTTTATAATTTTCATGTTTAAAATGTGTACCGGCAAGTAGAAATGCTGCCGGATTTTTGAAAATTTTTAGTTAAATTGAATTTTTTTGTTAATTTGTCATATATATATAAATTATGTCAACCGGTAGCGTTTATGCTACCGGTTTAGTTTTGAAATGTGTCCCGGGCAAGGCGAAATGCTGCCTAAATTTTT
>LPNX010070202.1:952359-971913 GCA_001517045.1 Pseudotsuga menziesii | reverse complement strand
TGCGTTTTGAGGGCTTCTATCTAGCACATGAGTAAAAAATCAGGTTTTCATCGCCAAATTTGGCCAAAAAGTGTTACCCATCTTCATGGAATCACCCAGTCCACGTAAAATAACATCTTTACTTACAAATTATTCAATTTACCCTTGATATCCCAACATATACTCACAACCCATATATAATCCAATGCACTTTTCTCCATATGTTACGCACCTGTTAGAAAATATCCATGTTTGATTGTAAATTTAATAAAATGTAAACATTACACCAAATATGAAATCTAAAGAAATCCAAAATTACTCGCAAACTTTGCAATGAACCCTTTTTTCCTTGTCGTCCTGCCTTATGCTTTGAATGGATGCCATTTTTATTTTATTTTCTGCACCAACCAAACAATTGAAAATTAGTATTTTATGTGATAATTAAACTATTTGCACATTAAAAATAAAGAAATGGTTACATACATTTGATGCACATTTTTATTGAGATGGTTACCCCTAGGATGTGTTTATGTTCATATCTTTAACCATCTCACAATACATATTTTTTGACATCCCTACCATTATCTTTTGGATATCACATCGTTCCTCCTTTGGAATTTCAGCAATCTTCCTAAGAAATGAAAAGCACAATAAAAAAATAGGTTAATATTTATATGAAAATAAACATAGAAAAAATAGTAAGTAAATTCTTCGACTAGTATAAAAAAACATTTTTAGCAATAATACTTTTTAAACAATTCCTTTTTGTTATTGTATGTTTTTTCGGTTGCAAGTCTCACTGGTCTTAGTGCCCACTGCTTTGAAAATGCTTCATTTAGTTTTATTATAACATGATTTTTAGAGTCATTGGACTAAATTTTGTATTGTAAATGAAAAGTATGTATATATGTTCTTCCCCCTTTAATTAACTTCCAGGACCACTCCAATTGAACTGATTACCAATTCATCATCATTTACATTCTTCTTAATTTGTATCTTCTTAGGACGTCCTATTTCCTTGATGTCTATACTTGTACAACATTCAACAAATTTGAAATCCAAATTTTGAAACATGTTAGAAATTATTGTTGAGAATAATTGTTAGTAAGAAGTCAAACAAAATCCTCATGTTTAGCACCTTTTGATACACATAATCCCTTTGTTTCCAATCATTTCTTTAAAAAAAAAATTCCTTCTTCACTCAGATTACGAACAATATTATAGAGTTTCCTTATGTTTTTTCTCTGCATGACACATATAAACTAATAAATATGATTTAAACATACAGATAATTCAAATATATTACATTTGTATGAAATTTACAAAAAACTTGCAATGTTCTTTGTTTCATATGTGTTTTCCTCTTTCCCTTTGTAGTAATTTTCATTCCATGATCTTTTATTGGCCATGTTTTTCCAATAAATGCCCTACATAATGAAACACAAATTATGAAATATTTTTTTACACACTAAATAAAGAATTTTAGTTAAAAATGTATTTAGGTCAATCAATGCAGATAGTATATAATATCAACACCGGTGTGCCTTTAATGAAATGACACATCCGTGTTTTTTCCTATAATATGTGTAATGATTAACTTGCAATTTTTTTAGCATACAACAACAATGTTCCTGATAAGAATAAAAAAATGGTGCATATATGTTGTACATCGCACACCGCAGACCGCAAATTTGTTTTTGAAAAAATATGATAGCAACAGTCAATATAGGTTGGCTTGGAATTGCATCATGGTCTTAGAACAAGAGAAATCCAAATACCATATACTAATATATATGCCCAATAAATTTATATATACAACAATGAATTTTTATTATGAAAAAGAAAAGGAAAGCAAATAGAACCTTAGGGTGTGTGGTAGTGAAGGTATCTCTGTAGGAAGAAGAACACAAGGGGGGTTTGCATCATTGAAGGTAACTCTTATGTTATATATTTTATTTAAAATATATATATAATATTTATGCTATTGTAAAATATATGGAGAGGAAATTTACCTAAAATTTCATCTATGCATAGTTGTTCGTGTCTACAGTGATTCCTTGCAAAATTTGTCATCAAAAATATATGCCTCTCTGAACTCTTCTATGATAAATATCTCTTGCATAAGTCTCTTCTCAAACTTTTTGCCAAAAAAAATTTAGGGATGAGGGTTTTATTTCATTTATAATCTCATTGTCTTAAAATTAAAAGCTCACTCTTTTTTTCATTTGATATTTAGGCCCATTGATGATACATGCGCACAAATTTTTTTAAATCACAAATTTTAGTGCACAAGTCAGAAACTAGAGAACCAACGTGCTTTAATGATACAAGTGCACTGTATAAATATCAAGATAATGGAATTTTTTTTTGTTTTGGTCCATATAATGGTGTTCTGTATAGGTAATAATGCACCAATGCCTTATACTGGTATAAGAGCACCTGTAACATATGTAGACAAAAAATGGAAGTGAAAAGTTCCACAATTAATATTTAGGAGAGGCTTATCCTTTGTGGAGGTGATTGTGGATGTTTCCACTGGTGAACATATTTTATGTGCATGCTAGTGCACTTATTGTCTTAAGGCACATTGGTGCATCAATGCAAAATATGGTGCAATAGTTACTTAAAAAAATAAGATGTTTATGTTTTCCAATTTTTATTTTAAGAATGAAGACATGCATTAAATGTATTTTTGACTCAAATGCAGGGGATAAAAGAGATATAAATCAAATGGCCAATTCTTCAAATTCCATCAAATGCATGGGAAAAATGAACGATAAATCAAATGTGCATATGAATAACTGCACATTGAATTTTGTAGGATCTTGATTCCAAATCAAGTTTAGATGCACATGATTTTCCACCACTCCCAAAAATCCATAAGTCCTGACTAAGAGAAACATACCATAGGAATATGGTATATGAAAATGGAATGCCACTTTACCTCGCCAACTATAATATTCCATAATCGAGAAACCATCCTGGACCAATGGTACTTCAGCATGAACTAGATTTTTGTTAAGACGCCCTAGTAGAATTTGGTTGTTAAAAATTTAAACGGTTGAAGATGAACCCTAGGTGTGTCACACTGTCCCATTATATTAATGATCGATTGCTCAAAGTTGATGGTGTAATATCCCCCCATTCCAATAAATGATCCAATAAGTGAAATAGAAAAGACACATAGGAACACTTCCATATGATCATTCCTTTAAAATTTCAAAGCTAAATATACCATGTTTTGTCCTAAATTGACCAACATGTCTCCTTCTGTTAAGTCAACTAAGAGTTCCAATGATCCAATGTATGATAAAAATACTACCCAAAACATCTTTACTAGGAGATCTAGAAATTTTTATGATATAAGAGCAAAAGTTTCCAAGTACAGACAAAGGTCATTTCAATTATTAGAGGGTAGTGATGACTTCTCTCTTCCCATTCATCTACAAAGTAAATACCAAACCAGTTACAATAGCACTTTGTATGGCACTTGCTCATCTCCCTTGCATGTTCCCAATGTTAAGGACAAATTCTCCTATCGTGTAATAGTTACATGGTCACAATAGTCTAAAATAGATGCTACAAATCTTGGGTTTTTTATCCTTTCACATGTGTTTGTTCCTCCCACTCAGTAGCATTTTTTTCTATTTTATGGTCCTATTTATACTCGATTTGATTACTTGAATATTGTTAAATACAAACATAGTATTTCCATGTATAGTATGTGCATGAATGGTTGTGCTTGGGAAACTTTAATTGGAAGAACTTGTTATATATCAATGGTCATCCACACACTCATGGGAATATTGCAGGGTTCATAAATAGTTGTAGGTGCTTATTGTTCAATGAAAATTGTCCATTTGAGGAACATTTCAATGACAAAGAGTTATTTATGAAAAATATGGCGTCCATATTTGTTGTTGTGCATGCAATATGTAGTTTGTCTCTAGGTGATGAGTTGTTAATAAACTAAAAAATGGCTTGCATTGGGGCTACCTTTAGACATCCCCTTAGGGTGCAAGAAAAATATCATTGAGTAATTGTACTTTTTGGTTTTCAATGAAATTAATGTTATTGTATTACTTAATTCAAATATGTTTTATAAGGTGGTTGATTTCATGTGTACTTTTGAAAAAAAAACTATTCTTGTAATATTTTTTTGGTATAATGTTTCAACATACTAAATCCATTCTTTTTACTAATATCATCGATTTAATGTTCAAAGTTTTTTTAACCAAGATTTCAACAATGATCAACCAGTATACCATCTACCACCGCACCACAGTACAATGTCAAATCAAGAGAAAAGATTTAAATGAGTAGATATTGGAGAGGAAGTGTACTAGTTATGGTTGAATTGACCACCTATTCAAATCCCACTATGTCCTGAATCACCAATTTAAAACATCTATAGTAACACTAGTTCTTCACTTGTTAGGGGATGAAAACAACAATATAGAGGTTGGTATGAATTATTTCCTATGGGATACCCATGCCATGGTGGGAATTTTTTTTAATGAATTCTAGCAATATGAGCTCAAGAACGATGCTAATATCGCAAAATCCTTCTTTGAAATCTTGGAAATTGTTTCTACCACCCCTATATTTGGACATGAATTAAGGTCAACCCATATGGGGACAACTATTTTGTTGTACAACCTAAAAGAAATGTATGGCATGTCAAACACATCTCAAAACTACTAAGGTAACTAACCATCAAGTCCCCATCAAATAAATCATGAAAATGAATTTGTTGCATGATTAATGACAATGTACATTTATATTTCCTTATAATCATAGGTTAATCAAATAAAAAGTACTTCCAAGTGATAGGATCCTCGTAGACAACTACGAAGAGGCAAGAAACTACTAAAGACATTGGGTATTAATTACATATCATATCACACTTGTCCGAATGATTGTATTTTATATATAGGTGAAGATGATGAGGAAGAGATATGTCTTAAATGTGGGCACTACAAGTATGAGATATTAAAAAAGGGAAAGGTACATATACTTCCTCATAAGATATTAAGGAACCTGCCTATAATCCCAAAAATTCCAATGTTTTTTCACTACAAATAATTAGCCTTGTTATAGGGATGGCATGCCTCACACAGAAGGGTTCCAGGAGTTATGCAGATGCCTGTTGATTCAATAGACATGAATCATATAAATGATACATGGCCTGATAAATTCAAGGACAAAGTATAAAGCCTTCAATTGAGCATATCTGTTGGTGAATTTAACTCATATTCTCTCCAAAACATAATTTATTTTGTTTGGCCAGTGGTAGTGATCAATGACGATATCCCTCCATTATTGTCCATGAAGAACAATGATCTTATATTGGCCTATAGTTCTCAGTAGAATATAATTGAAGAATATGGATGTCTACCTCCAACCATTGATCAATGAATTCAAGCAATTATGGGAAGGGATATATGCATATGATGTATCAATATCGATTTGGTGGAGATCTATTTTACGTTGTATGGAATATGTTTATACACAACACATGATTATTTAGGACTAGGATATTTTTCTGGTAAGCGTTTTGATGTAATTTATTATATCTGTAATGTTATTTGGAAAACTTTATTTGGTGCAACCACATTATTTGGTGTTAATATGTTTTGTATACAATAACATCACAAGTCTTGTAACAAAAGGGTATCATGGATGTAAATTTTGTAGATATTCAATAAAGGATAGGTGGTTCGACCACCTATGAAAGCCATTATATGATTGCTCGAGGGTGTTCCTCCCTGAAGAACACCCTTATAGAAGAGAAACATCGTGTTTCAATGGTAATATAGAGGGAACCCAAAGACCTAAATTAATTACATTGACACATTGTATTAGGGCATATGACTTAGATAAAGAGAATGAAACTATAGAATTTTTCAATTTAAATGGGGAACCTATGTTCGATGATTATGAATATCTTGACACCTATGTTGAGAAAATGCCCTTTGGGATCATGAAAAGGAAATTTGTGTTGTATGAGCTTCCATATTGGGAGCATATTATTATTTACCACTTACAAGATCCCATGCACATATTCAAAAATGTTTCATATTGTTTATTGAGGCACATATCATCACAAAATTATACTGATACATTGGTTGTTAAGAGCTAAGATCTTATTTCTTGTAATACTAAAAAGAAGAATCGGCCAAGAAAGGAAAATAGAGGGGAGATCGTAACCTCTTGCTCTTTTAAAGGAGGATATGTCCCATGTACATTATATTATTTAGTGTTGTTAACTAATGTGACTCTGCATGATTCACACATGTATTCATAATAGATTCATATTAGATGAACATGAATATTGTATGACATTTTTTTAATTTATTCACAATATCATACCAATTCATTTATATTGATTAATAATGATAAACGCAAAAAAAATTGAATATAAACGATTAGATTAGTCCTTTCTATTGATTAATAATGAATGAAAATTAAATGAATATGAAGCTACTGAAAAGAGATAAATGATTGCTACAAATGACAAATTTGTGACTAAAAACCTAACTATTATTTTTGAGGTGGTGACTAATAGTAGCTAATTTATAGTATTTGAAAATGTGAACAACATTTAGTCGTATTTCTTTAGTCATCAATTGGTTTCCTTGATTTATAATCTAGTAGTATATTTAGTCGTGTATTTGTTCATTAATTGTGACAATTAATGAGTAAATCAATGACTAAATTAATGACAAAATACATGACTAAATATACTACTAGATGATAAATCAAGGCAACCAATTAATGATTAAGCTAAATATGACTAAAAGTTAGTTACGTTCTAAGATACTGAAAATTAGCTACTATTAGTTGTCGACTAAAAAATTGTTGATTATATGCAAATTTTAATCATTTTTTTGGCAATTAGCCATTTTGTACTAGTCCAAAGATTTTGAAGAAAAATGACCTTTCTCTCGCAAAAATGGATGTTATATTAAATGTGAAGTAATTTTAATTATATGTGTTGAATCTACGACGTTGCTTCACAAAAGAAGAACAATTGTGAGGGTTGAAATCGTATGACCATCTGAACCTTCTAAGGGTATTTATGTCATTTAAATGCTTTTTTTCTATAGTGTGGGTTATAATATGCTATGCATTCAAATATTTATGGCAATCAATTCCACACATGTTTATTTTGTAGTCACATTATCCTTTTATCGTGCATGGTTGTGTGAACCATGACTTTCTCCAAGACCTATGAGTAGCCATATCTAAATTAGAAGTATTTGTACATTGGATTACATCAAAGGAGATTCACATGGATAGCATTCCATGGTGGCATCGGGAGATCACTGAGATTGTTTGTATGTTTGAGAAGAAACTACCAACAAGTTTAATGGACTTATAGGTCCATATTGTAATCTAACTAGCTGATGAGGTTGAATCGTTCCGTTTCAAGGAAATCTACAGCGAGGAAATTTTTCTCAACCAGTTTTGAACCCTGAAGCAGGTTCATCATTAGGAGAGGCTCAAAGAGGCCCACAATATTCATTACTAGGTAGATATGGGAAATAAATAATAACTAAACCACTAATAATTAAAATCAATGGCTAGGTAGTCCTAATCACTGAAAATAAATATTTAGGGTTAATACTATTATTTATAATTTTTTAAAGAGTGGACAACAAGTCTCCATGTTTTTGTTAGTTTTAAACCATAATCATAGTCGAGGTTATTAGTAAAATTTAAATTTCCAGGGATTCTCGTATTTTCCTCTTGTATTAGTGTGGGTTTGTTGCTAAAACTTTTGAATCTTCAAGGCATATGTGGAGATTGGTGGTGTGAGAATTCTCAACAATTGCCAAGTTCTTAATTCTTCCATATTGTATGTTTGCATTGTGTTCTTTTGACCTAGTTTCAATTGAGCGATCGGTTTCATCGATGTATGTTTTCTCACAAGAACAAGGTATTTCATATAAGAAACCTTTTTGGAGCTTTGGATCAATGGGGTCCTTAAATTAGTAAAGCATATATCTCAAAGAGTTTGGAGGAGCGAAGGAAACCCATATGTTTTTCTTTCTTAAGATCTTGGCAATCTTGTTTGTAGTTCCCTGGATATCTAGAAGATTAATTTGAGGTGGTATCATGTCATTCGATATTATTCTTGGAGAGGTACATGAAAAAATTGAAGGGTTTTGTTCGACAAAGGGAAAAACCCCAGGGGTCTATGGGGAGGGGTACATAGTATACAATTTGTTCTATTATGCTAGTGAATACATCAAGAAAATTGATGAAACACTAGGTGGAGTAGTTTGGGGAGACCAACATGATTAGGACAAAAGGGAAGGGGAGTTACTCCAATTGAACAAAAATAGGCACATGATAAAGAGTAAGTCACTTATATTTTGTCTATTTTATACAAAGTAATTTTTACATTCAACTTGATAATATATATTTGATCTCGTACTAATAATTTTTGTTTAATCATGTTTGGGGAGACCAACATGATTAGGACCGCAAAGAAATAACAATTATAGATTTAAATCATTAAACAAGATGCAAAACACATTAAACACATTATAGAGAGATGGAGATATAGTGTGGTTCACCCAAACGATGGGCTATGTCCACAATGAAATTTCCAGTCCTTTTATTACAGTCCAAAAAGATGAAGGGATACAACCTGCAGCAAAACCGTTGCACTTCCTCTTCACGCTCTCATGGTCTCTCTCACACAATCATAGGGATTGTGATTGTTTACAATGCTATAATACCATACACAACCATGTTACAATACTTTATTTTATAGGGAAAAAATACCATGGGAAAAATACTACGGTTAACCCAATATCATGGGTTCACATAACTCTTGGCCAACACACATCCCAAAAACTTTTCTCGGGCGATCCACCCCCAAACCCCAAGGAAAGGGGAACAAGTATACAATATACCTGGGGTACAAACACGACTGAATAATATCTCTAGATATGGAGGATCAGGCTCCACAACCAACAATCTCCCACTTGGAGACTGATCATAGCAACTCCACCGCTGCTGCACTTGATGTACTATGCTCTGGACCTTGGACTTAGAAAATTTCTTATTTTCACCTTCATGCTTGAAGGCCAAAAAAAACTGAGCAGGAACTCAGTTTCTCTTTGGTTACTCCCTTTGTCAACATGTATGCAATATTCTGGATAGTATGTATCTTTTCCAGTTTTAACAGTGCTTCATCTAGAACAGATCTTATGAAGTGGTATTTGAGTTGTATATGTTTAGTATTCAAATGAAAGGATGAGTTCTTTGAAATATGAATGGCACTCTGGTTGTCACTATACAACCTGCTATTCTCCTGCTTCTTGCCCAATTCCTCCATGAACCTTTGCAATCAAATCATCTCCTTACTAGCCTCTGTAGCACCAACATACTCTACTTCTATTGTTGAAAGTGCACCAACCTATTGCAGTTTTGAAATCCAACTTATTGTTGTTCCACCCACAGTAAACGCATACCCTATGGTGCTTCTCCTATTGTCTTTATCACCAGCAATATGTGCATCAACATATCCCTGTAGAACAGTGTATGAACCTCCAAAACATAATGCATGTGAAGTGGTACCTCTCAAATACCTAAGAATCCATTGTACTTCTTTCCAATGCTCTTTACCTGGATTATTCATATACCTGCTCACAACTCCCACTACATGTGCAATATCTGGTCTTGTGCACACCATGGGATACATTAAGCTTCCAACCACTGATGAATAGGGAATCATGGACATGTAATCTATTTCTTCATGTGTCTCTGGACACATCTCCTTACTTAGTTTGAAATCATTGGCTAAATTTGTACAAAGTGGTTTTGCATTCTGCATTCTAAACCTCTGCAACACCTTTTCTATGTAATCATCTTGAGACAATGTCAATTTGTGATTTTTCCTGTCTCTTGTTATTCTCATACCAAAAATTTGCTTTGTAGCACCCAAATCCTTCATTGCAAATGAATTAGCTAGTTTTCTTTTGAGCACATTTATATCATGCATGTTAGACCCCGCAATAAGAATGTCATCCACATACAATAATAAGATAATATATATTTTGTTATCTAGCCTCTTGAAATAAACATAGTGGTCAGAATGACATCTATTATAACCTTGTTCTGTCATAAACTTATCAAATTTTAAATACCACTACCTTGGAGCTTGCTTTAGGCCATACAAGCTCTTCTTCAACCTGTAAACCAAATTATCCTTCCCTTTGACCTCATACCCTTGTGGCTACTGCATATAAATCTCTTCCTCCAAATCCCCATGGAGAAAGGCTATTTTTACATCTAACTGTTCCAAATGCAAATCTTCTACCGACACTAGATTTAAAATAGTTCTAATTGAATTCATTTTAGCAATAGGAGAAAATATTTCATCAAAGTCTATACCTTTATTTTGTGCAAACCCATTTACAACAAGTCTAGCCTTGTACCGCTTCTTGCCTCCATATTCTTCCTTCAACCTGTAAACCGATTTATTCTACAATGCCCTTTTTTCTATAGGCAACTTAACCAGATCCCAAGTCTGGCTTCTTACCAATGAGTCCATCTCCTCATCCATGCCTTACTCCCACTTCTTTCTAGCTTCTACATGCATTTCTTCTTCATAACATTCTGGTTTCTTACCAATGAGTCCATCTCCTCATCCATGCCTTACTCCCACTTCTTTCTATCTTCTACATGCATTTCTTCTTCATAACATTCTGTTTCACCAAAATCAGTCATTAATACATAATACAGTGAAGGAGAGAATCGTTCAGGGGGTCTACTTAACCTAGTATATTTTCTTACTGTTGCAAGAGTTTCAGGTACCTGCTGCTACTCTTGATTTTCTTATGCCTTTGGAACTTCATTTTCTTTGATTTCATCAAGCACTGTGTACTTTGTGTTTTGCTTTTCCTCTTTTCTTCCCTGCAATTGATCTTTGTACATGACCTTTTCATCGAATACTACATCTCTACTCCTAATTATTTTATGTTTTTCATAATCCCATAAACGATAACCAAAATCATCAACCCTGTATCCAATAAAGGTACATTTCTTGGATTTAACTTCAATATTTGTTCTACCATATTTATCAATATGGACAAATGCTTCACAACCAAAATTTCTTAGAAATGATTATTTTACCTGTTTAATTGTCCATGCCTCCTTTGGAATCCCACCATTCAAAGCACTTGAAGGCCCTCTGTTTATTAAATAAGCAGCAATGTTTACAGCATCATCCCAAAACTGTAAGGGCAACCCTGCATGCATTCTCATACACCTTGCATGCTCCATGATCATTCTATTCATCCTTTCCGACACACCATTTTCGTGTGGTGTTCCAGGGACTATCTTCTCTCTGCGAATCCCATTGTGTGAACAGTAACTATCAAATTCATTGTTGCAGTATTCACCTCCATTATCGGATCTAAGACATTTCAACCTTTTTCCTGTCTCATTCTCAGCCATAGCTTTCCATTTTTTAAAAGTATCAAACACATCAGATTTCTATATAATGCAATAAACCCAAGTTTTTCTAGTTGCATCATCAATAAAAGTAACATAATAACGAGATCCACCAAGATATTGTACCTGAGTTGTTCCCCATACATTTGTATGGACAAGCTCTAACTTTTCACTCTTCTTTTCTTTCCTAACCCTGAGAAAACTAACTCTCTTTTGTTTTCCATAAACACGGTTCTCATGGAATTCCAAACTTACCTGCTTTAGATCTAGAAGCAATTTCCTTGAGTGGAGAATCTACATCCCCTTCTCACTCATGTGGCCAAGACTATGATGCCATAATGCTGCAACTATTTCTGTGGAATCTATAGAGATAGAATAATCATTATTATGAGGACATAAATATAATGTACCTATCCTATCTCCTTTTGCTATTACCATTGATCCTTTAGTGACCTTCCACCAAGTTTCTCCAAACGTAGACAAACAACTACCAACTCCCAAATACCCTGTTGAGATTAGATTTATTTTCATAGCAGGAATGTTCCTTACATATTTTAGCATCCAGTCATTTCCATTATTTAACTTAATCCATACCTTACCCTTTCCAACAATTTTACATGGTTCATCATCCCCCAATAACACATGCTCAAAATCACCTTGAACATAATCATGAAAGAATTTCCAATGGGGTGTAGCATGACATGAAGCCCCTGAATCTACTATCCAGTAATCACTAGTATTATCTAATGCAAGAATCAAAGCATCTTGTAACACATCACCTACTACATTCGCTTCCTGAGTAGTCTCTTGCTGTCTATCTCCTTTCTTCTTTGGAGCTCTGCAGTATTTCTTCAGATGTCTTTCTTACCACAGTTCCAAGACTCTACTTTTCCAAATATGGACTTGGATCTGCCCTTTCCATACTTGTCGCGCCGCCTAGGCTCTTTCCTCTCTCATTTTGTCTCCCTATGCTCTCCATGGTCAATGCATTACCTGATGTCTCACCTGTGCTTTTTCTTTGCATTTCCTTGCTAAGAATATCACCAACGACATCATCAGACTTAATAGTGTTTGAACTAGGGATAGAGTTACTTATATCCATGACCAAGCTATTCCAGCTTTCTGGCAATGAACACAAGATTAGAAGAGCCCTAACCTCATCATCAAATTTCACTTTTACAGAACTTAACTAACTAGTAAGTGTATTAAACTCATTTAAATGATCGTAAATAGATCCACCTTTTGACATCTTCATATTAAATAAATGCTTCATTAAAAATACCTTGTTGGAAGCCGAGGGTTTTTCATAGAGCTTAACCAAGGCACTCATCATGCCCTCTATTGTTTTTTCTTTTGAAATATTGAAAGCCATCGATGACTCCAGGCACAGTCGTATTATTCCCAGTGCCTTTCTATCAAGAACCTACCATTCTTCATCCTTCATAGAAGCCGATTTTTTTGCTTTTCTTCCCAATGGCAGGCACAAATCCTTCTAGTATAGATGGTCCTCGATTTGCATCTTCCATAACTGATAGCTTTGGGCGTTAAATTTCTTGACCCTAAACTTTCCCTCTTCCGCCATTTCTCCCACTCGAACTAGGAACCCTTATTTCCTGCGGGTTTACCAACCAAATAGACCTTTTAGCTCTGATACGAATTGTTAGAAAACAGGACCGCAGAGCAATAACAAATATACAGTTAAATCATTAAACAAGATGCAAAATAGATTAAACACATTACAGATAGACACAAATATAATGTGGTTCACCCAAACGATGGGATACATCCACAAAGAAATTTCCAGTCCTTTTATTACAGTCCATAAAGATGAAGGGATACAAACTGCAGCAAAACTGTTGCACTTCCTCTTCGCACTCTCATAGTCTCTCTCACACAATCACAGAGATTTTTTACAATGCTATAATACCATACATAGTCATGTTACAATGCTTTCTTTTATAGGGGAAAAATACCATTGAAAAATACTACGGTTAACCCAATACCATGGGTCCACATAACTGTTGGCCAACACACATCCCAAACCCCAAGGCAGGGGGAACGAGTGTATAGTACACCTGGGTACAAACATGACTGAATAATATCTGTAGATCTGGAAGATCAGGCTCCACAACCAACAACATAGGGACTGGGTACAACAAATTAGTAATACTCTCTCCATGTACATTGTTCATTTTATAATGCACATTTGAATTATAACATGTATTATGTTTTTATTAATGCTCAAATTACTAAACATACGACAACATCAATTCTTCTAATCTTTTTAGGTGCATGTGTTCCCATCTATGTGGGCATATAGACATCATTTTCGCATTGAGTATACCAATGAAGGACGTTCCACATTTGACTATGGATTGAAGGTTTATTTTGACCAATATAGTCATGTTATCCATCATGATTAGAACATAATAGAGGGGAATCTAGGTTACATTGGAATGATACAAGAGATCATGCAAGTGGACTTCAGATATTTCAAATGTTTCATTTTTAGGCACAAGTGGTGGGATAATTTCAACCGAAATAATGTAAAGTAAGATCATGATAGTGGTATGATATGTATCAAACCAAAAAGGACACAGGATGAAAAGAAGGAGCCTTATGTTTACCCAGAATACTGCAACAAAGTGTTATTTTATCTGAATGTGTTGGTGTTATACCTAAATCCTATCACCATCATGTGATGAGATCCTTAACACCTATGTTTTCCCTTAATCCAAAAACTTGGAGTGGAAACTTGCTCTGTTTGTCAATTCTACTTGAAAAAACCTAGCACCGCACTTACCTTTTGGCTGATGAGCGGTACCTTGTTCAGCACCACCTGTATCCTGTTATAGAGAAGTGGTGCCACTACCTATAAGCTTTGTTATTAAAGCAATTCTCACCTAAACCACTCTGTCATAAGGGAACAAAAGCAGTACCCTGGGTAAAATGGGAAAAAGAGAAGTTTCTCGAGGCTTCTAGATCATGAGCCTCGTGTCCTCCCTTATCCCTATCAATATGGGTTAGTTTAAGCTCGAGATCCCCCTTGGTAGGATATTGGAGCCACCTCACCCATAATTCTCTCAACTATCCCTATCCATTGAGCCTTATAAATACAAGCTCATATCCATAGTTGAAGGGGGGAACTGAATGGTATTGTTATGCTTTTGAATTGACTACCTAGTCCAAATCATTGGAGAGCATAGAGAGCAAGTTGGAGCTTATGGGGATGAAGTGTTTGTCTCGTGGAGGAGCTTGTTGACACTAAGGAAACGGTTGTAATATTCTTCATTCATTCTTAATGAAAAGTTGATTTCCATCCCACATATCTATTGTTTTGATTTCACATGTATATGTTACTGGATTCCTTAGTCACTAGTATGGATATGTAGATGATTTTTGGTAGCTTTTATGTGCTTGTATGTTTGACATGTTTGCAGGTACATAGGTTCATGATCGAAGCAACATTCCAAGTGTCTACAACATTAGGGAAGGTCTTCATCCTTTGTCATTCACTCATTTGTTATGGATTTGAACCATTCAGACCAGAGGAACAACTTCTGTCCACAGAAGGTGCAATATTTCTGATAACAAACTTGGCGACTCCGCTGGGGAACAAAGCAAATTTCAGTTGATCTGATATTCCTCAGTCCTTGAACCCTTGTCTGAATCTAGGATCCATCTCCAACTCTCTTCAGTCAAATCTACCATCTGAGTTAGTGAATTTTGGTTTGAAACTTTCAGATCTATTCAGATCTAAACTATTTCGACTTTATATGCTCTTTTTTACTGTCAATTCGTCAATATTTAGCTGGATTTGATTAACTTCTAACTTGATTTCTCATTCTCCTTGTGTTTTGGATCTATCCAGGGAACCGTACATGTGCTGTTGGCAACAAGCGATGCCATCGCCTGAACTCTGTTAGCCATAAGCAGTGCCACCGCCTGAGTCTCGTTATCTAGAAGTGGTGCTCGTCCAAAACTACTCTATCAAGACCCCTCTAGCACGCTGCCAGGTAGGCCTTGTTGCAGAACTAGTTTTTTATCATTTTTTGCAAAAAGTTGAGTCTGTTTGCTTTCATCCCTGCACTTTCAGGCTTGTGTGTTAGAATCTAAATTCTCATGGTTGAAAATTCTGTGGTAAAAAATTGGTTTGGTTGAAGAATTCAAAAGCTAGATTATGCTTGTTGATTATTCATTTGATTTCATGCTTGTTGGTTGTGATTTCGAAAGGAATTTTTTGAAAGCTTAGTTTTTAGTTAGTTCTCTTTTCATATATTTTATAAAGACTGGAAGAAAAACCATTTGCTTATCATCTTAATTTCATTTTTCCATAGAGGACTTCTTTTTTTTTAAAGAAATTTTTTTGATTGAGATTAGGTCATTATCATTACCGAGCATAAGGCATTGGATCTCGGATTAGCCTCACAAGCTTTCAGGTTCTCTTTGTTCTTTTGTCTCTCTTGCATTAGTACTATCTTGTCAAAAGAAAAATAGTGTAGTTTTAAGTTAGATCTATCTATATTTTAAGAAAAATAAAAAAAATAGAGTGCATATGCATGTAGAGTGCTTGTTGTTTTTCTTTTAGGAAAAGAGACTCTTACCCCTTTGATTGCTTTTAAAAATAAAAATGAGTTTGGAATGTGTTGCTTGTCTTTATATTTGATTTGTTCAAATTAGTTGTTTGGGGATTTTTGGTTTTCAAAATGAAAAGAAAATACTCTCTTTCCCTCCCATAGGTAGGCATACCACGAACGGTAAAGTGAAATATTTGCATTGACATTTTTCATTGTTTTATTTTTTTTGTCAAAATTCCATGCATTCACCTAATCGTCCACTTTAAAATTAACAGTAGTTATAGGCTAAAATTTACATAGCAATTTGAGTGATAGGTTAGAGACGTGTTTGGGCATCGTTAAGCATAGGAATTATCATTACTCATCCGCATTACATCCCGGGACTCGAGCGGTTCTTCCACGTACCTTCGGTATATCGAATGGTCTTTCACGTACCCTTGAGGTATATAAAAAGGTACTTCACGTACTTGATTGTATATAGGAAGGAATTTTGTGAATGGTTATGCATTAGACAGCACTACTACCGATTTGATCTCCCACGTACCTTGCGTATATCGGAGACCCCACTAGGATACCTTATCTATCTGAGAAAAGACTTTTGGCCATCTTGCTTGGAGCCATACATTGAAAATAGCATTCGGGGAGATTACTACGCACGTACCCTTGAGGTATATTGTGAGTGGCACCTTCTTGACAATCCTGGTGAGAGACTTGACTATCCGAACTCCTCCCATCATTTAAGTTTGCTTGTTTGGCCTATAGCTTGAGTAGGGAAATTTTTGGTGTGTTTTTCTAGTTTTGAGGCCCTATGTTAGTTAGGAACTGTACAAACTGGCTGAATTAAGACAGTCCAGAAGAGTACGGGGCTTGCCATCTGATTTTATTAATGTTTGAGGAGAAAATCCTATGGAATATATCGACCAAGGAGCTGTTACTAACTCCCAAGTGGGAGAAAATGTGGTTGCAGAAAGCAGAGATCCATATCCTTTGCATGCACCTCTCTTAGTCCAAAAACCTTCTTAGGGTAATACTTCATTCCATTCTCCCATAGAAGGTCATGTTGATGATACTACCCGTCCAGATTATGGTCCCAATGCTCCATTTTGGGATACCTATATAGGACAAGCCATTGCCTCGTTTGGCACCCATTTAAACTATTTTGAAGAAGTTTCACCAAATGAAAAAGAATGTAGACAATACTAGGCAGCTATTCTCCATGCACAAGAAATTGAGAAGAAAATAGATAACAAATTGGGTACACCACCACCTCGTTCAACAATTTTTCCTGTGGGATATCACTCACTTGTTGATTCTATGAGACCCATTGAACCTATTCTAGATCGCATTGTGACTCCACATAATCCAGGTCAAAATTCCAATGGTACCACCTCCCATATTATGTTTGTTCCAAATCCTCCCGGGTCTTCCGCACTTGGGTCTCAACATTCAATTCTTGTTTCATCAATACCTTCTAGTGCCGGGGGGCAACCCTCGGCACGACCTACATTATCTATCACTGGAATTGTAGCTATTCATGGGTAGACCTCTAGTATAGATCAATCTATATTTTATGTCCCTCCTACCCACATGAATGTGGTTAACCCCCCATTTGAGTTCAGGTCATCCCTTAGGGGCACAACCTGTAACCAATCAAACCTCTTGGGGGTATGGTTACACAGAAAATCAAGTACCTACAGGAAACATTAATTACCAACCCAATCCTACAGGAATGCCTTATACTAGAATTCCATATCCTAGTAATACTTTTACACCATGGGGGAAACCTAACTGGTCCTACATGCTAGCTATGGGGGGGATACCTATACATACTGCGGGGGGTGCCGGAGGACCACCTTATGGAGTTCCTGCCCCTAGGGGGCCTAATGGTCCTAGGGGGTCTGGTGGCTTCCCTTCTAATGGTCTTGGAGGATCTAGTGGCCCTCCTCCTAGTGGTTCCAGAGGATCTGGAGGTCTACCTCCTAGGGGTCCCGAAGGGTCAGGTGGTCCTCCTCTTGGTGTTCCAGGTGGTCCTGGCGGTCCCAATGGTCTTGGCGGTCCCAATGGTATTGGTGGTCCCAAAGTCCCCAGTGGTCCTCCTCCTGGAGGCTTTGGCAGTCCTAACAGTCCTAATCCTAGAAATCAACCCCCCGTAGGTGGATCTTCCAATGGTTCTTCATCACAACAACCTGTCTACCAATCTACTTACGATCCTACTGGTACTTATATGGCATATCAATACTACTAGTATGTGAAACCTAATATCTAGTTACCTTTCCTAGCAACTTTGGACTTGCCTGATTTGTCCAAGTTGATTAATGATCCCATTCGACATAACCCCTCGTGGCCTCCCATTCTGGTAAAGTCACCATCGGACATTCCAAATTTTGATGGGAAGCAGGGAGATGATCCAAAAAACCATGTCATAACATTCCATTTGTGGTGTTATTCAAACTCCCTTATGGATGATTCAGTTTGTTTAAGACTCTTCCAGTGAACTTTGACCGGTACCTCCATGAAATGGTACATTGAACTTTCGCAACATTCATTTGTGTATTTTGGCTCGTTGGCAATGATGTTTGTTACACACTTTCAGCTTCCTATCCGTTGTGAAACAGGTACAGATCTCTTAGCTTCTCTGCGACAGAACACCTCCACCCACATATCCGATCATATCCATGAGTGGAGAAGGCCGAGAAGACTTTTTAAGGCTCTTATCCCAGATCAGTTGTTAGCTTATTGGTTTACTAAATCTTTGTTGCCTTTAATTGCCTGAGATGTGGCTATGGGCAGTGTCGTTACTGAAGAGCAAGCCATTAGTTGAGCCCAAT
The DNA here is from genome assembly GCA_001517045.1 of Pseudotsuga menziesii. Classification (NCBI taxonomy): domain Eukaryota; kingdom Viridiplantae; phylum Streptophyta; class Pinopsida; order Pinales; family Pinaceae; genus Pseudotsuga; species Pseudotsuga menziesii. The sequence continues at coordinate 953,057 of LPNX010070202.1, read as the reverse complement.
ATCTGGACTTGGTCTATTCCCAGTCCATAACATTGTATAACTTGATCCCTCAAGCTCCTTGCCCAAGCATCGATCATTCCAAGCCACCAACAGAAACACCTGTTGATGGGATTGTTGGTTCAATCCAGTCCCTGTTGATAGCAAAACTTACCAAGCAACCCCAAAATTCCACCCCTACTCCTTCAATTCCCAAGTTTTTCGTCGAGGTCAATTCTATTCAGAGTATTCAAATTCACAGCAAAAATAAAATAAATGGAAATCTAAAAACAAAAAACTTGGAAACCAACAGGAGATTCCAAAACCAACCACCAACGAGAACAATAAAGGGAAAAGAAAAGTGAAATATCCATGTCTGTTATGCGGAGGTGACCATTTCATGAAAGAGTGTCCTTTTCGTGACGAAATCACCCAATTCTTGAAAACTAATCCCATGCCAGTAGTTCTCATGGATCCTTTTACCTCTCAACAACAACTGATAGACCACATGTCTAATCAGGGAAACTCTAGTTCTTCAGAGGAAATTTTCATGATGTCCTCGGATACTATTAGTTTGCAAACTCAAAGTTAGAATTATGACAAATCTGCAGACAAGAAAGAAGACAATTCTTCTTCAGGAAAAGATCCCTCTACTAGTTCTCTTGAGTCCTCGACTAATGTTCCCCTAACCATCAAGAAACCTAACCTTGACATGCTTTTAT
>LPNX010070202.1:936031-951930 GCA_001517045.1 Pseudotsuga menziesii | reverse complement strand
ATAGCTCGATCTGGATCTCCACTGGTCATCATCATGTGTGTACTATCTCGTCATAGGAAGTTCTACAGAGCCAGCCCTTTTTCATGCTGGTTGTAGGCCTAGACACCTGGTAGGTCTTCGCCCAACACTTACATCTGACCTGCTCATCAGAAAGGCATGCCCAATACTCACATCTGATCATGTAGTAAACTACAATCACATCAGAAAGGCCCAGCACTCACATTCACCAGCATGGTAGGCACATCAACTACCATCTGTGAAATGGCTCTGCACTTATATCTGACCTACTCGTCAGAAAGGCACATCCATCCAAACAGGAACACATCCTATCACAGTGATGGAAGACTCCCATCTAGACAAGAACACATCCTATCACAGTGATGAGATATTTCAGCACTTACATCTGACCTACTCGTCAGAAAGGCACATCCATCCAGACAAGAACACTTCCTATCACAGTGATGAATGACTCTCACCCAGGCCGGAGCCCCTCCTACCACAGTGGTGAAATATTTGTGCACTCACATCTGACCTGGTAGGAATTGAATCCTACACCCTTGTCAGAATGGCCCCCAGTCCTTGATTGAGCTACCTGGTAATGGACCGGGCGCCTCCACTCTCCTGGAGAGCGGCAGTAGCCCTTACATCTGTCCTACTCGACAGAATGGTCAGCACTCACATCTGACATGGAAGGAACTAAATCCTTTAGCCATGAACAGAATGGAACTGCCCTTACATATGACCTGCTCATCAGAATGGCGGTAGCCCTTACATCTGTCCTACTCGACAGAATGGTCGGCACTCACATCTGACATGGAAGGAACTAAATCCTTTAGCCATGAACAGAATGGCGCTGCCCTTACATCTGACCTGCTCGTCAGAATGGTGGTAGCCCTTACATCTGTCCTACTCGACAGAATGGCCGGCACTCACATCTGACATGGAAGGAACTAAATCCTTTAGCCATGAAAGAATGGCACTGCCCTTACATCTGACCTGCTTGTCAGAATGGCTTTGGATCTCTAGCACTCATATTTGACATGGAAGGAACTGAATCCTCTCACCATGACAGAATGGCTCAGCCCTTACATCTGACCTGCTTGTCAGAATGGCTTTGGGACTCATCACTGTCTCTAGGAGGAAGCCTCGATCTGGAGAACACCAAGTCTCTCTCTGAAGTACTCGAACTTTAGCCTAGCCAATGGCTTCATCAATACATCAGCTATCTATTCCTCTGTCGCAACATACAGGAGCTTCACTGCTCCTCTCTGCACCATATCCCTGATATAGTGATATTTGATCTCGATATGCTTCGACCTGTCATGGAACACTGGATTCTCTGACAACTTCACACAAATCTGGTTGTCACAATGCATACAAGTAGCATCCAAATGGAGATCAAATATATCAGACAGTAGCTTCCGCAACCATACTGCCTCACAACTAGCTGAACAAGCTGCGACATACTCTGCTTCAGCTGTACTCAGTGCCACATAGGATTGCTTCCTGATAAACCAAGAGATCACACCTGATCCCATACTGAAGCAACATCCTGAAGTACTCTTCCTGTCGATGGCACTGCCTACCCAATCTGAATCAACATAACCCTCCAGGTTAATCTTCTGATTCGCATCATACTTGAGCCCATAATCAATTGTACCCTTCAGGTACCTCAGAATATGCTTTGCAGCAACCAAGTGAACACTTCTCGGATCTGTCAAGTACTGGCTCAAGGTGTTCACAGCAAAGCAAATATCTGGTCTCGTGTTCGTCAAGTACATTAATGACCCAATCATCTGACGATACATCGTAGCATCAACCGTCTCTGAAGAAGCATCACTCAATAGCTTCAGGTTCGATGCCATGCGTGTGGCCATAGCCTTGCAGTCCATTATACCAAACCTCTTCAAGATCTCTATTGCATACTTCCCTTGTCCAAGGAAGATCCCATCTATACTCTACCACACCTTCATACCTAGAACAATAGTGCATCGACACATAACAGGAGCATCACTGGTCTTCCACCTTCAACCTTGAAGCAAAGGTTGGAATCCAATTTACTCTCGGTAAATCCTAGAGTCATTAGTAATCTATCCATCCTGTCATACCATGTCAAACCTCAATATATTCTGTAGTCACTCCCTCTGAAGCGAAGCATCATACTCCCTCTTTCTTCTGTGCTCTATGCACTGAAAACATTCTGTACCGGAGTGACAAGTAGCTTCCTATGCTACTAATATTCTATGTGACCATTTAGTGTATAGACCTGCATCTTCAACCTTGTAGAAAAGGTTAATATCTTCATCAAGCTCATCATGTATTTGTTTCAACTCTTACTGGCTACAAATGTCTCTTCGTAGTCTAGGCCTTCCTTTCGTGAGAAGCCTCATGCTACGAATTGTGCTTTGTATCCCACAATGTTTCCATCTACTGCATGATGGAACTATGAACTTCTCTTCAGGTCTCGATACTGCACCCAGACATCATTCTTCTTGAACTTATCTTCCCTTTCTTCTTGGTGGCTGGAAGGTTCTGCATCAATGATGTCATTGCACTCATCATATTGTTCTTTGTCTTTGAACTGTCATCACTTGTTCTTCGGAACAAGTCTTCATTCTTCTTTGCTTGTAGATGATTATGTATGTGATATTTCCTACAAGTCAAATGCAATTGTATGGTTAGAAACATTTCAAAAGGAATATTCATATTGGAAAGTTATTATGCATAAATATATGATCATGCAACTACTTTAGCCAACACAACATTCATCCATATCTCACTGAAACTTTCTAGATGCCTTCCATCTCTACCAGGACAACATTGAGATTGTGCACTAATCCAATATGTCAGCTAAGAGGTTTCATTCTAGATAAGTAGCAATGGAGAATTTGTATAGCACCATGAGCTACTTACCCATCACATGCATATTAGTAGTATACTGTCATTAATGCAAACATCCTATCATGCATGATACATCAACTGAATATAAACAAATGCATAACAAAACAATATCATGAAATGACAATTGAATACTTATCTTTATTTGTTTCGAGGGTAGACTCCTTCTTGAGCCTTCAGCTTCACCATCTTCTTCATTCATAAAAGCTAAAGAGGATAAGAGGTGCTTCAAGAGTTCAGATCTTCTTCTTTGGATGGTAAGAGCTTGATCTTCAATTGCTCCCACCTTCTCTTCTCAAGCTTCTTATTCTTGTGAGTTCTCTTCCCAGAGTCTATTGAAAGCAATCACTTTCTTCTGGCACACATTCCTCGAATGAATGAATCCTATGATCCTGGGAGGCCATTCAAAATGGCCATCACCACTTCTGCATTCTTCACTTCTTCTTTTACTGCTTCAAGTTCTTCTTTGGATGGTGAGAGCTTGATCTTCAATTGCTCCCATCTTCTCTTCTCTTCTTATGAGTCAAGCTTCTTCTTCTTCTCGAAGTCTGCTAAAAGTAATCACTTCCTTCTGCCACACATTCCTTGCATGAATGAATCCCATGATCTTGGGAGGCTAGTCAAGGTGGCCATCACCACTTCTGCATTCTTCATCACTTCTGGTCTCTGCATTCTGGATCTTCACATTCTTCAACTAGTTTCTCAAGGTCATATTCTGATTTCTGTTCTTCCCTTCAAATAGCTTGGTCAAGGAATCAAACATCTTCGGTGTCTTTTAGGGAAGACACTTGTGGTACAAGTTGATCCATGACTAAATCAACCATGATCTTCTTGGACTTGACCAAGTTCTTCTTGTGTAAGGCTTCTAGCCTCATCTCCCTCTGAAACTGGAACCTCTCTACTCATGTAGGTGTCCAATCCATTTCTTCAGAGAGATCAAATATTTCTATGCTTGGAATTTGTGAACTTCACCAAGCTTATCATCAAGCTGATGTGATAGATCACTTTGAAATGAGAACCTCAAATGGAAATAGCAAAGGATTAGATCTTACCGATTTGAGGTGTCCGTCCTTGTCCCGGAGTTCGCTCATCTAGGGTTTGTCACAGAAACCCTAATTTTAAAAACTTGGAATATTTCAGATCTGATTGGATGAATAGATATATCTCTTCAAATGGAGCTGTCCAATGTACTCCTTTTCTGAAAACAGTGGAGGGAAGCTCCCGGAACAGGAAGCCCTAATTTTCTGATTTCTTCTGCAGAAATTCCTGTTACTGTTTCTGTGATATCTATGAAATTAATGCTCCTATATGTCTTAACTTTCACAATGAGGTAACCTCGCATGTCCCTGATCCAAAACCGCAGGTTTCATCAGAATTGGTTTCACCATTTGGGATTTATGATCCTTTTCCCAAGATGACCTGTTACAGGACTGTTCAGAACAGCGAAGTTGTACGGAATTCCACGTGTCACTGGTTCATCTTCTGAGTCTGAACTTTGGACCACAGAAATTAAAGTCCGTGCCCTTTCTGGAACATCTTCAGGAATTCCATTTGGACCTTGGTAGCCCAAGTTATTGCAGATATCCCCAGGTGTCCTGTTTATGGATGATTTCTGGAAGAGGATGGAGCCCTAACTTGGAGAGATCATATCTCCCAGAATATAGTGAATCTGAGGCTGATTTTTGGACACAGTGTTCATCAGGATTTTATATTCTTCCCCTACAATCTTTAGCTTCTGAGACTTCACCAATATTGGAATATAGCGACTGTACCAAAACTTAGCAGTTTTAGTATTTAGGGTTTCTCCTAGCTCAGGGTCAAACTAGGGTTTGACTTTCCTGGAGTTTCACCCAACCAAATTTCTTGATCCAGGTCTCTAAAATTCATTTTTGATGAGGAGAAAAATCCTATGCTGGTCTCACTAAAAAATTCCTCTTCTGAAGAAAGCCCTAATTTCCACATCGAAACTAAAAATGCTTGAAATTGAATTCCGCATCGACAGAAAGATGCACCCTTCAATGGAGATTCATCTTAGCATAATTTTGCTGAAAATATGTGGAGGAATATCCACAAAATAGGAATCCCTAGTTCCTATAGCTACACAATGTCTTCTTCTCAGGTTAGCTCTGATACCATGTTAGTTTTTCAACATTTAAGCTAGCATTATGTTAGGATCTTTTCACTGAGAGAATAACAAGCACAGCAATAACATAAGCACATCACATGAGACAAGAGACACAAAGAGTTTTGACAGGGGAAACCATAAATGGAGGAAACCCCTCAACTTCCTCTAAGATAGTATCACCACAAGATGTGAAACCCAAAATAGTAAGATGACCTCCCAACACAACAGCAGCCTTCTGTCTTCTGTCAAGCCAAAGTATTTCCTTCTCCAAAGGTGCGCCACACTTGAGAGAGCAAGTGATGTAATTCACAAGTGATAAATAGAGAGACACACACTCTCTATTTATATTATTCCATTCACTTAAGTTGTCATTTCACACGTAGGATCAACCCTAATAATTACTACTCGAGCCTACACCTTAATTAGTGTATAATAACTCAAGTGCCCCAAAACTGTGGGGACTTACCTAATGACTTGATATGACTTGTTTACATTATTAATCCTCCCGATCGGAACATCGGGGTATGACCACATGACTCAAATACATAATAGAAACATCCCGGAATAAACATCGGGTTACAATACATAGGATACATAGAAGAATACATTCCGAAGTTACATATACATCAACATTTATGTCCACCCAAGAGTACTCTTAGGAAGGCTATTTTTAACCCTAATTCCCGAGCTGCTCAATTTTATAATGTATTTGAAGATCTTGCTCAAGCACCATGTGCAATGTCTACCTTGGAAGTATTCCAAAGTTGTCCTACACAATGCAAAAACTTGTTAACTGCGTTAGGAGCTTTAGACCTAGACAATACTAATTTGATCCATTTCAATGTCGAGAACTATAAGTCTAGACTACCTCACAAACTTGCTTTCCAAATCATAACGAAAGTAGTTGGAAAGAAGGTCTTTGGAACTGTCTTAGATGAAGGAGCTTCAACTTTGGTTTTGTCCCTATTTTGTTGGAAAGCTATTGGCTCTCCTGAGCTTGTAACATCACCTACAACTCTGAAAGCCTTTGATGGATGAGGTTTCCAGCCCCATGGCCTCTGTTATAACTAGATCTTGTTCTTAGTGTATCTGTTCTATTTTTCCTAATTTTCAACCGTTGGTTTTAAATGATTTTACATTTTATGTTGATTTTTTAACAATCAATAATTTTTGTTGGATTTAATGCTTTTAATGGTTGAATTATTTCATTATTTTAGATTTTAGGTTTGTCTTTTGGGCTTATTAGTTAATATGTATATCTTTAAGCTTTCAAAAAATTATAATAAAATTTTATTCCAAGTTTTTTTTATAATCTAACCCTCATTTTGAGTCCTTTGTCAAATATTTTCATGAGCAGATTCCTGTAGCGGGTCTGTTTTTCCTGTTTTTGTCATTATCATTGGGAGAATATTACTAGGTGATGGAAACAAATTATGGAAAACCAAAAGAGGTTTTTTTCCACAATAGAATCATTCACAAAAACCTCTCTCAATTTTGCAACAACTATTATTTTTTGAGAGATTCGAATTCATCTTTGTGGCCTATTTGCAGGGTTTGAATTATTTAATAATTTCCTGTTTTAGTCACAAATTTTCAGCATGTATTTCGATCAATTGAAGGGGAATTTAAAAAAAAAAAGATTTTTTTGTTCATAACAGACTCATTTGAAACAACCTCTCTCATTTTTTGCACAGGTGTCCTGGATCGAGAGATATGAAGGCGTCAATTGGGATAGGCATGCTGAAGGATTCGTCCCTTATGGGGATTTTTCCCTCAAACCCTCCTAACACAGACACAACGACAGTAAATATAATTTCATCATTTGATTATGTTCCAAAGGGAAAACAAATTGTTGAGTCCACATGAAGAAATGTACAACGTTATTCAAATCCTTTTCGATGACCACATTGACGAGCTTCATCTGGTGACTTCGGACCCTTACCACCTACCCTACTGGTTAGAACCCTCTCTTCCTATTCTAGATTATCTGTCCCATAATTTTCCTTTTGATGAGTCCATTATGGAGATCATGAGTATGAATGAGACTATATGGGAGGATCATCATCATAGATCCTTGTTCCTCCCCAACACTAGTTCGGTAGACCATGATTTTGCATCCTTTTTTTCCACTGATATTGTCAATACACCTCAAACTCCTATATTTTTGCAAGACATAGATTCTGAAGGAAACCTATGCAACATTACTTAAACAAATCCAATTAACATATCAACCAAGCCTTGTACCCTTGAGTATGTTCATGTTGGGAAGAACTGCTCAGCAGAATAATCTGAAGCATACAGAGCACTTTTCAAAGAATTCCACGATGTTTTTTCCTGGTCTTATGAAGAAATTCTGGGGATAGACCCATCCATTGTGGTCAATGAAATAAAAACCTATCCCACTGCAAAACCTGTCCGGCAAAAACTAAGGCAAGTCCATCAACAGAAAGCTACAGCTATCAAAGTTGAAAAGGAGAAACTTCTCAAAGAAGGGTTTATTTATCCCATACCCTTGACAAAATGGGTATAGAACATCATCCCTATCAACAAAAAGCAGGGCACCATTAGAGTCTGCATCGATTTCAGAGATTTGAACAAAGCTTGTCCCAAAGACAACTTTCCCACTCTGCATATCGACCATAATATGCTCCAATTTTAGTCTCCTTTGGTGTGAATTTTGCATGTTTGATTTGCAATTTTGTGAGTGTTATTGTTCTATCTCTTGGGTTCAATTTCAACATTACCTACCACAACCTTGGGTATAATTCTGACTTCTAACAAATTGGCGTCATTGTTGCAGAAAAAAATGAAAATCATCCCTGGGAAAACAACATTGTCTTAGTTCTACGACTAGGTTGAGAAGTCATAAACACATACAGGTTGTATATGCTCTGGCCAATCCACTGGGGATACTAGTGGCCAGAAGGACTGATATTGGGAGGAGGTTTCAAAAATTTCCTGGGTATGAACAACAATTTTTTAGATCTGACTGTTGATGGTGAACAATGGTCAAACATCAAGAAGGTCGTACCACTTTCACCTGGCGACTCCACATTGATTTTGAGCAAGATTTTAGAAGACATCTTGGCTTTGAGGAATTCACATACACGAGGTAATCCTGACACTAATATTTTACAAGGTGTGGAAAAATCCAGAAAGGTTGCTTAGAAATAAGGGAAAAGAAAAAATAAATATTTCTCAATTTGGTGCATCATCTTTTCAAGAATTTCATAGCATTCAGTATTTTGGGTGCAAAACAAATTTTGAAAGGTCCTTGTTGAAATCAAAATATGAATCTAATTTGAAGGAAACTGAAATTAATACCAGTAGGTTAGAATCATATTTTCTTGATTCTCTTTTGGCACAATATTCAAAACTCTGTAAAAACTAAAGAAAGAAACCCTATTGTTCAAAGCTTTCAGCCTTATATCCCACCAATTGTTCAAACCCCTATAGCCTTTCAAGCTCCTCCTTGTGTTCCAAATCCACCTAGACTAATGGCTGCCAAGTTTTCTCCATTAGCCTTACTTGTTGTATTGCATGACCTTCCTCAAAAAAATTCCCAAAAAATTCCCTTCTATGATGGGGATGGAAATTTCACAGCAAGAAAACATGTTGATAAATTTGATGATTATGTGGAATTGGAGGAGGTTGATGAAGATGATATTAAGATGAGGTTGCTTGTACTAAGTTTTTCAAAAGATGCAAAGAAATGGTTTAGAGATCTACCTGCTAGGTCCATTGCCACATTTGAAGTTTTCCAAACTTCATTCTTAGAAATATGGGATGATAAGAAAAGTCCTTTGTAGGTGCTTTATCAATATAATAATATTAAGAAAGGAGGTTTTGAGTCTGTTCATGAGTTTTCAAGTTGATTTATGAGGGTGTATAACTCCATTCCTAATAATATTAAACCCCTTGTAGGTACTGTGAGACTCCATTATGTTGATTCCTTTGATAGTGACTTTGCATTATTATTGAGAGAGAGAAAATCAATAATTATTCCTGTTATGTTTCAAGATTCTTTAGAAGTGGAAGCTAATATGTTGGAAAGTGGGAAGATAAAGCAGAAAGTAGAAATATATAGAAGGAAAGTTAGAGAAGAAAATGTGCCTTCTACTTATGCTGCCTCCTTTCCTAATGATGATAATTTTGAAATGATGACGAAGAAAATGGAGATACTGATGGATAGGCTGACCGTGGATAATAGACCATTGAACAGAGAACATGATGAACCTCAAATCAGAAAAACAAACTTCTAAAGACCCAATCCTCTCCAACCTCCACAAATTTGACAAAGAGATATGATGAATCCTAGAAATCAAGATGATCAGAAAATAATGCTACCTTTCCTTGAGAATTATGTTGCATATGAAGGATAGGCTAAATATTTTGAGGATCATATTCACCATTTTGGTGATTTGGATTCTGAAATACACCTCACTAAGGAAGAGTCATAATAGTACCAAAGAGGATATTTGTGTGCTATAGATGTTGTCCAAAGAAAGATCAAATTGAGAAATAGATATGTTACTCTAAATAAAGGAAGTTTCAATCAAAATAAATCTTCTAGTAGCCAACAGAATACAAGAAAGAAAAAATAAATACAAACCAGTTTCCATGATATGCAAGAAAATTACTAGAAGTTGGTAATGTCTTCCTTGACTAAAGTTAGCTTAAGCCAGAGCTCTGTCTCAACCAGCTATGTCTCTTTTCTTGAAGCCAATGATACTTTGCAACATTCTTGTCATTCTCTATGTGACCAAGAAAGAAGCTTTCACTTTAAATAAAATCCTTCCTCATATCTTTCAACTCCTGAAATTTTTCCACACGAGGAGACTGCCCATGTCCAATCAGAGAACACCCTTTTGCAACAATAGTTTCTTCAAAACTATAATGTTTATGTGGATGATTGTATAGATAACTCTAACTATGGAAAATAGTAGTCGGATAGTTCTTCCACATGTTCTGAAATTTCAAGTAAAGAGGAATCAGACCTTAAACCAGAGTTAGAAGAAAGGTATGAAAGTTTATACCATGTTCATGAAGAAAATTCCATCATAGTCCAAGGTCAAAAGGCTGAAAATAGAGAAGACAATGGGCGTACTAAAAGTGACAGTTTTCCTTTGTGTTATGCTTCATTTGAATTGTTGAGACATATACTTCAAATCTCTAAACAAAAACAGGAATTTGAGATAATGGAAAATTTCATGAACTGTTTAGAGGTGGAAGGTAAACATGTGAAAAAAATAGTAGTTTGTGATGAAGAATTGACTTACAAAGAAGAAGATGAGGACTCTCAATGGAATTCTCCTTTAAAACTTTCAAATTCAGAAATTTCATCTCAAGAAAAAGGATGTTGTTCACTTGATTTTATTGAAGAACATGATGATATTTCCTTTGAAACACTTGGAAGGAATCAGGTTTTAAATTCTGATATTTTAGATGAAAAATTTTATGTCTCATTTGCAGATTGTCATGAACACATTTTTCAAGATTCCTCTGAAGAGAAATTTGGCAAGGTGCTAAAGGATTTATAGTTGGAGAAGCCTTGGCATGTCAGGTACATAACAGAAAATTTTGCATGTTGTTATGATCTAGTGGCAGAATACATGGAGAAGCTTTGCAGTGGTGATGGTTGTTTATGCCTCTACAATAAATATCAATCCCTTTATCATAACCTTTTTCCATTAGGTTCTTCCTTTCTATTTTTTTATCAAGCATGAGGAGAAAATTAGTTTATGGGATCATTTGCTTGATTGTCTTCATTGGAAGTCAGAAGTTACTTGACTTGGCATTGATTCTTAGTAAGTAGGGTAGGTAGGTATGAATAAACTCGTCATGGTGAGCATTTGTTTCAGTAATTTTTCAGTTTGTTTCAGCATCAGTTTAGTTTTTGTTTACAGAACATGTTGGGATTTCAGGAAATATTGAGAGCATACCAATGGATTTGGAACTTGGTCTACGGGGTTCTTTTCTCCCTCATCGGGAGGATAGCATCCCTAGTTGGAGCCAGTTGTTAGCACCATTTTTGGGATAAATAATTGGTAAGGGATTTGGCTAGTAAATGGAGCAATAAGGTTAGAAAAATTCCATATCATAAGACCTTAAAGAATGTTGATGCAGTTCTGCAGATGTTTGCAGGGACATTCCTAGATTAGAAATTCCAAATACTTGAAGGATTATAATTTTTTACCTTGAAAATGCATGTAAATGAATAAATACGCTCCTATTTGAATGATGATAGGGAATGGATGACCTGGATACATAGCGAACAAGATCAAAGGCCAAAAATCATTTTCGCCAAAGGAAATTCAGGAGCGAAAGAGGTAAAAATTTGGTTATAAGAATTAGTAAACCCAACTTCCGCTTTCTGAGGTATAAGATCCGATGACTCAGAACGCTTCCACACAAATCAATGGTCCAACAAAGGCGGGAGCAGAAATATCCAAATCGAGTGTCGAGAAGGTTGGAAATTTTTCCTTCCGCTTTTCTCTAAGGGAAGAAGCGGAAAGGTTGAAGCAGAAAAGACAAAATGCAGTAGTGAAAAATGGTAAGACCCGACTTCCACTTTCCGTAGTCCAAGATTCGATGGTTCAGAGAGCTCCCACAGAGATCAATGATGTGCAAAGAAAAATTCAAATAGGGAAAAATTAGAAAAGAAGAAACACATCAATTGGTCATAAAAGGTTTGAACTTCTACCTTCCGTGAACCATAGGATTGGCGATCCAAAAATATCCCACATAGATTGATGGTGCGGAAAATGGGAACATGTGCATGAGGTAAGAATACTTCCTGATATGCGGAACTTGGTAGGCCCCACAACTTTCAACGAGCCAGATTACCCTTGATCTCATATCTACAGTGGAAAATAATTCTACTACCAGAACTTGCATGAACTAAATAACTTTCCAGAGATGTGGAATTGCTTAAAAACATGCATGTTTCAATGGACAGGATTGAGGATGAGGTGAGATCAATGATGGAGGTGAATTCTATTGATCTAACATGCTCATGAAAATTAACTTCTGAAATTCGTGGAATTGCTTAAAGGTTGACAATTTTTTACGAAGGGGATCTAATCAAGGATGGATCTACGGTGGAAAGTGATTACACTAATTCAGCATGCACAGATTAATGAACAATTGAAATCTGTGAAATATTGTAGACCCCACATCTTTGTACGGTAAATATCTTGGCAGATATTAGATCTACGTTCCAGGTTGATTTTGCGATGGGAACTTGCAGGGAGTTAATCAATATGGTGGTTGTGAAATTGGGAATTACTTCAGGTATTCACCAATATTTTGTACCAAAGTTGAAGCATATTCATCTTTTAGTTGCTCTGTGTTGATGGATTGTTCTTGTTCCTTCTTTATCACCATACAAATTGCTTTTGGCTGTAACCAAGTGCTACCTTGCCTTTGTATAATTTCACCTGCAAATTGTTCTGTGATTCATGAATATTTGTGACTCCATAGCCCAATGTATGCTTTCTTTGTTTCAACCATAAAAATAATCTGAATTTTATTTTATTTTTATATCTGGCCCTGTTAAAAATCTGTGAGAGACCCCTCTCTAAAAAGGAAGAAGCCAGCTCCCTTTCTTAAAGTGGTCCTATTGTTACATTGGGATTTACCTACCACAACCTTGGGTATAATTCTGAGTGCTAACAAATTGGCACCATTATCGGGGATGAAAATGCAAATCAGCCCTGGGAAAATGACATTGTCTTAGTTCTACGACTTGGTTGAGAAGCCGGTCATAGACACATATAGGTTGTATATGCTCTGGTGACTCCACTCAAATCTTCTGGAAGATGACTCAACTAGGGAGACTAGTGGCCAGAAGGACCAATACGGGGAGGAGGGTTCAAATCTTCCTTGGGTATGAATGACATATTTTTAGATCTGACCATTGGTGGTGAACAATTGTCAAACATCAAGAAGGTCGTACATATTTCACCTGGCAACTCCACATCGATTTTGAGAAAGATTTCAGAAGATATCCTGGCTTCCCGGAGGTCACATACACGAGGTAATTCTGAGACTAAGATTTTACAAGGTGTGCAAAAATACAGAAAGGTTTCTTAGAAATAAGGGAAAATAATGAAAAAATATTTCTCAATTTGGTGCATCATCTTTTCAAGAATCTCATAGCATTCAGTATTTTGGGTGCGAAACAAATTTTGAAAGGTCCTTGTTGAAATCAAAATCTGAATCTGATTTGAAGGAAACAAAAATTAATCCCAGTAGGTTAGAACAATATTTTCTTGATTCTCTTTGGCACAATCTTCACAACTCTGTAAAAACTAAAGAAAGAAACCCTATTGCTCAAATATTTCAGCCTTATATCCCACCAACTATTCAAACCCCTCCAGCCTTTTAAGCTCCTCCTTGTGTTCCAAATCCACCTAGACTAATGGCTGCCAAGTTTTCTCCATTAGCCTTACATGTTGTATTGCATGACCTTCCTCAAAAAATTTCCCAAAAAAATCCCTTCTATGATGGGGATGGAAATTTCACAACAAGACAACATGTTGATAAATTTGATGATTATGTGGAATTGGAGGAGGTTGATGAAGATGATATTAAGATGAGGTTGTTTGTACTAATTTTTTCAGGGGAAGCAAAGAAATGGTTTAGAGATCTACCTGCTAGGTCCATTGCCACATTTGAAGCTTTCCAAACTTCATTCTTAGAAAGATGGGATGATAAGAAAAGTCCTTTGTAGGTTCTTTCTCAATATAATAATCTTAAGAAAGGAGGTTTTGAATATGTTCATGAGTTTTCAAGTCGATTTATGAGGTTGTATAACTCTATTTGTGCTAATATTAAACCCCTTGTAGGCACTGCGAGACTCCATTATGTTGATTCATTTGATAGTGACATTGCATTATTATTGAGAGAGAGAAAATCAATAAGTATTCCTGTAATGTTTCAATATGCTTTAGAAGTGGAAGCTAATATGATGGAAATTGGGAAGATAAAGCAGAAAGTAGAAATAGATAGAAGGAAAGTTGGAGAAGAAAATGTGCCTTCTACTTGTACTGCCTCCTCTCCTAATGATGCTAAGTTTGAAATGACGATGAAGAAAATGGAGAGACTGATGGATAGGCTTAATGTGGATAATATATCATTGAACATGGAACATGATGAACCTCAAATAAGAAAACTAAACTTCAGAAGGCACAATCCTCTACCACCTCCACAAATTAGATAGAGAGATATGAGGAATCCTAGAAATAAATATGATCAACAAATAAGGCCACGTTTACCTGAAAATTATGTTGCATATAAAGAAGAGGCTAAATCTGTTGAGGATCATATTCACCATTTTGGTGATTTGTATTTTGAAATACACATCACTAAGGAAGAGTCAGAACAATACTAAAGAGGATATTTATGTGCTATAGATGATGTCCAAAGAAATATCAAATTGCGAAATAGAGATGTTACTATAAATAAAGGAAGGTTCGATCAAAATCAATCTTCTAGTAGCCAACATAATACATGAAAGAAAAAATAAAGACAAACCAGTTGCCATGATATGTAATAAAATTCCCAGCAGTTGGTAATGTCTTCCTTGACTAAAGTTGACATAAGCCAAAGCTCTATCTCAACCAGCTATGTCTATTTTCCTGAAGCTAATGATATTTTGCAACATTCTTGTCGTTCTCTATGTGACCAAGAAATAATTTGGGACTATAAATCAAATCCTTCCTCATATCTTTCAACTCCTAAAATTTTTCCACACGAAGAGACTGCCCATGTCCAATAAAAAAACACCCTTTTGCAACAACAGTTTCTTCAATATTATAATGTTTCTGTGGATTATTGTATAGATAAGTCTAACTCTAGAAAATGGTAGTCTGGTAATCCTTCCACATGTTATGAAAGTTCAAGTAAAGAGGAATCAGACCTTGAATAAGAGTTAGAAGAAAGGTACAAAAGTTTAGACCATGTTCATGAAGAAAATTCCATTGCAGTCCAAGATCAAAAGGTTGAAAACTGAGAAGACAAAGGGTGTGCAGAAAGTGACAATTTGTCTTTGTGTTATGCTTCATTTAAATTGATGAGAAATATACTTCAAATCTCTAAACAAAAACAAGAATTTGAGATAATGGAAAATTTCATGAACTATTTTTTAGAGGTGGAAGGTAAGGGTGCATCCACGGAGGTGGGTAACAATTTTTGGCAAAGCGATTTCGAAAAAAAACAAAAAGTGCACCCTAAATCGAGTTATTAATACCTTGATCAAGGGTTTAATAAGCCCTCGATCGAGGCTTTGTCAAACCCTCAATCGAGCCTTTGATAAACACTTTACCGAGCTACTACTATCTCGATCAACGGTTAAACAAAACCTCGATCGAGGTATTGACCTTGATCGTGATCCAAACCTCGATCGAGGTCCCTGTTAAAAAAAATTATAAAAAAGGCCGCGGTCATTCCCCATTTTCCACACTGCAACCTCTCGATCGAATTGCGACAGAGAACCCTCGACCAAGTTGCTGCAACCTAGACCGAGCACCTATGCAAGGGACGCCCACCTCCCTTCCACCACGATGTCGGATCCCAGAGGTAACACCCAAAACTTCTATTTTGAAATTTAAATGAAACATTACTCTGTTTTTTTTTCTAAATGTTAGTTTGAAATTGAAAAAATTATTTTTATTAATGTTTTTAGTTTTTTTTTTTTCTAATATGTTTGAAATGTATGCCGCAAGCAGAAATGCTGCCAGATTTTTATAAAACCGTAATTGAAATTTGTTATTTATTTTAAATTTAAATTTTTTTTTATACATATTTTGTCAACCGATAGTGTTTATGCTGCCGGTTTCATTTTTAAATGTGTGCCCGGCAAGCAGAAATGCTG
>LPNX010070202.1:739644-930697 GCA_001517045.1 Pseudotsuga menziesii | reverse complement strand
ATATAATACAAACATATTTATTAAATTCCAATTAAGTTGTTGTTTTTTCCTACCTGTGCACCGGCATTACTTGTTCATGACCTTGGTGACCCAAATTTTGTGTGCACCAATCAACTACTTCTATTGAGCACTTGATTCGAGATGCACTATGACTCATTTGGTACCTCTAAAGTGCTCATTTCATGCATTCACCTGCACCATCATGTTCACCCCTTCCGTGCCCTATTTCAAAAAAGCTCCAGGTGTGTCGAATTCTCATCTCTTTGTGAAGGAGACTCAACCAATAAAATGAGTATGCTGATTTGAACTTCCCCACACACCCATTTGACCAAATCCAGTGTTCTATAAA
Organism: Pseudotsuga menziesii; assembly: GCA_001517045.1. Lineage (NCBI taxonomy): Eukaryota > Viridiplantae > Streptophyta > Pinopsida > Pinales > Pinaceae > Pseudotsuga > Pseudotsuga menziesii. The sequence goes on along the minus strand of LPNX010070202.1, from coordinate 930,348 downwards.
TGGCACCCAATTCTTTTTGAATGAATCATAAATCAACCCAAAGTAGTGTTGAACAAACAATGTGTCATGCTCACAATCATCACTAACATAAAAATGGTATTCCTTAATCACATCGCGTGACTGAGGAGTGTTATCCCTACCATCAATGCTCGCATGAGCATGTCTATACAATACATGTACGAAGATGGACATCTAGTTGGAGTGATAATACTCACTTTGTATCTCTCTCTGAGGAGAAAATGTGTAATTCTCAGCAAAGTATACCACCGATAGGATTGTGCCTGGCTCAAAAACCTCACGAGAATGCTTAAATTCTAAATCTTGACACCTAGACCTGTGGGAGTGTTTAATGTATTTGTAAATATGACTTTGAAACTTGTCCATGAAATCTGAAATAGGAATATCATCCTCGAGCAAGTCGGTCCTCTTAGATGGAACATTCGAAGAAGATAATGGATTCATGGAGACATACTCATATCTCTTCCACTTAACTGTGATATCTAGCAATACAGGATGTGTTGGATTGATAGGAAACTTCCTATGGAACAATGCCAAATCAACACATTCATGGCATCTTCTCCCACCTACACACCTTTTATTGAAAAACACATTTTCAGGATTCTTGTTGCATAGTATCATAGAAATAAATCATGCACTGTGTGAGGAGCTAATTCACCATCCCAATATTTTTTGCAAAAATCCACAAATGTGTCATAGTATAACTGGAATTCAACGTGGTATCGACAAAAACAAGTGTCCCAAATCGTATTCGGCTTAATATACCATGATTTCAACTTACTGAACATGGTAAATGAGATCTAGACACTGGGATTTGATTCATTGAATTCCTCGAACAAAGAAAATCCTAACATCTCCATAACATTCTTGCAATGCTCCTTATAAATGCATTTGCCACGTTGTCGTAGGACATGATTTCTATCTAGTATAGAACAAGAATGGTTGTCCCAATACTCTATCACCTTCTCTCTGATGCCCTCTTCCATCCTATCTTTATATGCTTCTCTACATATAAGATCCCAACAAGCAGCTTCATCGTTTTCATCCATCTTTACCCTGAATTTAGTGTATTTGTGCAATGTTTTTCTTGAAATGTGGAGCAGATTTCACATTGTTGCAACCATTTGATTTCTTGAGGCGCTTTGTGCCACAATAGCAGTTGTAATTTCCCTACGAGCAGCACTAATATCAGTTTTTCTTGACTTTCCAAATGCAGATAGTGGAGTTGTTACATTTTTTGTTACATTCTCACATGCATTTTTATTTTAACATCCTTAAAACCCAACAACTTTGTGGCACGTTTCAATTTTTTTGTGTTTTATCAATCCATGTAGGATTTGAGCTTGTGTAATTCCTGATTGTTGTTCAAAGTACAACTTGATTATGTTACTAATATGCTCTTTGATTATCCGATCAAGGGTCGGGTTCCCAAAATCTTCTTGAGTGGCATCATACAACCATCTTAAACAATTAGCAGCCATTCTAACATCATTGAAGCTTGCAATTACTCTTGAGAAATCAGAGGGTGCAAGATCCTATGATGACTGGCCATGATCTAGCAATAAACAAACACAAACTCAAAAATAAATACAAGCTCAAGAATAAATACAAATAAATGCAATCTCAAGAATAACATTTTATTTTACTTGTCATATTGTCATTGTTAGTTAAAAAATTAGCAAATAAATTATATAAGCTTGAATGAAATTTTATTTTAAGTTTATCATATTGCCATTGTTTGTTAACAAATTAAGTAAATTTGGTTTTCTTCACAGGTGGGAATCTAGTCAATCCGGTAGGGGTCGTTGCCCTTTTTGCTTGGCAAGTCCTCTCATTGGCCAGCTACTTCGGGGTTCCTGTGGTACTCCTCATAATTAGTATTAGCGAAAATCCCAAGCACTTCCAATAGTTATTGCGGATGAGACTTATGTCCCAATCCGGATGTTATTAAGTAAATTAGGTAATTAAGTATGATTCCTAGTCATTTGTACAAGATTGCAATGTAATGTAATTGTAATTGTAAAATTGTAATGTAATTGTAATTGTAATGTGATTGTAATTGTAATGTAATTATCATCATTATCATAATGTAATGTAAAATTGTAATTTAGACACTATGAAAATGTTCATATTCATGAATACGAAATTAAAATTGTACATGTAATGTAATTGTAATTGTAATGTAATTGTGATTGTAATGTGATTGTAATTGTAATTGTAATTGTAACATAATTAGATCATCATTATCATACTGTAACATGTCAAATTGTAATTTGAACACTATGAAAATGTTCGTATACATGAATATGAAATTAAAATTGTACATCATTGTAATGTTTAATGTAATTGTAATTGTAAATTTTGTAAAATTGTAATGTAATTGTAATTGTAATGTGATTGTAATTGTAATTGTTTAATGTAATTAGAGATCATCATTATCATTTAATGTAACATGTAAAATTGTAATTTGAACACTATGAAAATGTTCATATACATGAATATGAAATTAAAATCATATTAAAACTGTAATGTAATGTAATGATGTAATTATCGTAATGTAATGTAATTGTAAATGTAATGTAATAATGTAATTGTTGTAATTTAATATAATTGCAATTGTAATTGTAAAATTGTAATGCAATTGTAATTGTAATTGTAATGTGATCTTGTAATTGTAATGTAATTATCATCATTATCATAGTGTAATGTAAAATTGTAATTTGAACACTATGAAAATGTTCATATACATGAATATGAAATTAAAATTGAATATTAAAATCGATGAAAGGAGAGATAAGGATATAGAAAAGATGAATAAAATAAGTGCAATGTTAAGAGGAGTGAAGATGCAAGTCAACCTATGATGGTGCAATCAACTCTCATTGAGAACAATCTTTGTAATTTTTTACATAAAAATTATATATATGTGAGTCTATATTATCAAAATATAATTCATTTACATGTGAGGCTATATCATCAAATTATAAAATTCATTACAAGTGTGTGAGGTTATGTGAGGCTAAAGGATATATGCATATTCATTTAGAACTAGATATATTATGCACTATATAATTATATATATTCATCAATCATTCTTTAATTTCAATGGACAACTAAAACCACTCATACTATAATACACTTACTTTGTATATATGTAATTTAGTGTAGTGGTTTTAAACATTTTTTCAATTCTTTCACAACACATACCATTATTTCACAGGTGCACATAAGTGGTTTTAGAAGGTTGTATATATACATGCACATGTACAATGTATATAAGTTTATGAATTAATTACAAAATTCTAATTAAATTCTAATCAATTTAATATATATATATTATGAACTACAACACTATGAAATTGAATATATGAATATGCAATTTATGAAATTATATGAATATATGTAATAAAAATTATACAATTTACATACAACTATATATATATATATATATATATGAATTCATACATGCATATACAATGTATATAAATTTATGAATTAATTACAAAAATATAATTTTAAATACTAAACAATTTAATATATATATGTGTGTGTGTGTGTGTGTGTGTGTGTGTGTGTGAGAACTAGAATACTATGAAATTGAATATATGAATATGCAATATGAAATTATATGTATATGTAAATACTAAATTATACAATTTACATACAATTATAAATGCATATATATCCGTACATGCACATACAATGTACATATAAGTTTATGAATTAGTTACAAAATTACAATTACAAAATTATAATAAATTCTAAACTTGATTTAACATGTATATATATAAAAATTATGAACTAGATTTCACTATGAATCTAAATATATGAATATGCAATTTATGAAATTATACAATTTACATATATATGAATTCATACATGCACATACAATTTATATAAGTTTATGAATTATTTACAAAATTAAATTTACATTCTAAACAATTTAACCCACACACACACACACACACACATATATAATGAACTAGAACACTATGAAATTAAATACATTATGCAATACGAAATTATATGAAGTATATCACTAGGAAAAAAAATTATAGTTATGAATATGAAATTGCATAACTTTTAAATTATACCAATATTGTTAGCAATGGAATTTGATTCTCTCATCATAGGTTGATTTGCAACTTCTTCTCCTCTCAAGATTGCTCTTTTTTCCCTCTTTCTTTCCCTGTCTTTCTCTCTTATTTCTTCGGTGTTGCTTTGATTCCTAGTAGATATTTTACTTCGACGCTTTTTGCTTCCCATTGTGATCAAGATCAACAATCCAAATTCACACCTACAATAATATGTAAACACAATACACAATGCTAAATTTGCATTAGAACACAAGCATTGTTTCAAATAGGTTAGCCAATTGTGAATGATAAAATTAGTAAGATGTTTATGTTTTATGTTTATATAGAATTTATTTAGGAATTAGGTGGGAAATGGTGTTAGGAAGGTAGTTGAAATGAAATTAATGCCATCAATGCTTAACTTCATTCCTGGCCACTTTTGTATTATTTTTTAACAAAAACGGGACCTCGATCAAGCTTTTATAATTTTCTTGATCGAGGGTTTATTAAACCCTCAATAATTTTCTCGATTGAGGGTTTATTAAACCCTCGATTGAGGGTTTAATAAACCATCGATCGAGCTTTGGTTAAAACCTCGATCGAGATTTGGTTAAAACCTCGATCGAGGCATTCAAATAGCTCAATCGAGCTCCATAGCTCGATCAAGGGCCTAAAAAACAGGGATTTATCCCTCTTACAAGAAAAACAATGTTTCTCTATGTCTTCAAGGGGTGTAAACACTGCCATTCATGGCACACATCTGAGTAGAGTTCATACCGATAGATTCATGACCAAATCCTCTATCCATTGAGGTATCATGCATGCATTTTGTCATTCATATGGGTTTTTTTAATTAGTTCTAAAACTTACACTTAGAAAACCTGACAACAACTTCAAAGAAGCTCACAGAAAAATCCGCAGGGTAAAAAATACACAACCAAAAATTTCGGAACAATACATAACCCACACATCGATGCGTCGTCTTCAAAAGGGTATCTTTGGTTTTTCAATTTTTGAAAACAGTGAAAAAAAACTGGTATGGACACACATGTGTATAAAATGATGCTGAAATTAGATGTGGTAACTTTCGAAAAATAATAAATAATTGTATATTGCAAAATAAATTAACAAAAAAATATGCAAACCACAATGAATTTTGTGTAGATCATGTTCGTATATATTTTTTTTAAATTATTAATGTAAGATTGAATTATTGGGGTTGGACACGAGCCACTTATTAACTTCTTCAAAATTTTAAGGTCACATAGTTCATTAAATGAAAAATTTCACAAATTAAATGACATTGGAATATTTTTTTTAATATCATTGGGAAGGAAACATAATATTCTACAATTTGTTTTTTTATTGCAAGTCAAAATTCACATGGCATATATGCGTTTCGATGGCTTCTATCTAGCACATGAGTAAAAAAACGGTTTTCATCGCCAAATTTGACCAAAAAGTGTTACCCACCTTCATGGAAACACCCATAAGCATGTGAAATAGCCAGTAGTTTGTGATAAATAATTAACTTACAAAGAAGAATATGAGGACTCTCAATGGAATGCTCCTTTAAAACTTTCAAATTCATAAATTTTATCTCAAGAAAAAGGATTATGTTCACTTGATTTTATTGAATAACACGATGATATTTCCTTTGAAACACTTGGAAGGAATCTGATTTTAAATTCTGAGATTTTAGATGAAAAAGATGATGTCTCATTTGAATATTTTCATGAACACATTTTTCAGGATTCCTCTGAAGATAAGTTTGGCAGGCTGCTAAAGGAGTTACAATTAGAGCAACCTTGGCATGACAGGTACATAACATAAAATTTTGCATGCTGTTATGATCGAGTGGCAGAATACATGGAGAAGATTTGTAGTGGTGATTGTTGGTTATGTATATACACTAAAGATAAGTCCCTTTATCATAACCTTTTTCCATTAGGTTCTTCCTTTCTATTTTTTATCAAGCATGAGGAGAAAACTGGTTTATGGGATCATTTCCTTGATTGGATTCACTGGAATTCAGAATTTACTTGACATGGAATTGATGCTTAGTAAGTAGGGTAGGTATGTATGAAAAAGCTCGACATGGTGAGCATTTGTTTGAGTAATTTTTCAGTTTGTTTCAGCATCAGTTTAGTTTTTGTTTACATAACATGTTGGGATTTCAGGAAATATTAGGAGCAGCCCAATGGATTTGGAACCTAGTCTACGGGGTTCTTTGCTCCCTTATAGGGACGATAGCATCCCTAGTTGGAGCCAGTTGTTAGCACCATTTTTGGGATAAATAATTGGTAAGGGATTTTTCTAGTAAATGGAGGAATGAGGTTAGAACATTTACATATCATAAGACCTTAAAGAATGTTGATGAAGGTCTACAAATATTTGAAGGGACATTCCTAGATTAGATTAGAAATTCCAAATACTTGAAGGATTATGATTTTTTACCTTGAAAATGTATGTAAATGAAGAAATACGCTCCTAGTTGAATGATGGCATGGATACAAAACGGACAATATCAAATGAAAAAAATCATTTCCTTTAAAGGAAAGTCAAGAGCGGAAGAGTGAAAGAGGTAAAAATTTGGTTATAAAAAATAGTAAACCTGACTTCTGCTTTCCATGTTCTAAGATCCAATGAATCAGAATGCTTCCACACAAATCAATGGTCTAGCAAAGAATGAAGTGAAAAGGCATGAGCGGAAAGATCCAAATCAAGCTTCAAGAAGGTTGGAAAAAACGCCTTTTGCTTTTCATTAAGGGTAGAAATAGAAATGCAGAAGCGGAAAAGACAAAACGCAGTGGTGAAAAATGGTAAAACCCAACTTCCACTTTCCGCAGTCCGAGATCCACGGGTTTAGAGAGATCCCTCACAAATCAATGGTGTGGAAAGAAAAAGGTAGGGAGGGAAAAAGAAGAAAGGCAGAAACACAGCAAATTGGTCATAAAAGGTTTGAACTTCCGCCTTCCATGATCTGCAGGGTCAACGATCCAGAAAGCTCTCGCATAGATCAACGATGCGGAAAAGGGAAACATGTGCATGAGGTAAGAATAATTCCTGATATGCGGAACTTGGTAAGCCCCGCAACTTTAAATGGACCAGATTACCCTTTATCTCATATCTACGGTGGAAAATAATTTTGATACCAGAACTTGCACGAACCAAAAAAAATTCCAAATCTATGGAATTGCTTAAAAGCTTGCATGTTTCAATGGCCAGGATTGAGGATGAGGTCAGATCAACAACGGAGGTGAATTCCATTGATCTAACATGCTCACGGAAATTAACTTCTCAAATTAGCGGCATTGCCTAAAGGTCATCAATTTTTTACTAAGGGGATCTAATCAAGGATAGATCTATGGTGGAAAGTGATTACACTAATTCAACATGAATAGATTAATGAACAATTGAATTCTGTGAAATATTGTAGACCCCACATATTTGTACGGCAAATATCTTGGAAAATATTAGATCTACGGTCCAGGTTGATTTTGCGATGGGAACTTGCAGGGAGTTAATCAAGATGGTGGTTGTGAAATTGGGAATTACATCAGGTATTCACCAATATTTCATACCAAATTTGATGCATATTCATCTTTTAGTTGCTCTGTGTTGATGGATTGTTCTTGTTCCTTCTTTATCACCAGACAAATTGCTTTTGACTGTAACCAAGTGCTACCTTGCCTTTGTATAATTTCACCTGCAAATTGTTCTGTGATTCATGAATATTTGTGACTCCATAGCCCAATGTATGATTTATTTGTTTCAACCATAAACATAATCTGAATTTTATTTTAGTTTCATATCTGGCCCTGTTAAAAATCTGTGAGAGACCCCTCTCTAGAAAGGAAGAAGCCAGCTCCCTTTCTTAAAGTGGTCCTGTTGTTACATTGTGATTTACCTACCACAACCTTGGGTATAATTCTGAGTGCTAACAAATTGGCGCCATTATCGGGGATGAAAATGCAAATCAGCCTTGGGAAAATGACATTGTCTTAGTTCTACAACTTGGTTGAGAAGCCGGTCATAGACACATATAGGTTGTATATGCTCTGGTGACTCCACTAAAATCTTCTGGAAGATGACTCCACTAGGGATACTAGCGGCCAGAAGGACTGATACAGGGAGGAGGGTTCAAATCTTCCTTGGGTATGAACAACATATTTTTAGATCTGACCATTGGTGGTGAACAATGGTCAAACATCAAGAAGGTTGTACATATTTCACCTGGAAACTCCACATCAATTTTGAGAAAGATTTCAGAAGATATCCTGGCTTCCAAACATTGTCTTAGTTCTACAACTTGGTTGAGAAGTCGGTCATAGACACATATAGGTTGTATATGCTCTGGTGACTCCACTAAAATCTTCTGGAAGATGACTCCAAACAAATATTTACTCGTTCATATAGTAATATTTACCAAAAGATCTGGAATATTAAATAAGCCATAATAAATTATATTAAATTGATGATATGAATTGATATGATTGAATTACAATGGTCGGACTTATATATGTCCATTCGTGACTTTTCAACCTACGGTCATGACTCTTTGATAATTATTAATTATTAATTATTAATTATTAATTATCTAATAATATTTATTTTTAATATTTATATATTTTATGTTTGTTACATTGCCTTCCCCTTAAGGAAATATTTGTCCTCAAAGATGTATTTGACATTTATGTCTAATTTATCTTGTCATCTCGGAATTCTTTCCATTTTGTATTTGTCACCTTTGAGGAGATGAGCCGATACGAATTACGGATTCCCTAGGAGAATTGTTGCATCGTATCTGCTGTGATCCATCCTAGATCTATTTTTATCAGAGCTCTGAGATATTTTTGGGGGACAATTTGTCTCAATTGTTGCTTGGTATGTCGATATTTTCGCATGTCCACATAAGTCTTCTGTGAATATTCATTTTGACCTTGTCGCTGGTCAAAATGATGATTATAATTAGGATGTTTGTAAGGTGTAGGTGTTGTTTGTTCTTCTTTCTTTTGGATTGCGATAAGAACTTTCTTCACTTCCTCGATTTGTGCTTCTTGGTTGTCTATTAGATTGTTGCGATTTTGAATCTTTTCGATTCCTTCCTCTTGCGACTTTTTTTCAATTTCTAGCTCCTTGATTTGGTTATGTAGTTCCTGATTACTATTATTTAAACACTGGTTTTCTTCTTGCTTTTCTAGTAATTTCCTTTCGAGGTCTTCACCGGATTGTCCCCTCTTGCTGTTGTTTTTCAATTTTTTGATTTTTGTAATCAGGGTTTTGTTGTGATTTCTTAATCTGAAAATTTCTTCAGAATTGTTGGATATTATTTTATTACTCCTTGCGATCTCCAGCTTGTGTTATTTTTTAGCATCGCTATTTTTTTGTTGAAGAAATTTTATCTGTTGTCGATACTGGCCGACCACTGATTCTTGATCTGTTAATTTCTGTCGTATGTGCGTCAGTTCTTCATCCTTGTTGTTAATGATTTTGTTCAAGCAGCTTGTTTCTACTTCGTAATCACTTATTTCTTTCTTTGTATCTTGATTTGTTCGTCTCTGATTGAAATCACTTTTGTCTTTTAATTTCTTAATTTGGGCATACAATTTTTCTATATGATTGTTCTGGTCAGAAATTATTTGTTCCTTGCGCTCTTGTGTCATCTGACGTAATTTAATCAATATTTCCGCTTTCGTATTTTTGTCTCGTAATTCTTCATTCTCTCTTCGATAATGCTTTAATTTGGCTTCTAATTTCTCTATTTGTGCTTGCAAACCGGATTCCATGATATCTGATTTCTTCCACACTAGATGATGATGGTCTTCGATTTTTCTTTTGATTTTGTTTTTCCTTTTGACTTTCCCACCTAAGTTTAATCTCACTTGCTTTTTAATATCAATTATTATGCACCTTTTTTATCTTTTATTTCCCTTAAGTTTTTTAAAATGTGAGTAGATTGGGTGGTTGGGAGGAATGATTGTTAACTTCCCCACCCAGGTTCAAATCTCACTTATTTATGCACTATATCCAATAAGGGTTTTGTTTTATAAAACCATGAGCTTGTTTTATAAAACCACGAGCCTTTGTTTTCTTCTTTCCCTTTTTTTATGGGATCTTCTTTACTTCTTCCTTTTTTCTTTTCTTTTTTCTTTTTATCTTTTTACGTTCTTCTCCTTTAGATTATTTTCTCTCTCTCTTTTTTATTTTTATTCTTCCTTCGTCTCTTTCTCTTTTCTTTTTTATTTTGTTTTTACTTCTCACCTTTTTTTTCTCCTCGTTCTTTTAGTTTTTACTTTTTTCTTCAGAGGAGTGCAGGTGGATGGTGGGCTGCAGAATGGTGGACTTCTCAATATATATTTTTTTTCTTCAATCAGTATTCTTCAGAGATTTTTTTTTATTTTTTTATTTTTTCAATAATAATTTTTATATATATTTTTTTTTCAATTTGAAATCTGGAAATGGCCAGAAACCAAGACTGGTCAAATACCAAGTGTACAGAGAGACTCTGAATTTACTCAGATAAAATCTGAAATCTTGGCTAAAATCCAGAATGAGCACAAGCCTGAGAAAGGGCTGGCTCTGATACCACTGAAACAAATATTTACTCGTTAATATAGTAATATTTACCAAAAGATCTGGAATATTAAATAAGCCATAATAAATTATATTAAATTGATGATATGAATTGATATGATTGAATTACAATGGTCGGATTTATATATGTCCATTCGTGACTTTTCAACCTACGGTCATGACTCTTTGATAATTATTAATTATTAATTATTAATTATCTAATAATATTTATTTTTAATATTTATATATTTTATGTTTGTTACATTTCTACAACTTGGTTGAGAAGTCGGTCATAGACACATATAGGTTGTATATGCTTTGGTGACTCCACTAAAATCTTCTGGAAGATGACTCCACTAGGGATACTAGCGGCCAGAAGGACTGATACGGGGAGGAGGGTTCAAATCTTCCTTGGGTATGAACAACATATTTTTAGATCTGACCATTGGTGGTGAACAATGGTCAAACATCAAGAAGGTTGTACATATTTCACCTGGAAACTCCACATCGATTTTGAGAAAGATTTCAGAAGATATCCTGGCTTCCAGGAGGTCACATACAGGAGGTAATTCTGATACTAAGATTTTACAAGGTGTGGAAAAATACAAAAAGGTTTCTTAGAAATAAGGGAAAAGAATGAAAAAATATTTCTCAATTTGGTGCATCATCTTTTCAAGAATCTCAGAGAATTCAGTATTTTGGGTGCGAAACAAATTTTGAAAGGTCCTTGTTGAAATCAAAATCTGAATCTGATTTGAAGGAAACAAAAATTAATCCCAGTAGTTTAGAATAATATTTGCTTGATTCTCTTTGGCACAATCTTCACAACTCTGTAAAAACTGAAGAAAGAAACCCTATTGTTCAAATATTTCAGCCTTATATCCCACCAACTATTCAAACCCTTCCAGCCTTTCAAGCTCCTCCTTGTGTTCCAAATCCACCTAGACTAATGGCTGCCAAGTTTTCTCCATTGGCCTTACATGTTGTACTGCATGACCTTCCTCAAAAAAATTCCCAAAAAAATCCCTTCTATGATGGGGATGGAAATTTCACAGCAAGACAACACGTTGATAAATTTGATGATTATGTGGAATTGGAGGAGGTTGATGAAGATGATATTAAGATGAGGTTGTTTGTACTAATTTTTTTAGGGGAAGCAAAGAAATGGTTTACATATCTACCTGCTAGGTCCATTGCCACATTTGAAGCTTTCCAAACTCATTCTTAGAAAGATGGGATGATAAGAAAGTCCTTTGCAGGTTATTTCTCAATATAATAATCTTAAGAAAGGAGGTTTTGAATATGTTCATGAGTTTTCAAGTCGATTTATGAGGGTGTATAACTCTATTCGTGCTAATATTAAACCCCTTGTAGGCACTGCGAGACTCCATTATGTTGATTCCTTTGATAGTGACTTTGCATTATTATTGAGAGAGAGAAAATCAATAAGTATTCCTGTAATGTTTCAAGATGCTTTAGAAGTGGAAGCTAATATGATGGAAATTGGGAAGATAAAGCAGAAAGTAGAAATAGATAGAAGGAAAGTTGGAGAAGAAAATGTGCCTTCTACTTGTACTGCCTCCTCTCCTAATGATGCTAAGGTTGAAATGATGATGAAGACAATGGAGAGACTAATGGATAGGATTAATGTGGATAATAGATCATTGAACATGGAACATGATGAAACTCAAATAAGAAAACTAAACTTAAGAAGGCACAATCCTCTACCACCTCCACAAATTAGATAGAGAGATATGAGGAATCCTAGAAATAAATATGATCAACAAATAAGGACACCTTTACCTGAAAATTATGTTGCATATAAAGAAGAGGCTACGATGAAGACAATGGAGAGACTGATGGATAGGCTTAATGTGGATAATAGATCATTGAACATGGAACATGATGAACCTCAAATAAGAAAACTAAACTTCAGAAGGCACAATCCTCTACCACCTCCACAAATTAGATAGAGAGATATGAGGAATCCTAGAAATAAATATGATCAACAAATAAGGCCACCTTTACCTAAAAATTATGTTGCATATAAAGAAGAGGCTGCGATGAAGAAAATGGAGAGACTGATGGATAGGCTTAATGTGGATAATAGATCATTGAACATGGAACATGATGAACCTCAAATAACAAAACTAAACTTCAGAAGGCACAATCCTCTACCACCTCCACAAATTAGATAGAGAGATATGAGGAATCCTAGAAATAAATATGATCAACAAATAAGGCCACCTTTACCTGAAAATTATGTTGCATATAAAGAAGAGGCTAAATCTGTTGAGGATCATATTCACCATTTTGGTGATTTGGATTTTGAAATACACATCACTAAGGAAGAGTCAGAACAATACTAAAGAGGATATTTACGTGCTATAGATGATGTCCAAAGAAAGATCAAATTGCGAAATAGAGATGTTACTATAAATAAAGGAAGGTTAGATCAAAATCAATCTTCTAGTAGCCAACAGAATACATGAAAGAAAAAAGAAAGACAAACCACTTGCCATGATATGTAATAAAATTCCCAGCAGTTGGTAATGTCTTCTTTGACTGAAGTTAACATAAGCCAAAGCTCTATCTCAACCAGCTATGTCTATTTTCCTGAAGCTAATGATATTTTGCAACATTCTTGTCATTCTCTGTGTGACCAAGAAAGAAGTTGGGACTATAAATCAAATCCTTCCTCATATCTTTCAACTCCTAAAAATTTTCCACATGAAGAGACTGCCCATGTCCAATAAAAAAACACCCTTTTGCAACAACAATTTCTTCAAAATTATAATGTTTCTGTGGATTATTGTATAGATAAGTCTAACTCTGGAAAATGGTAGTCTAATAATCCTTCCACATGTTCTGAAAGTTCAAGTAAAGAGGAATCAGACCTTGAATAAGAGTTAGAATAAAGGTATGAAAGTTCAGATCCTATTCATGAAGAAAATTCCATTGCAGTCCAAGGTCAAAAGGTTGAAAACAGAGAAGACACAGGGTGTGCGGAAAGTGACAATTTGTCTTTGTGTTATGCTTCATTTAGATTGATGAGACATATACTTCAAATCTCTAAACAAAAACAAGAATTTCAGATAATGGAAAGTTTCATGAACTATTTTTTAGAGGTGGAAGGTAAGGGTGCATCCATGGAGGTGGGTAACAATTTTTGGCAAAGCGATTTCGAAAGAAAACAAAAAATGCACCCTAAATCGAGTTATTAATACCTCGATCAAGGGTTTAATAAGCCCTCGATCGAGGCTTTGTCAAACCCTCGATCGAGCCTTTGATAAACACTTTACCGAGCTACTACTAGCTCGATCAACGATTAAACAAAACCTCGATCGAGGTATTGACCTTGATCGTGTTCCAAACCTCGATCGAGGTCCCTGTTAAAAACAAATTATAAAAAAGGCCGCGGTCATTCCTCATTTTCCACACTGCAACCTCTTGATCAAATTACGACAGAGAACCCTTGACCAAGTTGCTGCAACCTCGACTGAGCTCCTGCGCAAGGGATGCCCACCTCCCCTCCACCACGATGTCGAATCCTAGAGGTAACACCCAAAACTTCTATTTTGAAATTTAAATGAAACATTACTCTGTTATTTTTTAAATGTTAGTTTGAAATTAATTTTTTAAATGTTAGTTTGAAATTGAAAACAATAATTTTTATTGATGTTTTTAGGTTTTTTTTGTCTAATATGTTTGAAATGTATGCCGCAAGCAGAAATGCTGCCAGCTTTTTATAAAAACGTAATTGAAATTTGTTATTTATTTTAAATATATATATTATACATATTTTATCAACCGATAGCGTTTATGCTACCGGTTTAATTTTTAAATGTGTGCCCGGCAAGCAGAACTGCTGCCCAAATTTTTTCAATCCTCCGAGAATACATGGAGAATTGAAAAAAATCAAATTTGTTAAGTTTAAAATTTAAATTTATAGTTTGTATAAATATTTCTATCAACCGACAGCATTTATGCTGCCGGTTTAATTTTGAAATGTGTGTCGGACAAGCAGAAATGCTGCCCAATTTTTTTCCATCCTCTGAGAATACAGGGAGGATTCAAAAAAATCAAAACCCTAGACGTGAGACAATCATGAACTTTAAACCTGCGGAGACATTTATCTAAACAACCCATATATTTTATTTTAAATATTTTAATATATATTCAAATTTAAATTTTTAAAAATTATATATATATTATAATTTTTTAATATTTAAATATATATATATTTATTTTAACTATTAACTATTTAATTAAAATAAATAATTATAATTATAATTAAATTATTATATTACTTCATATTTATATTTCTTATAAATAATTTTTCATAATAAAATAAGATATGTATGTTTTGACTCAGTAGACATATTTTGATTTTAATTTATTAAAAAGTGTACAAGTATGTATTTTTGTTTTTTTTGAAGCTCAAACGTATTATGAAAATGTTCATATTTTTTTTTTGAAGGAAAAAATATTAATAAATAAGTGTGTAAATTTGAAAAAAAAATCAAATTAAAAAATTAATAGAAATTCAAGATTTAATTTTTTTTCAAGAATATCAAATTAAAAAATTAATAGAAATCCATAATTTAAGATTTTATGTGAAATCTATGTATTTCATTCATTGCATTAATAATATGTTCCAGTGGTTTAAAATTGGTCTTGGGCAATAAATAAATGAGTAAGCACAATAAAAAAAGCATAGGGCATATACTAAAATACTAAGTCTCTCTTTATCCCGTTAATCCCCATATGGGAGGTTCAATTTCCCAAGTAACCTATAGCAACGGAGAAATATTGATGGCAATAATATAAATAGGGTAGTGGTGTACTAGACCCACCATAGAGATGTTTTAACTTGTCCACATGAGCCATGTCGACCCAAGTTCCATGCATTCATTAGCTAATAGTTATGCATGTGGGAACAACTATTATTCTACATAATATGACAATAGTATACTATTGCTTATAATTATATCAAGACATAACATATATCTACGTTTGTTTTAGTTTTTGCTAAAGTTAGCATAAAACCATAGGTCAGGGATATGGTTTTATGCTATGATATATTCGAGATAGGTAGACATGTTGAACATATTATTGTATATTTTCTGAATATCCTTGATGAAATGGTTGACTTGTACCTAGAGGAGAAAAATGATATCGACATAAATTATGTGTATAGGTAAAGTTTAAAATAAATTGAAATGAAAAGTTAGAGACTGTTACTGGATTCGGATTTGAAAAGTTAGAGCTTCAAACTAAGCGAAAACCATGAGTCCGAAGAACACTTTTGCATTCACACACATGACATGAATGATCAAGCTCAACTATCTGTGAATTTTTTTTTTCCATGTGTCATTTCCTTATTGATTGTGCTCACACTCATGATCCTTATCCCATTATTAATGTGCACCATGTGATGATATATTAATCATCTCAAATATACATCTTTACTATAGACATATTTATCATTTATCTTATATTGTATGCTGACTGCATTTATTATGCCTTATTTCATGCATATTGATCTCTACAATGGGGTTCTTCGGTTCGCCGAAGGAACAACACTGACAGATCTGCGGCCATTCCTCGCCCCAGAGGCTGACAGAGGACTCGTAAGTATACAATTGCACATGATGTACTCTTTTTTGTTAGTTAAACAACAAATTAAATTGTTTCACATGTGTATATTTAATCAACTTGTGTGTCTCTATTTTCATAGGTTCGCCTAGGAGTTCTACGCTGACACACGCTTCTGCTAGGGATATGAGTGACAGCCACACTGGCAGCCACTCTGTGCATGTGAGCGACAAGGATGATACTGCTGGTGTCAGTGGGGATGTTTCCCACAAGACAAGTACATTAAATGCATATATATTTTTCTTTCAGTTATCAATACCTTTAATTTATATTGATTTCAAATTCACCTATAGTTGATGTATGTAGTTTGACTGACATTTATGTTTTCATCTAATTTTCAGGTGCTGCACAGCAGGGTCCCAACCCTTCCGAGGAAGCACCATTGGAGGATGAGATCACATGTATCATGCTACAAGACATTACCAATCAGCATGACAATTTGCAGGTTAACATCCGAGAGATTTCAGAGCACTCTCCCACATCACGTTCGATGTGGATGATGTTAGAGGCAGTAGACAATCTACTGAAGGTCTATGGGTCCATCGGACCATTGAGTTATTTTTGGGTCAGTTCATGTCAGAGAGGAAGGGTCGCAGTGAGGGGTCTTGATAACTAGGCCGCAGTGAAAGATGCAATAGTTGGCAATGATGTGAAAGGAACATTATTTGATATCCCTCCTGACTACATCATTGGTCAACCGCTTAGAATCAAGGAGTTTAAGCTAGAGGCTGCAGTGCCTTATGCATACGACAGATTTATTGGAGCATGGGGCATGTTTCCCCACCATGACTAGGTCCCACTATACTTTGAAAAACATATATATGCAAAGTTTGTCCTAGACATGCACCCAGATTACACCAACACACCCTCGAGCTTCTATGGTGCTGGTGGGGGATGCAATCATGTGCATCCTGGGGCTAGGAGAGACCTTGGAGCTCAGCCAGAGCTAGATCCTTTGGTAGGTTTCCCAATCAAGGCCATGATTAACATAGCTGATATGGCTGGGTCATCTCAGCTAGCTTATGAGGAGTGGAGTGCATTGGCAGAGGCAACACACATGACGATGCATGGTACCATGATGGTTGTGTAGGAAGAGAGACACAAAGCACCCACTGTACCTACAGATCCTGAGATACAGTGGGTGTTCGATGATGTTCTCAACGTTATTGATCACAACACACTGATGCATTATGCTATCATGGCCCATGATGCATATTTTGGGCTGCATCATAGATGCAGGCCTCGACTGATGGGACAAGTATATCTTTATTGTCATCATTTGATCAAGTCGTCATTCTATTTTCATGATTGCAATGTATTCTCAAATGAATCATATTTTTAACTAATATTTTGCTTTGTGTTATACCTCCATGCAAGAGCCTAGTTTCATGGAGGTCCTTTTTGGCAATGATGCATCTGTTCGAGGTCCCGCTGCAGTTCCACCTGCCCACATCTATGAGGTATGTGTTAACTGTCATCCTCGATTGGAATTTCTAAATGAGTCAATTGTTGAACATGTAATGTTTTGGTATAATCTAACTTTAGTCATTTATATTTCTCATATTGTATAGGATAGAGGCAAGGGCATTGCACAGGATTCTACAGAGCCATGCTTGAGTCCTACTCATGGCACACCAATCGACGAGGTACTAGTTATTTATGTTTGAATTGTTTGCATATTTCTGTTCATATTATAATTTACATGTTGAAATTGTAATTATCAAGTTCAAATTGTACTTCATTAATGTAACTATTTTCATGTCATGTGGAAACAGACACAGACACAGGTAGCTTTAGATGAGGGTGTTGAATCCGTCGTGATGTTTACGGATGAGTGGATAGCCTCTCATCAGCTAGGTCCTGATGAAGGCTCATCTCAACAGCCCATCCTCCCAAAACTGACACTCAACTCGAGTGAGGTGACCTCATAGATAGATATGTTTCATATATATATTTAATTTTTTGTCACATTCTACATATAATTTAAATATGTGTTATGTAACTCACTTACAGAGTTCACGGTTTTAACTTCTGCAGTTCGCAGACCTGGACAATTTTCTTCGTGATGTCCATAGTCTAGCTGGAGGTAGTGTAGCTGGCGGTAGTGGCCATGATGGTTGATCTCTTGATCAATGGTGTAGGAGTGATTTTTAGACTGTTATTTGTGGACGTTATTATTTTGGACTTTATTATTTTGTACTTGATGATTATCGATATAAATATATATATATATGAACTTTTTTTTTAACATGGTGGTATGTTAAATGTTTTAATTATTTGAAGTTATAGTTAAAAGTTTTTTATGTTTTATGTAATCTTAATGTTATTTAACAATAATTAATGTGGAACAATCTTACGAAATTGTACAATTTTGCAATTTAATAAATTACAATTTTACAAAATTTACAATGTTTACAAGTTTACATGTTTGCAAAATTGTCAGTTGAACACAACTTACAATTTATAATGGAACTTACAATTAAAATGTTACAAAATTTACAACTTTACAATGTAAGATCTACTAGGTGCAAATTACAACTACAATGTAAAATTTGATTTCATATACAAAAAAATTTACAACTACAATTTTAAATTTGGTTTCATTTGTAAAAAAATTACAAGTTTGCAAAATTGTCAATCAAACGAAACTTACAATTTAACATAACTTACAATTAATATCGATTGCAATCGGTAGATTTAATGAGGACACAATAAATGTATGTGTTGTTCTTTGGATTGCATGTCACTAACAATTTACAAGTTTACAATTTACAACTTGTCTACAATGTAACATGTAATAATTTAGAACTTTGCACAAATAGAGTGTGATATACATGTATTTTCTCAAATACACCAAAAAAACGTTACATAGACAAAATTGATCTTCCATAACATTGGTATTCCTAGGTATGGGTGTTCATGCACATAGAGTACATATGTGAATGCACATGTACTCTCATATATATGTTTACAAAAATTACATTTAAATACAAATGATATATTTCAGAAGAAATTTTGATTTGCTACATTTCAAAAGCATGTCAACTATGTCGACATCAAAAGTGACATATAACCTTCATCCATCTGGCCAATGGGTTATAGGAATGCATGTCTCCATAATAGGATCATGGTCAACTACTGACATCTTCCATCTCTTTGGTTCACCCCTCTTCACCTTCATTTCAATGAGATGTATCCGAGCTGCCACCACCAAATGATTGTAATGACAAGATATATATTCAGGCATGAAATCTTTGTAAATAATATTGTTGGGTGTATGGTATATCCTTTGCATGTACGTATGGAGGGGAGGTGCGCATGTCAGCACTGCAACTCGGCGATCCCAAAGGAACCTTCGACAGAAACAGGCCGTAGGCCCTGTTTCCATTTGGAAATGGCCATTAGGTCATTTCCGATGCGAGCACAGTGAATTTTTTTTTGTTGGATATTTATAGATTTTATGGCTATTTATAACTGTTTGTGGCTATTTT
The DNA here is from genome assembly GCA_001517045.1 of Pseudotsuga menziesii. NCBI lineage: Eukaryota > Viridiplantae > Streptophyta > Pinopsida > Pinales > Pinaceae > Pseudotsuga > Pseudotsuga menziesii. Next base: position 910,529 of record LPNX010070202.1, on the reverse strand, counting down.
TAGAATTTGTCTAAAAATATGTAACTTAATCCCAGTTAAGGGATTGGAGTCTTTTTCTAATCCGGGTTAACGGATTAGGGTATTTGGATGTTGCGGAATACCTATATTTTGTATTGTGAGGATTTCATAATGTAATGAAGAGAAAATAGGAGGTGTGGCTCCAAGGTTTTCTAGTTTTCCCGGTTAAGGGTTTCCAGGTTAAATCTCTGTGTTTATGTGTGAATGATGTGTTGTGATCTCTATTTTGCTTGAAAGAATCTATATGCTTTGCTTCTCTACACAGGTTTAAAACTTACAAATATAGTCACCTTGTCTTCTCACTTTTTCAAAAAAGTGGCCCATCACAACTAGGTCACGAACTTGGTACATGAACTCTCCGTTGACATAGGGCCGCACCAACCTGCTTTTGATTTGTGTACACCGTATCAAAAAGTATGCCACGTGATCAACATTTTTCGGTCATGCAATTACAACAAATACATCACCTGCATCAATATTTTCAGATATTAAACAATAAAAATATATATATATTCATGTGTACAAGACTAGAAACTTAAACATTCAATCAAGTATCATGTACCTTGCTTAACCAAATCAGAAACCTGATCATGATCTAGTGAAACCACTGCCTCGTCAATATGCATCTCTTGCCACGTTAAAATTGGATGTGGCCCCTTTGGATTAAGAGGTATATATTTCCATTGTTTGACATATGCATCATTCACGCAATGATCAACCCCCAGTCCATTGGCATCAATTCAGAACTCACAGAAGCATGCATACTTCCTCGTTTCAATGGAAAATATGTCACCCATGTCTTTACTATGAACTGAATGTAGTTCTCTCGTACCGGGTATGGTCTTGAATACCATGGCATGGATCTATTCACATCACCAAGGGAAACATCCAAAAAAAACCTGCATCAAATAACAAACATCATATATATATATATATAATACAAACATATTTATTAAATTCCAATTAAGTTGTTGTTTTTTCCTACCTGCGCAATGGCATTACTTGTTCATGAACTTGGTGACCCAAATTTTGTGTACACCAATCAACTACTTCTACTGATCACTTGATTTGAGATGCACTATGACTTATTTGGTACCTCTGAAGTGCTTGTTTCATACATTCACCTGCGCCATCATGTTCACCCTTTCCATGCCCTGTTTCAAAAAAGCTCCAGGTGTGTCGAATTCTTGTCTCTTTGTGAAGGAGACTCAACCAATAAAATGAGTATGCTGATTTGAACTTCCCCACACACCCATCTGACCAAATCCAGTGTTTTGTAAATGACACCTCATTCTTTTTGAATGAATCATAAATCAACCCAAAGTAGTGTTGAACAAACAATGTGTCATGCTCACAATCATCACTGACATAAAAATGGTATTCCTTGATCACATCGCGTGACTGAGGAGTGTTATCCCTACCATCAATGCTCGCATGAGCATGTCTATACAATACATGTATGAAGATGGACATCTATTCAGAGTGATAATACTCTCTATGTATCTCTCTCTGAGGAGAAAATGTGTAATTCTCAGCAAAGTATGCCACAGATAGGATTGTTCCTGGCTCAAAAACCTCACGAGAATGCTTAAATTCTAAATCTTGACACCTAGACCTGTGGGAGTGTTTAATGTATTTGTGAATCTGACTTTGAAACTTGTCCTTGAAATATGAAATAGGAATATCATCCTCGAGCAAGTCGTTCCTCTTAGATGGAACATGTGAAGAAGATGATGGATTCATGGAGACATACTCATATCTCTTCCACTTAACTATGATATCTGGCAATCTAGGATGTGTTGGATCGATAGGAAACTTCCTATGGAACAATGCCAAATCAACACATTCATGGCATCTTCTCCCACCTACACACCTTTTATTGAAAAACACATTTTCAGGATTCTTATTGCATAGTATCATAGAAATAAATCATGCACTATGTGAGGAGATGGTTCACCATCCCAATATTTTTTGCAAAAATCCACTAATGTGTCATAGTATAACTGGAATTCAACGTGGTATCGACAAAAGCAAGTTTCTCGAATCGTATTTGGCCTAATATACCACGTTTTCAACTTACTGAACATGGTAAATGAGATCTAGACACTGGGATTTGATTCATTGAATTCTTCGAACAAAGAAACTCCTATCATCTCCATAACATGCTTGCGATGCTCCTTATAAATGCATCTGCCACGTTGTCGTATGACATGTTTTCTATCTGGTATAGCACAAGAATGGTTGTCCCAATACTCTATCACCTTCTCTATGATGCCCTCTTCCATCCTGTCTTTATATGCTTCTCTGCATATAAGAGCTTAACAAGCAGCTTCATCGTTTTCATCTATCTTTACCCTGAATTTAGTGTATTTGTGCAGTTTTTTTCTTGAAATGTGGAGCATATTTGACATTGTTGCAACCATTTGATTTCTTGAGGTGCTTCATGCCACAATAGCAGTTGTAATTTGCCTACGAGCAGCACTGATATCAGTTTTTCTTGACTTTCCAAATGCAGATAGTGCAGTTGCTACATTTTTTGTTACATTCTCACATGCATTTTTATTTTTAACATCTTTAAAACCCAACAACTTTGTGGCACGTTTCAATTTTTTGTGTTTTATCAATCCATGTAGGATTTGAGCTGGTGTAATCGCTAATTGTTGTTCACTATACAACTTGATAATGTTACTAATATGCTCTTTGATTGTCCGATCAAGGGTCGGGTTCCTGAAATATTCTTGAGTGGCATCATCCAACCATCTTAAACAATTATCAGCCATTCTAACGTCATTGAAGCTCGCAATTACTCTCGAGAAATCAGAGGGTGCAAGATCCTATGATGACTGGCCATGAGCTAGCAATAAACAAACACAAACTCAAAAATAAATACAAGCTCAAGAATAAATACAAATAAATGCAAGCTCAAGAATAACATTCTATTTTACTTATCATATTGTCATTGTTAGTTAAAAAATTAGCAAATAAATTATATAAGCTTGAATAACATTTTATTTTAAGTTTATCATATTGCCATTGTTTGTTAACAAATTAACAAATAAATGAAAACAATGGTGGTTGTAGTAGTAACTGGAGATGAATATGGACCCTGGTTTAAATCGGCTTCCTAATGGTTAATAGGTAGTCACTCATCCACCAAGGATGTCTCAGGCTTGACTATTGGGGAAATACCCCTCACTTGACAACGCAGGTAAAACTGCTAACCGCTTGGTCACAAACGACATCTCTTTGGTTTTCCTCACAGGTGGGAATCTAGTCAATCCAGTGGGGGTCGTTGCCCTTTTTGCTTGGCAAGTCCTCTCATTGGCCAGCTACTTCGGGGTTCCTGTGGTACTCCTCATAATTAGTATTAGCGAAAATCCCAAGCACTTCCAATAGTTATTGCGGATGAGACTTATGTCCCAATCCGGATGTTATTAAGTAAATTAGGTAATTAAGTATGATTCCTAGTCATTTGTACAAGATTGCAATGTAATGTAATTGTAATTGTAAAATTGTAATGTAATTGTAATTGTAATGTGATTGTAATTGTAATGTAATTGTAATGTAATTATCATCATTATCATAATGTAATTTAAAATTGTAATTTAGACACTATGAAAATGTTCATATTCATGAATACGAAATTAAAATTGTACATGTAATGTAATTGTAATTGTAATTGTAAAATTGTAATGTAATTGTGATTGTAATGTGATTGTAATTGTAATTGTAACGTAATTAGATCATCATTATCATAATGTAACATGTATAATTGTAATTTGAACACTATGAAAATGTTCATATACATGAATATGAAATTAAAATTGTACATCATTGTAATGTTTAATGTAATTGTAATTGTAAATTTTGTAAAATTGTAATGTAATTGTAATTGTAATGTGATTGTAATTGTAATTGGTTAATGTAATTAGAGATCATCATTATCATTTAATGTAACATGTAAAATTGTAATTTGAACACTATGAAAATGTTTATATACATGAATATGAAATTAAAATCATATTAAAACTGTAATGTAATGTAATGATGTAATTATCGTAATGTAATGTAATAATGTAATTGTTGTAATTTAATATAATTGTAATTGTAATTGTAATTGTAAAATTGTAATGGAATTGTAATTGTAATTGTAATGTGATCTTGTAATTGTAATGTAATTATCATCATTATCATAGTGTAATGTAAAATTGTAATTTTAACACTATGAAAATGTTCATATACATGAATATGAAATTAAAATTGAATATTAAAATCGATGAAAGGAGAGATAAGGATATAGAAAAGATGAATAAAATAAGTGCAATGTTAAGAGGAGTGAATATTCAAGTCAACCTATGATGGTGCAATCAACTCTCATTGAGAACAATCTTTGTAATTTTTTACATAAAAATTATATATATGTGAGTCTATATTATCAAAATATAATTCATTTACATGTGAGGCTATATCATCAAATTATAAAATTCATTACAAGTGTGTGAGGTATGTGAGGCTAATGGATATATGCATATTCATTTAGAACTAGAGATATTATGCACTATATAATTATATATATTCATCAATCATTCTTTAATTTCATTGGTCAACTAGAACTACTCATACTATAATACACTTACTTTGTATATATGTAATTTAGTGTAGTGGTTTTAAGCATTTTTTCAATTCTTTCACAACACATACCATTATTTCACATGTGTACATAAGTGGTTTTAGAAGGTTGTATATATACATGCACATGTACAATGTATATAAGTTTATGAATTAATTACAAAATTATAATTAAATTCTAAACAATTTAATATATATATATATATATATAATACAACACTATAAAATTGAATATATGAATATGCAATTTATGAAAGTATACGTAATAAAAATTATACAATTTACATACAACTATGAATACACACACACACACACACACACACACACACACACATATATATATATATATATATATATATATGTATATATATGAATTCATACATGCATATACAATGTATATAAATTTATGAATTAATTACAAAAATATAATTTTAAATTCTAAACAATTTAATAAATAAATATATATATATATACTAGAATACTATGAAATTGAATATATGAATATGCAATATGAAATTATATGTATATGTAAATACTAAATTATACAATTTACATACAATTATAAATGCATATATATTCATATATGCACATACAATGTACATATAAGTTTATGAATTAGTTACAAAATTATAATAAATTCTAAACTTGATTTAACATGTATATATATATAAATTATTAACTAGATTTCACTATGAAATTAAATATATGAATATGCAATTTATGAAATTATATGAATATGAAATTATACAATTTACATATATATGAATTCATACATGCACATACAATTTATATAAGTTTATGAATTATTCACAAAATTACAATTACAAAATTAAATTTACATTCTAAACAATTTAACACACACACACACATATATATATAATGAACTAGAACACTATGAAATTAAATATATTAAGCAATATGAAATTATATGAAGTATATCACTAGGAAAAAAAATTATAGTTATGAATATGAAATTGCGTAACTTTTAAATTATACCAATATTGTTAGCAATGGAATTTGATTCTCTCATCATAGGTTGATTTGCAACTTCTTCTCCTCTCAAGATTGCTCTTTTTTCCCTCTTTCTTTCCCTATCTTTCTCTCTTATTTCTTCGGTGTTGCTTTGATTCCTAGTAGATATTTTACTTCGACGTTTTTTGATTCCCATTGTGATCAAGATCAACAATCCAAATTCACACCTACAATAATATGTAAACACAATACACATTGTTAAATTTGCATTAGAACACAAGCATTGTTTCAAATAGGTTAGCCAATTGTGAATGATAAAATTAGTAAGATGTTTATGTTTTATGTTTATATAGAATTTATTTAGGAATTAGGGTGGGAAATGGTGTTAGGAAGGTAGTTGAAATGACATTAATGCCATCAATGCTTAACTTCATTCCTGGCCACTTTTGTATGATTTTTTAACAAAAGCGGGACCTCGATCAAGCTTTTATAATTTTCTCGATCAAGGGTTTATTAAACCCTCAATAGTTTTCTCGGTCGAGGGTTTATTAAACCCTCGATTGAGGGTTTATTAAACCCTCGATTGAGGGTTTAATAAACCCTCGATGGAGCTTTGGTTAAAACCTCGATCAAGGCATTCAAATACCTCAATCGAGCTTCATAGCTCGATCGAGGGCCTAAAAAATAGGGATTTATCCCTATTACAGGAAAATCAATGTTTCTCTGTGTCTTCTAGGGGTGTAAACGCAGCCATTCATGGCACACAACTGAGCAGAGTTCATACCGATAGATTCATGACCAAATCCTCTATCCATTGAGGTATCATGCATGCATTTTGTCATTCATATGGGTTTTTTTTAATTAGTTCTAAAACTTACACTTAGAAAACCTGACAACAACTTCAAAGAAGCTCACAGAAAAATCTGCAGGGTAAAAAATACACAACCAAAAATTTCGGAACAATACACAACCCACACATCGACATGTCATCTTCAAAAGGGTATCTTTGGTTTTTCAATTTTTGAAAATAGTAAAAACAAACTGGTATGGACACACATGTGTATAAAATGATGCTGAAATCAAATGTGGTAACTTTCGAAAAATAATAAATAATTGTATATTGCGAAATAAATTAACAAAAAAATATGCAGACCACAATGAATTTTGTGTAGATCATGTTCGTATATATATTTTTTTAAATTATTAATGTAAGATTGAATTATTGGCGTTGGAAACGAGCCACTTATTAACTTCTTCAAAATTTTAAGGTCACACAGTTCATTAAATGAAAAATTTCACACATTAAATGACATCGGAATATTTTTAAGAAAATATCATTGGGAAGGAAACATAATATTCTACAATTTTTTTTTTATTTCAAGTCAAAATTCACATGGCATATATGTGTTTCGATGGCTTCTATCTAGCACATGAGTAAAAAAACGGTTTTCATCGCCAAATTTGGCGAAAAAGTGTTACCCACCTTCATGGAAACACCCATAAGCATGTGGAATAACCAATAGTTTGTGATAAATAATTGACTTACAAAGAAGAAGATGAGGACTCTCAATGGAATGCTCCTTTAAAACTTTCAAATTCATAAATTTCATCTCAAGAAAAAGGATTCTGTTCACTTTATTTTATTGAATAACACAATGATATTTCCTTTGAAACACTTGGAAGGAATCAGATTTTAAATTCTGAGATTTTAGATGAAAAATATAATGTCTCATTTGCATATTGTCATGAACACATTTTTCAAGATTCCTCTGAAGATAAGTTTGGAAGGCTGCTAAAGGAGTTACAGTTAGAGCAACCTTGGCATGACAAGTACATAACACAAAAAATTGCAGGTTGTTATGATCCAGTGGCAAAATACATGGAGAAGCTTTGTAGTGGTGATTGTTGGTTATGTCTATACACTAAATATCAGTCCCTTGATCATAACCTTTTTCCATTAGGTTCTTCCTTTCTATTTTTTATCAAGCATGGGAAGAAAATTGGTTTATGGGATCATTTCCTTGATTGGATTCATTGGAAGTCAGAATTTACTTGACCTAGAATTGATGCTTAGTAAGTAGGGTAGGTAGGTATGAAAAAGCTCGACATGGTAAGCATTTGTTTCAATAATTCTTTAGTTTGTTTCAGCATCGGTTTAGTTTTTGTTTACAGAACACGTTGGGATTTCAGGAAATATTAGGAGCAGCCCAATGGATTTGGAACCTAGTCTATGGGGTTCTTTGCTCCCTTGCAGGGAGGATAGCATCCCTAGTTGGAGCCAGTTGTTAGCACCATTTTTGGGATAAATAATTGGTAAGGGATTTTTCTAGTAAATGGGGGAATGAGGTTAGAAAATTTCCATATCATAAGACCTTAAAGAATGTTGATGAAGGTCTACAGATATTTGAAGGGACATTCCTAGATTAGATTAGAAATTCCAAATACTTGAAGGATTACGATTTTTTACCTTGAAAATGTATGTAAATGAAGAAATACACTCCTAGTTGAATGATGGCATGGATACACAATGGACAAGATCAAATGACAAAAATCATTTCCTTCAAAGGAAAGTCAGGAGCAGAAGAGTGAAAGAGGTAAAAATTTGGTTATAAAAAATAGTAAACCTGACTTCCGCTTTCCGTGTTCTAAGATCCAATGAATCAAAATGCTTCTGCACAAATCAATGGTCCAGCAAAGAATGAAGCGAAAAGGAGAAAGCAGAAAGGAAAGAGTGAAAAGATCCAAATCAAGCTTCGAGAAGGTTGGAAAAACCACCTTTCGCTTTTCGTTAAGGGTAGAAATAGAAATGCGGAAGCGGAAAAGACAAAACACAGTGGTGAAAAATGGTAAAACCCGACTTCCACTTTCCGCAGTCCAAGATCCACAGGTTCAGAGAGATCCCTCACAGATAAATGGTGTGGAAAGAAAAAGGTGGACAGGGAAAAATAAGAAAGGTAGAAACACAACAAATTGGTCATAAAAGGTTTGAACTTCCGCCTTCCATGATCTGCAGGGTCGACGATCCAGAAAGCTCTCGTATAGATCGACAATGCGTAAAAGGGAAACATGTGCACGAGGTAAGAATAATTCTTGATATGCAGAACTTGGTAATCCCCACAACTTTAAATGGCCCAGATTACCCTTTAACTCATATCTATGATGGAAAATAATTTTGCTACCAGAACTTGCACAAACCAAAAAAAATTCCAAATCTACGGAATTGCTTAAAAGCTTGCATGTTTCAATGGCCAAGATTGAGGATGAGGTGAGATCAATGACGGAGGTGAATTCCACTAATCTAACATGCTCATGGAAATTAACTTCTCAAATTCGTGGAATTTCCTAAAGGTCAGCAAGTTTTGACGGAGGGGATCTAATCAGGGATGGATCTACGATGAAGAGAGATTACGCTGATTCAACATGCACAGATTAATGAACAATTGAAATCTGTGAAATATTGTAGACCCCACACCTTTGAATGACAAATATCTTGGCGGAGATTGGATCTACTATCCAGGTTGATTTTGCGATGGGAGCTTGCAAGGATTTAATCAAGATGGTGGTTGTGAAATTAGGTAGGCTTGGAAGAATTGGACGGTAGAGATTGAGGTACATTTCATATCAATGGTCCAAATTGATTTTGCAATGGGAACAAGAAAGGAGTTTATCAAGCAGGAATATTGCGAAATCAGGTAAGAGCCACACCATTAGAGGGTTAAGATTTATGGTGGATCAATATCTATGGGTGAAAATTATTTCGGAATGGAAACCAAAAAGAATTTTATCAAGTTGGGGGATTGCGAAATTGGGCTAAAGGCTGCATCATTGGATGGTTAGGATGTCTCGTAGATCAAGATCTATGGGTGAGTTTTATTTCACAGGTGGAATATGCAAGGCCGATTGAAGTTGTTGCAACCCGTTGAAGGTGCTTTGAACCATCATTTTCATCTAGCAGGCGTGGTTTCCAGATGTCAAAATTTCCTGTTTGATCCACCATGCCCATCCCAGCATGTTTTCCTGTTTTTTTTATGATCATGGCGAATATGCGAGATCATAATTTGTAAGGATTAATTCCCGATTTTGTAACTTATTTTAGGTTTTCGAGATTTGTCTCGGGAGCATGATGATACTATAAATATACCCTCAATAGAGGATGAAAAGGGTTTAGAACCTGTGAGGTTTTTGGATTATGTATTTTGAGATCTGTCATTAATAAAATTGCAAAGCCGAATGATGGCCTGTTACTGCAAAGATTCCTGTGTATTTTGTAGTTACAGTCTGTTATTTCCTTTCCCATGTGCATGTATTTCCTGTTAAGCTTACCATTATGTGTTCTTCATATCTATAATGAGTGTTTAATAGTCCAAAATTCATATTGTTATGCTCTAGCTATTGTTTCAGGTATTCACCAATCTTTCTTACCAAAGTTGATGCAAAACTCATCGTTTAGGTTCTCTGTGTTGATGGATTGTTCTTGTTCCTTCTTTATCACCATACAAACTCCTTTTTGGCTGTAATCGAGTGTTACCTTTCCTTTCTATAATTTCACCTGCAAATTGTACTATGATTCATGAATATTTGTGACTCCATAGCCCAATGTATGATTGTTGTGTTTCAACCAAAAACATAATCTGAATTTTATTTTTGTTTTGTATCTGGCCCTGTTAAAAATATGTGAGATGTCCCTCTCTAGAAAGGAAGAAGACAACTCCCTTTCTTAAAGTGGTTCTGATGTTACCTTGGGATTTACCTAACCACCTTGGGTGTAATTTTGAGTGCTAACAAGCCCCATATTATTTTCACTTAAATACATCCATCAAAGGTTTGAGTCTAGTCAAATTCAATTTCTGAGGAACAAAAGTGTCATTACCTTTAACCTTCCACAAGATAATGGCCCATTTTTTATCAAGACCCAAACTACGCAGTCAATTGTATTCATCTCTTTTCTTCAATATTAAGGCATGGATTACTCTTTATATTTTATTTATTCTCTTTTCATGCTCTTTCTGGGTCTTGGTTGCATAACATTTGGTATCAAAGCTTGGTCGCTTCCAAAACTAGTCATCTTGTAATTTTCACAATGATATAGTTGAGGTCAACCAACAGTATGATATCTATATATATTGTTCAAAATTACACCAAAAGGAGGTGGAAAAAATCACACTCCACTAAAATCACTAGAGGATTGATCCCTAACCTACTATCAAAGTGAATACCTATCTTTTTGAGTGTCCAAATTGGAAGATATGATTAAAGGGTCTATGAAAAAGGATGGTACACATGGAAAAAATTATGGTACATATGGATGGTATAATGGATAAACATATGAAAAATATTGCTAAGCTCACACAAAAATCAAGGAATACTCTCCCTACATGTTATGATGTCTTCCAGGGTACTCATCAACATAAAGATAATGTCCATGTTGACAAACCTTCCATTAATAAGAATATTCCAAGAAGAAATGATTATAGTAATAGAAGTAGTCAGGGATGTCCCCCAAGGGGTATCCAAATCCCCAATATTGACATGAGAAATTTTGATGCCAAGGACCCCATAACATGGATATTCCAAATGGAGCAATTCTTTGATATACACCATGCAGGTGCCCAATCTCCAAAAGGTACCTATTACTTCTTTGTATTTAGAATGTGAGCAGTTTGTGTGGTACCAATGGATTTGTGAATGCAAAAAGAACACCATTATTTCTTGGTCCATTTTTACAGAATAATTATATCATATCATGATGATGTTAAGAGAAATTCTTTCTTTACCCAATTGGTAAATCTAAGGCAAAAGGGTCCAGTTATCGAGCACATTCAACAATTTCAAAAGTTGAGTCTCAGAATGGAGGGAATACCAGATGATAAATTGTTGGATCTATTTATTAGAACCTTGAAGGATAACATTTAACACGAGGTGCATCTCTTCGAATCACCATCCTTGGAGAATGATTTCATGGTGGAAAGGAAGGTTGAAAGTAAAAATATGGTGATGGATACTAGACATACCACTTCCAACACATGTAGAGAAAATGGTGTTCCTTCTTGCAACCCACCTCAGAAGTTGACACCTCATCAATTGGAGGAAAAAAGAGAAAAAGTTATATTCTTTAATTGTGACAACAATTAAAGTAAGGCGCATAAGTTTGGAGAAAAAGAATTATTCTACATAGATTTTGAAGAGGAAGAACAATTGCAAGTTGATGAAATAGAAGTGATTACCTCCACCATATATTTTCATGCATTGAATGGAATTAACACTCCTTAAAATCTCAAGAAAGAAGGATATATCAAAAATAAAAAGGTAACAATGTTGATTGATTCTAGTAGTACTCATAATTTCATTCACTATAAAATAGCCAAAGATCTCAATTGATTTGTATATCCAACACGATAATTTTAAGTAATGATTGTAGATGGAGGAACTATAAATTATTCAGCGAAATGTCATAATATCAATCTTACTATGGGTGAATATGTATTGAATAGTCCAATTATTTCTATCCCAATGGGTGGCATTAATGTTGTCTTAGGTTTCAATGGTTACAATCATTGGGAAAAATGGATATTAATTTTTAGAAGTTTTTCATGAAATTTTTTTGGGAAGGAAAATAATTTGAGTTGAATGGTATCATAGGAAAGCCAAGCAAGGTATTCATCTCTAATGGTATGACAAAATTGTTAAAAAAGGACAACAAAGTGTAAGTGCACAATTATGCTCACTAGATGTTCAAACATCTAAGGCTCCTATTTCCCCAGATATACAAAGCCTCCTTAATAAGAATTCCAAGGTATTGTAAGATATTCCAAAAATGATTCTACCTATTTGAGATTTGGACCATGCTATTCACTTAATTATATGAAGTGTTGCTTCTAACATCAAACCTTACAGACACTCCTATGGCCAGAAGAATGAATGGAGCACATGGTTGAAAAAATGTTAGAGGATAACATAATTAGGCTTAGCAAAAGTTCTTATTTTGCACCAATGGTAATGGTACACAAGAAGTATGGATCATATTACATATATATTTCTCACCCTTTTAATGCAAGTACAATAGATGTGACCTTCATCAAAAGAGTGTGGAAGTTACATGGAAACCCAGAGATTATTGTAAGAAATATAGATCCAATTTTCACTAGAAAATGTTGGACTAAATTGTCTTCTTGTTTGGGTACCTAGTTTGCTCATAGTTCATCTTATCATCTTCAATCCAATGGACAAACTGAGATAGTGAACAAATGTTTGGAAGGATATCATCATTTCTTTGCAGTTGATAAACAAACATAGTGGATGAAATGATTGTCTTTGGTAGAATGGTGGCAACAATACTTCTTTCCGTACACCATAAAAATGTCTCTGAACTTTATGGGTACCATTCTTCATCTATCACATGTCCCTGTAAAGGAAAATCTAAAGTTCAAATTGTGGAAAATCTCATAGAGCACCAATAAGAAGTTCTCCAAATATTGAAGGACAACATGTATGTGTCAGAAAATAGGATGAAACAACATGCATATCAACATCGTAGTGAAAGGAGTTATAAAGAACAAAAAATCATATGGAAAGATGGCCAAATAATTGAAACAAGGACCAAGTAGATAGGAAATTGTGCTATTACTTAGTACCTCATCAAGTGGAATAACTTTCCATTTGCATATTTGACATGGGAAGATGATTCCTTCATACATATACATTCACGACTAACCAAGCATTGAGGAAAACACTTGACTAACATTAGAGGAAATTTCAACTCAAAATGGGCCTTTTAACTTTAACTCAAATTCCATGTCATCATGTGTTAGCCAATGAAATTGATCTAAATTTGAAATACCGTATAGGTCTTAAACACTTTTTTAATATAAATTTGGGGATAGGTATCATAAAAAAAAATACTTTTTTTGTTTGTATTTTCGACATATCGCCCCGTGTTTTTACTCAAATTTCGATCAGGAGAGCTCGTTGGATGCGGAAATAAATTCCGCATCCAATGAGTACCCACTCAACTTACTTTTGACAGACCCCGCTACCGCAAAAACAAGAAATACCTAAAAAACGTGATGATGATGTCATCATCATGTTTTTTCAGGTATTTCTTGTTTTGGGAGTAGCGGGGTCCTTCAAAAGTATACTAAGTGGGTACTCATTGGATGCAGAATTTAGTTTCACATCCAACGAGCTCTCCCAATCGAAATTTGAGTAAAAACACGGGGAGATATGTCGAAAATACAAACAAAAAAGTAGTTTTTTTCTTTTCTTTCTCCAAAATCAATAAATATTATTTTATTATTTTAACTATTATTTTATTAATTTTTTTTAGGAGGCCCATTTTGAGTTGAAATTTCCTCTAATGGGGGGAAGGGCCTGTTAAGCCCTAAATGTTAGGCACATTCCCCCTATAGTGTGGCACATTATATTAGTATTGATGTCATCTTTGTTCCATTAGTGGTAACTGTCATTAGTGTTATTATATTAGTTATGACGGCTTGGGTCCATTAGTTGTAATTGTACCTCTTTGTCTTCTATATATTGGAAGGACACCTTTTCATTTTAATAATTTCATATTTTCTTGTCTAGTGTACTTAGTACCTTATATAAGGAATTTCCTCCCTCGAATAGGCTTTCTATTCATATATTTTATTCATTATTAAGGCATACATAACTCTTTTTGGTCTCTTTATGCACTTTTCATGCTTTTTTTTGAGACTTAGTTGCATAAAAACAAACCTCATATTTTGTTAAACATATCATCTCTATATAAATCTTCCCAATTGCTCAATTTCCACAAGAGAAAGGCAATTCTCCCAATCCCCCCCTTTCAACTCCGGGATAATTGTTAATTTTCTCAGATCAGAGATAAAAGTGTGCACTTGAAAAATGATATGTACCCTAAGGGAGAGATCAATTTTGGGGGACAGCCCATACTATTATCAGGTATAGATTTGAAGCAAGGAACTTTCAATATGGTTATTGTTTAATTTAGTGAAGCATATGATCCTCATGCATGAATGAATTCAATGTGAAAAGAAGGATACATATAAGAGACACAATTTAGTCCAAACTAATCAAAACATTCATGGAAAATTACACACAACATAAGGAAAAATTTGGTTAGCATAAGATTACATGAAATACCATTAACCTGTATGTGATACAGTGGTGTTATAATAGGAAAAAATATAATTCCTTAGGTAGGATTCAAATTCACCAACTTGAACTGACTCTGGTGCTAAATTTGTGTGGGAAAATCACCACTAGAGCTCACTAATCCAACTCCAGTCAACTAATTCAGTTTGCAATCAGTTAACTGATCAGGTAGGTGAGAAAATGCTCCCATCCTCCCTTAAATCATGCAAACTAGAACTAGGATGAATGAAAGTGAAATAATTGATGGGAATCGGAGCATAACTGAACACCAACTAGGGTCAACTTCTAGTGGCACTCAAGCGGACTACTAAATTATGGGGATTGGTCCCTAGAGCTCCTAAACTCATGTAGACAAGTGTATTGAGTGTTAGGTGGGCCCCGAATGAGTCCCCCATGGCAGTAGTGAAGTGGCAATGACATCCTAATTTAGGAAAAGGTAAATAGACTATATCTTGAATCAAATGTGACCTCACAAGAATTACAATAGAGATAAGCATAATAATGGAGAGAAAATAATGAAGCAGAAACATAAGAGAGAAAACTAAATTTGTATAAAATCCATCTCATTATTATTCACCAATAATGCTACATTTATAATACATATCCAAGGGAGATAACCATGAGCCTAAAGATGAATTTAAAATCCACAACATGTAGTAGGCTTAGATAACATAGAAAACATCAGCAGACATAGTTTCCAATCATAACTCCTGAAGCAGATTAGTTAACTGAGTGTAACTAATAGTAGGTGGAGAAATAAGGCATATTATCTAGTTCAATGATGATAACTAATGATTGAGGGTGCATAAGAGGTGTCTGGTTGAATTTTAGTGGTCATCTGAGCTCGTAGTACCTCAAGTTATGAAATCAAGGCTAGTTCACTCAAGGTAGGATCCTAAATTATAGGAACTAACTAAAGTGGGCCTAAAATCATGCATGTGAGTGCATTAACTCCTATAAACAAGGAAGATGGCACATCTAAGGATAATGAGGATAATAATGACAAAATAATAGTCTGGAGTGATTAGGATACTTAGTACTATACAATAGGTTGTCAACTAATAATGGTCTAAGCACTAGAAAATAAAATATATTATTAATGCTAATTTATAGATGGGTTAAATATTCCAACAGTTATGATGTAACCAACTAATTCATGTGGAAAATTGAGACTCGGCCAATACAAATCCACTCACTTCACATATGATCTAGATGCCTCCATCCCTCTAGATAAGATATAATGGCAAGAACATATAGGAGAAGTTATTTATAAATATGTTTTGCGATCCAATATGAGCATCAATAAGATACAGGGCACAATGAATAGGTTGGAGAGACAGCTAAGGAACAAGAAAGTGGCCAAAAAGGACAAATAGTTGAAGATTATAGAATTGGAGAACAAAGTAGTGGAAATGGATATAGATCCTCTTAACCATACCCTTGTAATAAATATGTTGCGAGAAAAATATAATGAAATCCAAATTCTAAAGAATAAGTTAAAGTTTCTTTCTATTGAGCATGTCCAGAGATCAGAGCTGCGGGTAGTACAGAAAGAGAAATAACAAATTTCAAAAGTGGTCTAGGAACACATGGTAAAGGTAGAGATCCTAGAGAATGAGATTAGTAATTTTAAACAAGAACATTTTAACCTTCTATATGTAGAGGATTCTCCCTACAATCATCTCCATCTATTGATACAACTAATAAATTACCCAAGAAAGTGGTTGATATGTGCTTCAAAGAAGTAGAATTAAGTAATATCAAAGAGGATCTCAAAAAACAAGAGGAATAAGTAGATATTTTAAAACATGTGGCACGAAAGAGAAATGCAGTGATATTGGACTTGCAAAATAGAACGACTAAGTTTCAAAAGGAGGTTGACCACCTCACAAAGAAACATTCTTGGAAAAACACTTTGAAAGGGGAAAAACACTTATCCTAGGACCATATATCAGTGGTATTTACAAATAATTGGAATCAATTTGTCAGTGATCAAAATTAATGGAATTAGTAGCCACTACATTCCAAGATTCTAAGAGGATATCAATTGAACTGGAAAATAAACTAGAAATTGCCATGTCGGTCATGAAATTTTGAATTCCAATAGCAATGAATAATTGGAATCACTGGAAATCAAAGACATGAATATTATTATTGGGAATGAATACAAGGTGATCAAGGTATAAATTTGTCTCAACTAGTACATGATAAATCCATTTAGTTGGAAAAATATGTTAATTCTTTCCATACCATTTTCAATTATTGTCTTAGTCAAGGTCTTCTTCCCCCTTGGGATGGAAATGGATATATTTACCCCAAGCAACATTATGACTCTTTTGTAGCATATTGCAGAAATGACGACCTTATGTTTGAAGATGTGGATGGTGGGACCAAATTTCAAATCATACTAGATAAATTGTTGGATTATTTTGGCTTAATTTTTAATCTACAATCAGTGTTCAATAGTTTTCCACCGTATTCTTATGCACACTACATAGATATTCACATGTGCCTCCAAGAGATGAGGTTATTCAAGCATCCAATGGGGAATGAATGAAAAACCCTAACTTAGTACAAAACTATGACATCCACTAAACAAGCCCTATTAACAACCACTTCAAATGTTATATCAACACTCTGGTTGAAGGATACCGCACCATTCAAGATCAAAATTGTCCATCGTAATAGACTGAAGGTCTAGCTGATCAATTTTACTATAACAAAAAAAGGAAATTAACAAATAAATAAAATTAGTTACAATAGAATAAAAACTTGAATCTATAAAGGGGAGTTGCACCAAAAACCAGGATGGGAATTTTTATGAGCGAAGTGTAAATCCTCCTATATTTGTTTCAATCAAGAGCCATGAGAGACTACGATATAGGATTTTGATGAAATTGGCATGGGTGGATTCAAACATTCTGTCTTATCAGTTTATAATATCTGTTATGTTTTGTACCATTCTATTCTAAATTCATATATTTCATCTTCTATATAGCTTCTCCATTGATAAATAATGAAAATCCCATGAGGAATATTTTCATCCTAGTACCTCGATCATGTGATGCGATGAATACTTTTATTTTCTGCTAATATATTATGAATTGTTCATAATGTGTTACAAGAAGTAAAATATGTTGTCCTTACTATTCTCATTTGTATCTACAATTACATTTTATGTCAAACTATTGAATTCTTTAATGCTTAGAACATTTTCTTCCACTCTTAGGAATAAGATTTACAATTTACAGTACCTTGTTTCCATTTTGTTGATTATGTCATCCCATATCTTAGCAAAACTATATGTCTAGTATGTCAAGAATAATTCTAAGATAATTTATTACATCTTTTGTTTCGTATGTTCATAATTTGATGACTCAATAAATTTAGATAGGAAAGTACAATATATATGTTCTTCTTAAACAACGAATCACAAATATAAGGAAATACAATTTTATTAATTCCCTAGCATAGTTTTCATAGTTTTGAATCATCCTTGGAACTTCTCACGGGACAATAGTAAACATATTTACATTTACTATTATTTACACCTGAGTGAGTACAAGTGGGAAGAGATCATGGTACTTGAGACATATGCATAAGGCTCACCTCATCTCCCTTACAGGTTTCCCATATCCATGAGGGTACTTGCACCTTAGGCGATTGTTTCATAAGGGTTACTATAATTGTATTTAATTCCTTCGTTAGTTGATTTTCAGTCCTAAAAATTCCCCAAGGCTAGTGTTTGGAAGGTCTAAGTATCTTGCCAAGGTTAATTTTGTTTGGGTTGTTCAATTCAAAGTGGTTAACCAATATCTTTTCCCTTCCCAAAGGACCAGAGGAATATATGTGGAAAGCATGGAATCGCATTTAGTAAGGAAAAATCTTGATCCCAACACTCTTGTTAGTGTTTCAAAAGAAGATAATCAACAAAGTGCAACTCCTCTTGAAAGAGAAATCCAGTTAGTAGAGGGTCATGTTGAAGCCTCATTTTTGTATGTGGTTGTAAAGGGTGTCTAAGGCTTACAACACATACAGAAAACCCAACCAAAGGCTTCAAGCAATACCACACAAGTATTGCTTTATCCTCAAGCTGTTTGGGATAGTAATCTCCCACGGATACTTCTGTAGCCTCCGTTGGCTTATATGGATTTGATCCACAGAAGGATCTATTTTCCAAATTGAAAAACAAGGTAGTTGATGAAAAGAAAAGGGAAAATTAAACCTAACTAGGAAAGGAAACCTAATATGGATCTAAACTATTTTGTAAAGGATGTTGAATTGGTTCACAGATTGTCTTGAGTTGAATGAAGAACAATTAATTCACCACACTGACAGAAATTTAAATGAGATGACAAACTTCTTACTCAAATCACAATTGTTTAATGAAAATTAAATAAAAGCAACTTGAGATTAAATCATTCAAGATAACCTGCATATACACATGTTAGTTGAAAAACCAACATATAAACTATAAAACTTTCACTGTTAAATAATTTGCAGAAATAGATAAAGACAGTTAAAGAATAAATTCCTTGAAGCTTTGTTAATGGATTAACCAGTAACAAGAGAAATCTAGGCTAAGGTCAAAACACATTAATCATTACAAATGAATCACAACACTATCTGACCATTCGAAACAGGAAAATTGAGATCTATCAAAGAAATTCGATCAGATCAAATACAAGAGATAAGAAACAACAATACTGTATTTATTCATGATTTTGCAATAAATTACATAAACCTTAAGAAAAACAGAGGTTTTTTCCAGTCTCCTATATCAATCTTCCTTCCTCCAAAAGTCAAAAGTCCTTAATACATTCGAGAAAAGCCTCTTAAATAATTATTACAAAGAATGGATTTCCCTCTAAAGGGGATCAAAAAACATAAACAAATCTAGTATCCCAAGAAATATCTCCACATTCTCCATATACGTAGAAATTCCTCAATATCGGGATAACTAGCAGATTCAATGCCAAGCTAGGCATTTCACTTATGATCTTCAATCTCATTTTTAGCTAGTTTATGCCAAAATCGGATATAGATGTGGATCTTTCCTTCCACTGCGAATGGTTGTTTTATCAACCAATCTACATCATGTATGCTAACATGGTCAAGATTCTTGATCTTCTCCTCCTCCTCATCTCCTCGCTGCTCCACTTGCTCAATCATTAGTACTGGTGGACACACGTTTTCAATTAGTACCATTGCAGGAAAGGATAATTCATCCATAATGTTGTCTACTGCATACCATATTCTGCTGCAAATGGCTTGTGCTTTCTTTATGGTTTCAGCTATTGTTTCATCTAAATCTTCCCAGGCTCTTAAGATAGTCCTGACTTTCTTAAGCTGGAAGTTAGTAAGAAAAGTGACATTATCTGGCTTGTTTGTGACCTCATCATAAGCCTTTGAAGCATGTTTCCTCTTTCCAAATAAATATTCTAGAACAACAGACATTTTGTCAAAATACATATGAGTTTCAAAGATATTATCCAAGGTTTTAAATAACTCACTGACTAAATCATGGTGCTCCCTGTTAATCTGAATAGCAACATCTTTAAATTCTTCCTAAGAAAACTTGGCAAACGAAGATGAAGTTGCACTTGCAGTTACATCTTCATACTGTCCTTCTAACAAGGCTACCTTTTGTACCAAATTGGTGTTAGTGGTATTTTATCTTTGGGGCTCATCATTAAGGGAAACATTATTCACTTGAAGTTCATCATAACTGTCCTCTTGTTATCTCTTGAGTTGTTTCAGTTCCTCCTTCAAATTGACAATTTTTTCCTTCTGTTTGTCAAATTCTCTGTTCAAAGTATTAACAGCATCAAAATTGGCACCTGTAAAATTTCCTAAAACAAATGCAGCATCTGTGGCATCTACCTGTGGGTCACCTGATCTTTGGGTCCAAACAACTTAATTTGAAGGGGATATGTCCTTATCACTCTGACCCATGCTCCTCTACTTTCCCCTCTTCACTACTGATTTATCAGATTTACTGTACCGATATTCTCCCAGAGATATCACAAAATATTCATTTAACTCATCCCTCATCTCATTAATGGGGGGTATATTAATGCTTGTGGATATCAGAGAGGATGTTTGAGTTGTAGTATGAGAGGGTATGGTCATATAAGCAATATGAGAAATGAGTGGAGAGGAAGCAACACTATGGGAAAAAGTCACTTCAGGGTTTGAAGAACTGCCAGGAACCGAAGTTTCAATAGATGAAACTTGCAAGGAAGTGGCTCTAAGTGATGACGGTGATACTGCTAAGGTTTTCTCATGCACAGGGAATGATACTGAGCTGAGAGAAGGAATATGCAGTGAAACTTTAAAAACTGGAGGTACAATGGATGATGGAATGGGTATCTGAACAGGTCCTGAAGGTGTAACATAATCTGGAAGGCATGTAGCATCTTGATAAACTTGAGACATCAGAGGTGTCATAGAAGAACAAGTGGGCATGGAAGATAAGGCCATGATGGAAGAAAGGAATGAGGATGAAGATGATGAGCAAGGCTGGGGAGAAGCATGTGGTTATGAGGGAGTTGATGAAGATTTTCCATTACTACCATTAAACAAATTGATAAAATCATTTAGATCATTACCATTGCCAGCTTCCACGGTAACAGGAACAAGGGAAATCCTTTCATCCTCTTCTTCTGAATGGGTTAAATCTATAGTAGAAGTAGGGATGGATGAGATTGGGACCTTCAACATTTTGAAAGGTTTCTCCTCAATCTGGGTTTGTTGAGATTGAAATTTCTCAACAACAGTGGTTAACTAAGAAGCTTCTGCTGGCTGAGAAGTTGTGATTTCTTGGGTGTCCAGGGCTGAAGTCATTCTCCTCATTTTTTGTTTGATATGCTTTGAAGTATGTAAATAGGCCTTGACCTGCTGATCAACAGAAGTTTGTGGGATTTGTTCTGTGGGACCTTTCCCTTTGTCTAGAGCTAAACTGGTTTCCACAGATGTGTCTTTGGATGCTAGGGCCTCCTTTGCTGCGGCTTGAGCTTCCTTTTCTTCCCTGTATTTTATCACCTTTTCCTAAATGCCTAGCTCCATAGCCCTGTAATGTCGAACCTTGTCCTTGATTGCCTTTTGGTATTCCAGGATATGACTTTGTTCTTCTTTACTTTTAGCCCTTGGAAATACTTCGGAAAAAGTATCAACTCCCTGCTAGATGAAGTCATCTGGAGTTTCCTCATGAGTGTACAATGTTGTAAAGTGATTATGCTTGAGGTGGAAATCAACAATCCCCTTGGGGTCATGCTACATTTTACTAGTGAAACCAAGTTTGAGTGGCATTATGTGGACATTGAGTTTTGACGCCCAAATAGAAGTGGGTATGGTCAAGGATCCAAGGGTTACAAGAAATTTGGGCCAGACTTTCCTCTTAGGTGTAGCACATTTCTTATAAATACCCTCTGTGACCGTTTGAAATGAAATCTCTTCAAGGACCAACCTGTCCGGCATGACCTTAGGTAGCATATGAGAAGCATTGCTACCAAAGATTCTGATATAGGTGAATGACTCACCAACATACCAATCTCCCATTGTGGCCATGAGGGTTTTTGCTTCAGGGGAGAATACAGGAGCTTCCTTATTGAAGATAAGGAACTAGACCCAACCGAGGAAACTCTCACAGATGACATAGAACCTGGTTACATAATTGGTGTCCCATAGCTCTGAATGATAAATGTGCATAGGTGGGGCTAGTAGTACCCAACTCCATCCCATATTGGGATAATAGAAATCAACACTAAAGATATCCACAATGAAGGTGGAAAGAAAGAAGTTGGGGTTCTTCTCGGCAATAGCTTTCTGGAATTCCTGTATGGCATTTTTAAGTTCTAGTGAAAGGATTGAATCCCAGGGGAAGGACTCACCTGTAGTTATGACATGGTGGGAAATAGGAGCCCATTCTTCCTTGAAGTGAGAATAGTTGGGGAGAGCATAGATCCTGCACAACATCGCTGCAAGCAGGGAATAGGGTTCCTTGAACCATTCAATGGGGAAAAGTTCATCTTTTCCCTGGGAGAATTTTCACAGTTTGGCCATCCAGGACTTCAGCATTTGGTAAAAATTATACCTGGACTTGGAAGTTTTAACAAAATTAGCATCGAGGAGCTTCCTAAAATGTTTGAGGGTGTAAATTCTCACAAAGGTTTCAGAATGGAAATTGGTCAGTTGCATTCTAGTATTGGTGTTAAAGGAACGGTGTTTTAGATTGGCGTGGTCAATGATCCATCTGACTGCGTCATTGTAAGGGAGGATGGTCAGTCTTGCCGCAACCATGTGCAGGCCAGAATCCCTAATTCTCTCATAAATAAGTAGGTCACCCTGAAAGTTTGAAAAGCCATTGTTGTCAAAGATAGAGTAAACTTGGGACCAATCCAACTGGTAGGTTTCACTCACTCAGCTACTGGTATCAGAGAAGACACCAAAATTGGGGTCTTTGGTAAGCATGTCTTTCTAAAGGTTTTTGCATCTGGTAATTCAGGGTGTTTTGGATGTTTCCATGTTCTATTGAACGCATGAATTAGAAATCAAAACTAAATTATAAAGGAACAACAGTAATCAATTCAAATTTGAAAAGGTGACTTGATAACCAACCTGAAACCGTAGTGAATATTGGCGAAATTACTTGGTAAAATATGAAGTTAAATTCATGCAGCAGAGAAAATTACAGTGGTAAAAACAGTGAACAAATCGCAAATAAGACCACCATATTTATAATTCCCATGAAATAATTCATACCGTAGGATGAGGATGAAAACAATGGTCAGGATCAGGTTTTGCGGGATACGGGATTAAAACATGAAATCTAAATCTTATTAATCATTCTGCAACCCGCATTCCACATTTTGTGGGATGCGGGATGTGGAATCACAAAACAGCAAAAGTTTATTTGATCTTCTCAGCATCCCACATTCTGCGCTTTGCGGGATGCGGGTTGTGGAAACATGCAAACCAACTGATAAACAAACGACACCCCGCATCCCGCATTCCACACTTTGCAGCATACGAGTTGCAGGTTGCCCAAAACAAATCTATCAAAAATATCCCCCATCCCTCATTCCACATTTGTGGGATACGGGCTGCGGGATGCAGAAGTTTAAAATATCCGACAAAAAAATCTTGCATTCCGCAACTTGCGGGTTGCGAGATGCGGGATGCGGGCTGCGAGATCGCAAAACAATTCCAAACAAAACTATCTTTCTTCATCTTACAAAAACAAAAATCAAGCATGGATTTTTGGGAATTTTGGTTAAGTTGGGGAATCCTAGAAGTCAAGAAAATGTAACAGAAGCCAACAAAAGTTACAAAGGATCCTACGAAGTTACCTTTGTATGTGTGATTGGGCTCCTATGTAAAAATAACATGGGATATGTTGTACCTATAACAAATGGTGACTGGATGGAAGAACCAGTTATCTCTGCAAAACGATACCTTTTCCAATCAAACCTGTCAATAGACAAATGATTAACTTTCAAGAAATGTTAACATAAGAATGTAACCAATAAAGAATTATCAAAATGATTAATGTACTTCCATCCACGGTCATTTTAAGATAATGCAACTCTAATTCAGATGGCATTGGAGGATCAGGATCACTTGAAATCAAGCTGACATAGGCACACAGTTTTAAGTTGAACCTCGGATCAGACCTTAACCATTTTGGGTTTTCACACATAAGCCACTGAAATCATCATTTATTTCTCCCCCCCCCCCCCCCCCTCCCGCCATTTTTTTTAAACAAAGATAAGATTGCATTGACATAAGACCACTGCCCCATGTTCTGGTGATCATTGCCATTCAAAAACCTAACCTAGAAATTAAACAAGTATGATCGATAAGGAGACCTCTTTTCTTCCAGCTATATGGCTGAAAATAAATATCATGGCTTGGGAACCATCTGTTGATAATTTCAGTCCAAAATCAAGTCCATGATCATAGTAAGGTTGGCCTTAGATAGTACCCCCTTGTCCTTATGTACAATAATTTTTTTTAGTAACAACAAGGATTTTATTTGTATATGGATTGCAAGACACTACCATGGCTTGGTGTCCATATAATGGCAGTGTTACTCGCTAATGCTTTGCAGATCATGAATGAGTCGACATGTGATAAGACCTACCATCTCCCAGAAAAATGGAAGCCATATCCCATAATTATAAGGCAAATATGTCATTCCACTAAGTATCTATGAACCTAATGAGCTGGCTCATGATGAGACCCCTCATCTTGCAATCCACATAATAAAATATATGGCCATGATTGAATTCCAAAAGAGTAAGATTGATTAGGTAATAAAGATGTGCCTCAATGCTCTAATGAGACCTTAGACAAGATGAAGCTTTTCTTCCATGACTATCACCATCAGAGTAAGGCATGTAGAATATATTGACCTGGATGAGAGAGCATTAATATAAAATTCTGCAATTATGGTTATCATTCACATATAATAGATCCTGATACAAGTTAGGAAAGATATAAATTGACAAATTTGCTTCGGTTAAGAGTATTGAATACTGAGGAAAATTGATTACCCATCATTGCCAGATGTGTGGAGATTATCAAAAGGTCACTAATATCAAGCAAACATTCAAAAAATAGAAAGGAAAATAACACACCAAACCTATGTACAGGGTTGAAAAATCTTTTCAAACAAATTACTTCTTGAGTAGGAAAACATTCACTAGATAGGTGTCCACAACCCCTTCCAGTGTTTGTAGTTGAACCGTAGTAGGACCAATATTTTTTGTATCAATGAATGGTCCCAGCCAAAGGCGTTGAAACTTGGTATATTCCTTACTGTTTTTGTGTTTTTTGTCCCATCTCAACACTAAATCTCCCACTGAGAAGTCTTTGTCAAAGGAGGACCTCTTGTCAAACCATTTCTTTACCAACTATTGATGTTGGTAGAATTTGTTTTTGGCCTTCTCTCTATCCTCTTCCAACTTGAGCAGAGAATCAATCCTCTACTGTAACGGGGAAGAATCATTATCTTGAATGGATTGGGCCAACTGCAATCAAGGGATGGTGAGATTAGCTGGTAGGACTGCTTCCTTGCCATAAACAAGGCAATAAAGGGAGTTACCAATGGCTTCCTTTGGGGTGATTCGATCTACCCAAAGAGCATTATAAAGTTGGGTATGCCAGTTTTTAAGATGTGAAGCCACTGTCTTTTTCAAAATGTTGATCAAGTTCTTGTTAGAATATTCTACAAGTTCATTCCCCTAAGGATAGTAGTTGGCAGAAAAATTAAGCTTGATCCCCTTTTCAAGGGCGTAGATGGTCAGGTCAATGGATTGGAAGTATGACACATTATCAAAAACAAGATACTCAGGGGTGCCAAACCTGGTGATTATCTGGTTTTCAAGAAAGGAAATTACATGGTTTGTGTTACACAGTCTTAGAGGGACTGCTTCAACCCACCTTGTAAAATAATCACTGGATGTCAAGATGTAGTTGTGCTGTAAAGAGGATACGGGTTTGATAGGTCTGACGAAATCCAATCCCCACTGCTGAAATGGGAATTGGACTTCTACTGGCTGCAAAGGGAAGGCAGGTTTCTTGACTTTTCCAGCACACTTCTAGCAAGGCTCACATTTTCTGACATATGCATGAGCATCTCTGAATAGGGTAGGACAATAGTATCCTGCCCAGATGATTTTGTGAGTTGTTGTATCATCTAATAAATTCCCACCTGCAGGTCCTGCATGAAATTGAAAAAGGAAGTCATCAATCTATTCCTTTTCCAGGCATCTAAGAAAAAATCCATCGTAATTCTTTCTAAACAGAACATCATCAATGAGTTGATAAGGGGCTGATTTCAGCCTTAATGCTCTACGCTTTTAGGATCAAGGGTTTCAGGAGCAAACCCATTATGAAGAAATAACTTGATGTGATCATACCATTCAGACGCCGCAGTTTCGAGTGCATTAACAAAACCTGTAGGTGCAGCCTCTTCTTGTTCCCAATCAGTGTGCTGATATTCAGGATCATTTGACTGGGCAGTGAGTTGACACAAACCTTGTCCTATGACTACCTTTGCAGGTTTGATCTCCAGATCATATTCTTAAAGGGTGGTCATCCAATGAGCTCTCTTTTCTCCCAATTCCTTTTAGATGAGGACATTGCGGATGGAAGCATATGGAACGATCACTTTTGTCTTTGACTTCAAAAGATAAGGCCTATCATGTTTGACTTATTTATATACCGTGTAGGCATGTTTGTCAACTTGGGAATAGTTGAGTTCAATTCCTTTGAATGTCAAACTCATGAAAGAAATGGGGATCTTAGTGTCCTCATGATTTTTCTGTGTTAGGACAGCTGCGTAAGAAAAATCAATAGCGAATGTATACAGTATAAAATATTTACTGAAATTTGGAGACATAAGAGCAGGTGCTTCTCCTATGGATTTCTAAATTTCAGTAAACGCATTCTTCTATTCATCAGACCACTTAAATGGTACATCCTTTTTTACTAAAAATTGCAGGGGTTTAACAAATGGGGAAAATTTTGGAACAAATCTATGAACAAAATTGATCTTACCCAAGAATGACTGCATTGCCTTTTGGGAGTTAGGGAGGCTGATCTTGGAGATTGCTTCAGCATGTTCTGGATCGATGATCATACCTTCCTTTGAGACTATGAAACCCAACAACTTACCTTTTTTTACCGCAAAGATGGACTTCTTTGGATTAAGGGAAATCCTGAATTTTTTGCATCTTTCAAATACCTGTTTTAAAGTAGATAAATGATCCTGTCATTTCTTAGAGTAAATGGTTACATCATCTAAATAAACAACAACAAAATTATGGATCAAGCCCCTGAAATCTATGTCCATAGCTCTCTAGAATGTGGCTCCTGCGTTTATTAATCCAAACAGCATTCGTCTATATGTGAATGTTCCCCAAGGGGTTCGAAAAGCAGTTTTCAATTGATCGTCGAGTGCAACCAGGACTTGGTTGGATCCTGAAAAACCATCTAACATCGAGAACATCTCTGATCCAGCTACCTTTTGGAGAATATGCTCCATTGGAGGAATAGGATAATTGTCTTTCTCAAACAACCAGTTCAGGTTCTTGAAGTCTATGCAGAGTCTGATTTCCCCATTCTTCTTTCGAACATGTACTAAATTAGCGATACATTGCGTATGCCTGATGAGAAAGATGATCCTAGATAAGAGCAACTTGTCAAGTTCTTTCTTGATAGAAGGTTCTAGAATGGGGTGCATTTTCCTCAACTTCTGCTGATATGGCTTTACCTCAGGTTTCATAGGGATGTTATTATGCATGACAGTAGTGTCAAACGTCCTGAGTTCATCATATGTCCAAGAAAAAAATTCTTTAAATTCCCTACACAATCTAATAAATTTTCTTTGTTCATCATGGAAACAATCAATTCCAAGATTGATAAATTGGGATTCTTGCTCTGTTCCCAGATTGACAGGTGCATAATTAAGGTTTGAGCTCTGGGTCTTGTAGTTGGTGGTTTGTCTGAATTTATATTGTAAGTCATAAAACTTTTCTAAAATGATCACAGACTTGGGGATGATATCGGAAGGGTTAGATAACGAATTCTCATGATCAGTTTCATCAATAACCATACCTGCAAAGGTGTCCTGGGATAAAAGGAAGTCCAATATTTGCTAGTCATCATCGAACACTTTCCAACTTGTGACATTGTTTGGTATCAAAGTCCTATACATCAATTCAATAGAGAAAGTTGCGAAGACAAACCTTCAAGAGGTATTAGCCTCGATGCAGTATTGGCTAACAAATTTGCATCAAAGTTCTGTGATCTAGGGACGGATTTAATGTTAAATGTTGAAAAGGAATTAGTCATATCCCTGATCAATCTTTGATAATTTACTAAGCATGGAGACAAACAGTGTATTTTATTACGCACCTGTTTCACTATGATTTTTGAGTCTCCTACACACTCAATTTATTTCGCTCCCCTATCGATATCTTTCTTGAGTCCTTGGACCAATGCCTTGTACTCAGTCACGTTATTGGTGCATTCAAATTCCAATATGCATGTGATCATTGTTTTGATCCCTTTCGAATCAATAAGTACACATCCTGCACCTGCTCCTTCCTTGGACCTGGAGCCATCAAAAAACAAAGTCCAAACAATAGGATTAATTCTGAAGTTAGTATTTACATTATATACATTATGAACAACAGTGTTGTAGAATGGGACATATGTAAGGTGAGTTATCTGAGAGTGTTTCTGCTCATTCTTTGTTGTGAAACATCAATAGGTAGGTCTCCAAATAAAGTGTCAAATGTGAAATGTTCAATTTGATTATTAAAGAAGGAGACAGATTCGTTGGAACTGTTGAGATTAGTTACGGTTTGTTTTGTGAATGGTTCTCTGTCAACTTTGAGTTTGTTAGGCTTCCCATTAAGAGGCAACCATAGGTGAGACCAATCAGTAGCAAAGTAACCTTTTAGTTTCTCTTACCAATCCCGAATCAGCCACATACCATAAGTCTCTGGAATATCTGCAATCACAATATCAATAGTTTGATGAATCTAGGGATCTGCAGATAATCTAAGAAGAACATTCCTCAGTCTCCCTACAACTTTAACCTTGGATATATCTAATTGCACAATTTGAATAGGAAAGGTATCCCAAGTGGCGTTCATCTTTTTTCACACAGAAAGGGCTATGACATTAGATGAAGCACCTAAGTCTACCATGCAGTTATGCACGTTCCCGTTAAATATTTCAAAGGTAAGTAAGAAGGGTGGAGTGCCCTTGCTTCCAGGTTTTGGATGGTTTGGTCAGGGAGTAGAGTCAAGATTGTTATTCTGAGCTTCTTGAGGTTGCTTTATGATCATGCTTTTGGGCAAGGAATCCCTTATGGAAGGGACTTTAAGAAGATCAAATAAAGATATTTTTGCCTTGACTATTTTAAGATCCTCGACCAAATTGTATTCTGGATCAGGAATGAGGGTGTCTTTCTAAGTTTGAGTTTTACTTTTGCTGGGGGTTGGTTTCAGAGGTGATGACTCATGTGGAGGTGGCCCTTTAGACCTAGTATTGAGTGTGTGTTGTAGGTTAAAAACTGTGTCGGGTTCTTCTTCTTCTTCTGAAAAGAAACTCACATAGCTGACCTACTGGTCATCTTCCTCTTCCTCTTAGGGAGGTTGTGAATCTTGAGCAGACTGATCTTTAGAGGACTCAGGAATGTCTGGTGTTTCTACAGCTAAGGCTTTCAAGACAGAAAAAATCTCTTCTGAGGTGAATCCTTCACTAGGATTTGGAGGTGGCGGATTATGAGGAGGTTGGGTGGGCCTCCTAAAAGGTGGCCTATTAAATCCTCTATTATTAGTTTGATTTCCATTGTTTGTCTTCTTAAGATCTACCATCTCATTAGACATTATTTGGAGGAGCTTCTTCATTTCACTCATGTTAAACGAATCTTGATTGCTAGCAGAGGGTTTAGGAGAATTGTCATTTTTCCTACGTGAGGTAGACGCTTGTTCAGATGTGGAGTTAGGGTTGTCCTTGAGACAGAACATGTCCCTTTCAACCTGTATTTATTCAAAGAAAGCATATTGTAAGGACTCCTTACGAGCTCTCTTAACCCACATGGATATTTGGGTCGGAAGACCCTTAATATAGTATGCTACTAGTAGCTTCTCAACAGGGAGTACTGTACTCGGGATCCTATTCTTTAAATATGAAAACCGGTGATTGTAATATTTGACTCTTTCTTTACCCTTAGTTTTCATGGAAGAAATCTCTATGACTAACTCCTCTGGGGTTTTTTCATCCCCAAATTTTTGAGTGAAGAGTTAAGAGAAAACATCCCAAGTTGGGATGGAACTAGCTTCTAAGGAAAAATACCAGGTAGAAGCTTTTCCCTCAAAGGTGTAAGGGAACAGTCTGCAAACCACGTCTTCATGTATGATGCTCCTAAGTCTAATGGCTTGCATGAAGGAATTAATGTGGTCTTCCATAGGAATTTTGTCATCTGGATTAAATTTTGGAAGCTACTTCTCAGGGTTTTTAGGCAATCTATGTTGATCACCTAAAACAAAGACGGCATCTCCATCCAACCAAGGTTTGTTATGTATTTCGTCAGCCATAGGAATAGATTTCGATGATGAGGCCAAAGATTCAAAATCAGACGATTGGTATGAACACGACGAGGAAGAGGGAGGAGACAGTGGTGGTCCTCATGATCGGATGTTGGGTAGAGGAGTGGATCAATCCTGGAAAAGTGAATCTAGATATAACCCAGGGGTAGATGGTTCACTGGGAAGAGGATGATTTCTTTCAACATTTGAATCTCCTGACTTAAGATTGCTTTGATTATTGTTGCGGGGAAGATTACGGGTTAGACGTTCGTCATCACACTTTCTTCTAATCTCAACTATGTTGTCAGAGTTACCCTTCAATAGTTGTTCAACTTTGATTGGTCCTAGGGTAGGTGATACAAGAACATATCTGCTACCTGGGGTGCTTTGTCCTTGTGTGGGAGTGGCTGGGACAATGTCTAAACCTTATGCTACTTATTCCCCTGAGGTAGATGCGCTAGCGCGACTACGAGTGATAATCGTATCTGTTGCTGGAGGAGGTGTCTGTGTGTTTCATTTAGGCATGATGTGTTGGCCCTCCTTCTAACACCATTTTTTGAAGCCTTAGTTGTGCATGTGGCTAAAAAGGGTGTCTAAGGCTTACAACACACGGAAAAAACCCAGCCAAAGGATTCAAGCAATCCCACGCAAGTATTGCTTTACCCTCGAGTTGTTTGGGATAGTAATCTACCACATATACTTCTATAGCCTCCACTGGCTTATATGGATTTTATCCACAGAAGGATTTGTTTTCCAAATTGGAAAACAAGGTAGTTTATGAAAAGAAAATGGAAACTTAAACCTAACTAGGAAAGGAAACCTAATCTGGATCTAAACTATTTTGTAAAGGATGTTGAATTGGTTCACAGATTGTCTTGAGTTGAATGAAGAACAAGTAATTCACCACATTGACAGAAATGTAAATGAGATGAACAACTTCTTACTCAAATCACAATTGTTTAATGAAAATTAAATAAAAACAAGTTGACATTAAATCATTCAAGATAACGTGCATATGCACATGTTAGTTGAAAAACCAACATATAAACTGTAAAAATTTCACTGTTAAATCATTTGCAGAAATAGATAAAGACAGTTAAAGAATAAATTCCTTAAAGCTTTGTTAATGTATTAACCAGTAACAAAGAGAAATCTAGGCTAAGATCAAAACACATTAATCAATTGCAAATGAATCACAGCACTATCTGACTATTCGAAACAGGAAAATTGAGATCTGTCAAAGAAATTCAATTAGATCAAATACAAGAGATAAGGAACAAAAATATTGTATTTATTCATAATTTTGCAATAAATTACATAAACCTTAAGAAAAACAAAGGTGTTTTTCAGTCTCCTGTATCAGTATTCCTTCCTCCAAAAGTCAAAAGTCCGTAATACATTCGAGAACAACCTCTTAAATAATTATTACAAAGAATGGATTTCCCTCTAAAGGGGATAAAAAATCCTAAACAAAGCTAGTATCCCAAAAAATCTCTCCACGTTCTCCAAATACGTAGCAATTCCTCAATATCAGGATAACTGGAAGATTCAATGCCAAGCTGGGCATTGCACTTATGATCTTCAATCTTGTTTTTAGCCAGCTTATGCCAAAAATGGATATAGATGTGGATCTTTCCTTCCACTATGAATCATTGTTTGATCAACCGATCTACATCATGTATGCTGACATGGTCAAGCTTCTTGACCTTCTCCTCCTCCTCATCTCTTCCCTGCTCCACTTTCTCAATCATTAGTCCTGGTGGACATGCATTTTCAATAAGTACCATTGCAGGAAAGGATAATTCATCCATAATGTTGTCTGTTACATACCATCTTCTACTGCAAAGTGACATTATCTAGCTTATCTTTCATGTATTTTTGCCAATCTGTGACCTCATCATAAGCCTTTGAATCATGTTGCCTCTTTTCAACTAAATATTCTAGAACAACAAACATTTTTTCAAAATCCATATAAGTTTCAAAGATATTATCCAAGGTTTTAAATAACTCATTGACTAAATCATGGTGCTCCTTATTAGTCAGAATAGCAAGATCTTTAAATTCTTCCTGAGAAAAGTTGGAAAACGAAGATGAATCTGCACTTGCAGTTGCATCTTCATACTATCTTTCTAACAAGGCTACCTTTTTTACCAAAGTGGAATTAGTGGTATTTTCTCTTTGCAGCTCGTCATTAAGGGCATAATTCTTCACTTGAAGTTCATCATAACTGTAACACCCCGATTTTGACCCCATTGCATTAATGTATATGATGTAAATATTATATCAAATCATGACAAGGAGCTCAAGGCCAAAGCCCTGTCATTGATTAATGTTTGGTATATAGGCGATCATGGTTGATTCCTATGGTTTCTGTGCTAAGTCAAGCACGTTTGTAAACATCATGTAAATATGCAAATTAATGAAAAAAAACCACAACCAGCTGTGTCAATGCAACGAATAATGAGATGGGGGCATGATTTTCCTAAGGATAAGGGGTGGGAATGTTAACCTTGAGCCAGTTTGGGGAAAATCCATGTATCATGGGGAGAACCCATCAAAACTGTCAACTACCCTCTTTCTTGTCTTCTCTTCCCAACCATTTATTCTGCCAGAGGGTGGTTGAGGTAGTAATTGCTTGGAAGGGGAAGAGTATGGGCAATTTCAAATTGGGCAGAGCACCCATTTTTGGAATGTCATGTTTTACTTGCATGGAAAAGAAAACACCAGAACCATATGCCAGTTTGACCCATACGTTCATGTTTTGGATTTTACTCTTAGGTTTGGAGAGTTGTGGGACATTCTGGTCCGTCATTCATTCAATCGTTCACCCTCATCTTCGTTTCCTTGGGAGCGACATTGTGGTAGCAAAGAGCTCTTCCTATGTGTGTATCCTTCACATTCTACTAGTGTTTTCTTTTCCTTGTAAATATTTTGATTGTTGTTTTGCAGCATTGTCTTAGACTACAGAGTGTATGAGAACCTATTATTCATGTTCCAGAGTAAATCCAATGTTGTGGAGTCTCCCTGTGGTTGTTGTGTTGTGCACCTTGGTTCGGGTCTGAGCTATGTACAAGACTTAGGAATGGGAGAGACGTAGAATGTGATTGATAAACATAGTGTGGAACCTCACAATAAGATAAGAATAGTTGGTGAACCTGCTATGCACATCCTGAAGAGCACTGGAAGGGAAGGTGTAGCCTGAGGGACTGTGGAGAAAAGAAGGAGACACTTCCTTGTGTTGGGTGTGTAGGAAGTGGGGAAGCTAGGCCAGATAGATCTTGTGAAGGTGTTCTTAGATTTGTAGATGATCTCGCTAGCTTAGAATTTCTTCCTACCCATTTCCTTAGAAGCCTGATAAACTCGACTGGAAAGATGGCTTGGTTGGTAACCTAATAAACCCATCTATTGGCGTGGTTGTGTCTTGTTGTGCTTGACCTGGTAAGTAACCTTTGGTTGGATAGTCTGATAAACCCAGCTGCGAATGCTTGCTTGGCTAGTTAGCCTGATAAACCCAGTAGTGAGATGGATTGATTGTGAATAGTCTCATAAACCCATCTGTTGGCTTGACGGGTCCTTTAAGGTGAATGTTGGATTGACTGTGAATAGTCTGTGAAACCCACCTATTGGAATGTTATACCCTATAACCTAATAAATCCAATTGTGTTGGCTTGGCTCAGTTTTATTGCACCTTGGCTATGTATGAGTCTACTAGTGTTCCCTTATTCCTTGAGGAAATCATGCCTATCTCAGGGGTGGCAGTGTTGCTGAGAGATTAAGGAGCACACGGGCCTATGGTTGGGAAGAACATTGCAGCGACATAGATGGTTGTGGGACAAGTTCTGCTCAAGATAAGTGTTCTTGTCTATGATATTATGTTATTCTCTACAATTGTATTTCTTGTTTTGCAAATTGCTTGATGAAATGTAATGAACATGTTGCTATGTTCAATTGACGCATTGTTCCTTTGAATAACTGCAATTATAGGTATCTATGTATGTTTTCCATCAATGTATTTTGGACTAAGTTGCAGGGTAGATTGGCTAGATCAGTAATGGCATAAAGGATCAGATCGATCCAAGACTTCAGTGAAAAAGTCGAGTTTCCTGCTAGAAATCGCCATTTACACAATTTGTGGAATGCCCGATTCACATATTGTGGTCTCCGCAATTTTCCTTCCGCAACTTGTGGGATGCAGGATGCAGGATCGAGGTATCACAATTTCCTCAATTTCCAATCCCACAAGTCAAAGACTCTGCACCATCAATCTTCGCGAGATGATTGTTCGTCGTTGATCTGTCTCCGATGCGGGATGTGGGTTGCAAGAAGTGAGATGGCAATTTTTTTTGTAACTTCCAACCCTGAAACTCAGGCTTTCCACACAATTGATTTTTGTGGGTGGATTTGGGACCGTCGATTTGGTTCCAGTCTGCGGGATCATTTGGGGTCGTTGATTCCGTCACATTTTTTTCTCTCCGTCGTCC
The DNA here is from genome assembly GCA_001517045.1 of Pseudotsuga menziesii. Taxonomy (NCBI): domain Eukaryota; kingdom Viridiplantae; phylum Streptophyta; class Pinopsida; order Pinales; family Pinaceae; genus Pseudotsuga; species Pseudotsuga menziesii. The sequence goes on along the minus strand of LPNX010070202.1, from coordinate 875,170 downwards.
AATCTCCTCTGATATTTTTCCTTGCAGATCGTCAAACTGATCAATGGAAGATGGGAGGGGGTGTGACAGTGTTGGAAATGTCGAGATGTGGTCACAACCATGCCCTGTGTTCGATGAGCAGTAAAGGCTCTTGATGAAATTTTTAATTCCACATGATAATGGGGTATGGGTAGTGACATTGTGGTATCAGTGCTGCGGGTTGTAGCATTGGACTTGGATGGGACAGAAATCAGTTAACCAAGGCTGTCAGTTGCAACATTGAGCCTAGACAGGCCAGGTGACAATACGTAAATGGTTTTGATTTTGAATTACTATGTCTAAGAAATGGTGTTGATAACACATTTTGCAAAGTCATAGTGTATTTGGAAAAATAAATTGTGGTGCATCCATGCGAACCCATGACGGATATGATGCTCGAGACTCCTATGAGCGTGCGTGAGATGCCATGGGGGAAAATGTCTGAGTTGGAAATGACGACTTAGAGTCTAATGGAAGGATATTCCAAGAGACGTCGCCAGATATTGCAGCCACCATGAGAATCTTGATTAAGGCCGAGGAAAAGCAACATCAGTTGAATGCTACTATGTTGCAGAATTTTACAGACTTGCAAAGAAAGATGAAATCTGGACAAGGTACAGTAAAACCTAAAGGTAGTAAGAGTAGTACTAGAAGAAGAAGAAGAATTGCTAGTAGATCATCTGACTCAGAAGAGTCAAGTGGGAATTCAAGCTCTTCTTCTCGCAAAGGAAAGAGAAAGAGGCACCATAGGGATCGCTCTCGGGATGAATTTAAGAAGGCTAAACCTCCTACGTTTGATGGAGAGGTAAATATTGGACAAGAAGCTAAAGCTTGGCTTCTTGGGATAAAGAAGTATTTTCAATTTCAGGACTATTCAAGAAACATGAAGGCAAGGGTTTCCATATTCAATTTCAATGGAAGGGCATCCATTTGGTGGGAGCACTTCAAGCAAGTGAAGAAGATTAATGAAAGAAGAATTAAGTGGAAACAGTTCTAGAAGTATTTCAAGAAGAAATACCTCTCTGATAGGTACTATGATGACAAGATCAAAGAATTCCATGAGCTGAGATTGGGATAGCAAACCATGGACGAGTATGCAAATAAGTTCCTATAACTGTTGAGTTATGTCAGGTACATCAAAGATGAAAAATTGAAAATCCAGCGTTTCCAAAGTGGATTGCCTCAGTCTTACAGAGACAGGATCGAATTTTATGAACCTAGAACTCTTGAAGAAGTAATAAGGAAGGCTAAGTATTTCTATGAGCAAATAAAAGGAAAACCTGATCACCATAAGGCATGGAAGGACAAGAAGAATGATAAGTCTGACCAAAGGAAGAAAGGCTTCAAACCTTCTAGTTTCAGGAATCAGCAGAAGCAACCATCACAAGCTAAAAAGTAGCCATCCAGAGTGATGGGAGAGAAACCAAGAGAGCCACAGTAGATCAGAGAACCACTCCAATGTTGGAGATGTGGAGGACCCCACATGCACATAAATTGTCCACTCGAGAATGAGAGAGCAAGGCCAGTTCACAACCTTCAAGAAGCAGAAATAGTGGGTCAAGTGGCAATGGTTATCCCTAGGATTTATGCAGCATTGGAGTACTGCCAAACAGATCACTAGTCAACTGTGGTTGAAGTTGTAGGTAAGATTGTTGAAAAACTATTTCTATCTTGATTGACCCTAGTTCTACTCACAATTACATTACTCCTAGAGTAGTGGAGATGTGTGCATTTAAGAAAGTAAAGCATAGCAAATATTGGTTAGTTCATCTAGCCACTGGAACTAAGAGAAAGGTTAGTGAAGTGGTAGGGAAATGTCCATTAGTGATGAATGGATTGGTCACCTGTGTAGATCTAAATGCTCTACCCCTTGGTTCCTATGATGTCCTCATTGGAATGGATTGGCTAGAAACTCACAGAGGAAAGCTTGACTGTTATAATAAGTCTTTTGAGTGCTTGGATGAAGAAGGAAAGTCAAGGATTGTGAAAGGAATTCCAAAGGTGATTTCTGTGAGGTGGGTTTTAGCAATGCAGTTGAAGAAGTACTCTAGGAAAGGTTTCCAGTTATATGCAGCTCATATTTTGGAGGCACCAGAGAATGAAAATCCTAGGTTGGAGGACTTTCATGTGTTGCAGGAATTCAAGGATGTGTTTCCCGATGAGATTCCAGGACTTCCTCAAAATACGGACATTGATTTCACAATTGAACTTGTGCCAAGAGAAGAACCAGTGTCCAAGACACCCTACAGGTTGAGCACATCTGAAATGTTAGAACTGAAGATGCAACTGCAAGAGTTGTTGGAGAAGAAGTATATCAGACCCAACATGTCTCCTTAGGGAGCATCAGTTCTGTTTGTAAAGAAGAAGGAGGGTACACTCGGATTATATATTGATTATATATAACTGAACAAGGTCATAGTAAAGAACAAGTATCCTTTTCCTAGGATTGATGACCCCTTTGATCAAATGAGAGGAGCAAAGGTATTTTCCAAGATTGACTTGAGGTCGGGTTACCATCAGGTGAGAATCAAGGATGAAGACATTCATAAGACAGCCTTCAGAATAAGGTATGGACATTATGAGTTTGTAGTGGTACCATTTGGTCTCACAAATGCACCAGCTACATTTTCCTTATGAATAGTGTCTTCAGCAGGTATTTGGACAAGTTTGTTCTTGTTTTCCTTGATGAAATTCTTGTTTATTCTAAGAATGAGGAAGAACATGAAGAGAATTTGAGATTGACATTACAATTACTCAGGGAGCATCGGTTGTATGCAAAGTTGAGCAAGTCTAACTTCTATATAGATAGAATTTAGTATTTGGGTCACATTATCTTAGAAGAGGGTATATCTGTGGACCCTAAAAAGATTGAAGCCATTATGAATTGGCCTACTCCAATAAATGTGACAAATGTGAGGTATTTTATGGGACTTGCGGGATACTACAGGATATTCATTGAAGGATTCTCCAAGGTTGCACATGCCATTACTTCCTTGCAAAATAAGGGCATAAAGTTCGAATGGACAATGAGGTGTGAAGAAATCTTCCCGCAGTTGAAGAATCTTCTCACAAGTGCACTGGTTTTGAAAGTTGCAAACACAATGAAAGATTTTGTGGTATGTACTGATGCATGTGGCCAAGGGCTTGGAGGAGTCCGAAGTCCTTATGCAAGACAACCACGTGATATGTTATGAGTCCAGAAAGTTGAAGGAACATGAGAAGAACTATGCTACTCATGATCTGGAACTTGCAGCCATAGTAGATGCTCTCAAGATGTGGAGGCGTTACTTGATGGGAAGAAGATTTGAGATAAGGACAGACCATTGTGGTCTGAAGTATTTGTTTTATCAGCCTACTCTAAATGCTATGCAAGCCAGATGGCTAGAGTTTTTATGTGAGTTTGATTTTGAGATCAAGCACATAAAGGGGAAAGAGAATAAGGTAGTTGATGTGCTCAGCAGGAAGGTGCAGGAAATGCACATGGAATCCATCAGTGTTTTCCAACTGGAGTTGAGACAGTAGATTGTTATTCATGTGTGTGAAGATGAATTGTATGTGCAAGTTAAGAATAAATTGCATCAGCAAAGCCTTGAAAAGAGGTATGAGGGATATAACTTGGAAGAACATGGAATTCTTACTTATAAGAACAGAGTCTACATTCCAAATGTAGCATATTTGAGGAGAGTTGTTATGGACGAGATCCATCAAGCTCCATATTCTGGTCACCCAGGATATCAAAAGACAATTGCTACCGCCAGAATGCAGTACTTTTTCCTAGGAATGAAAAAGGACATGGATGAATACATTTCCAAGTGCATGAAATGTCAGTAGGTAAAGGTTGAGCAACAACACCCAGCAGGTTTGTTGGAGCCTTTGTCAGTTCCTGAATGGAAATGGGAAGTTATTTCCATGGATTTTTTATAGGATTGCCAATGACTTGGAGACAGCATGATTCCATCATGGTTGTGGTGGACAAGTTGACAAAGGCGGCACATTTTATACCGGTTAAGTCTACGCATAAGACTGATGACATTTCAAAGATATTCATGAAGGATATTTTCAAATTGCATGGATTGCCTAAGGCAATAGTCTCTGACAAAGATGTCAAGTTAACTTCCAATTTTTGGAAGGGGTTGTTTGCGGATTTGGGTACAAAGCTGAACTTCAGCACTGCTTATCATCCTGAGAGTGATGGACAAACAAAGAGAGTTAATAAAGTGCTTGAAGACATGCTTCCCATGTACGTGATGGAAAAACCAACCAAGTGGGAAGATTATTTACACCTAGTAGATTTTACTTATAACAATGGACAGCAAGCATCCTTGGGGATGAGTTCATATGAGGATTTGTATGGCAAGAGGTGTATGATGCCAGTGACTTGGGATAATCCCATGAATAGGGTTTTGCTTGGTCCAGAATTGCTCAAGGAGATGGAGCAGGAGGTTGTAAATATCAGGAAGAATTTGAAAGTAGCCCAGAACAAACAGAAAAGCTATGCTAATAAGCATAGGGTGAACAGAGATTTCAGTATTGGGGACCATGTTTACCTCAGAGTGAGGGAAAAGAAGAGTTCCTTGAAGCTTGGGAGTTGTGCCAAGCTGTCACCAAGATATTGTGGGCCATTTAAAGTGCTTGAAAGAATAGGGTCAGTTGCATATAGACTTGCATTGCCTACTAGCACTAGGGATCATAATGTTTTTCATTTTTCTTTGCTTAAGAAATATATACATGACCCTAACCATGTGATAAATTGAGATGCGATTTAGGTGGAACCCAAGGTAGAGTTCCGAATTGAGCCAATTTGCATCCTCGATAGGAAGGTCACCATGCTCTGGAACCGAGCCATAGGACAGGTAAAGGTGCAATGGGAGCACTACGGTCCTGAAGAGGCTACATGGGAGCTGGAGGATGCCATTTGATTGGCACATCCATTTTTGTTCGAATCTATGGAGCACTATGGCAATGCCAGTGTAGCATTTTGTTCAAATTTTGTAAGCATTGAGGACAATGCTATTGAAGGGGGAGGGGAATGTAACACCTCGATTTTGACCCCATTGCATTAATGTATATGATGTAAATATTATATCAAATCATGACAAGGAGCTCAAGGCCAAGGCCCTGTCATTGATTAATGTTTGGTATATAGGCGATCATGGTTGATGTGTATGGTTTCTATGCTAAGTCAAGCACGTTTGTAAACATCATGTAAATATGCAAATTAATGGAAAAAAACCCATAGCCAGCTATGTCAATGCTACGAATAAAGAGATGGGGGCATGATTTTCCTAAGGATAAGGGGTGGGAATGTTAACCTTGAGCTAGTTTGGGGAAAATCCATGTGTCATGGGGAGAACCCATTAGAACTGTCAACTACCCTCTTTCTTATCTTCTCTTCCCAAACATTTGCTAGAGGGTGGTTGAGGTAGTTATTGCCTAGAAGGGGAAGAGTATGGGAAATTTTGAATTGGGTAGAGCAACCAGTTTTGGAATGTCATGTTTTACTTGCATGGACAAGAAAACACCAAAATCGTATGCCACTTTGACCCATATGTTCACGTTTTGTATTTTACTCTCATGTTTGGAGAGCTGTGGGACATTCTAGTCTATCATTCATTCAATCGTTCACCCTCATCTTCATTTCCCATGGGAGCGACATTGTGGTAGTAGAGAGCTCTTCCTACGTGTGTATCCTTCACGTTCTGTGAGTGTTTTCTTTTCCTTGTAAAGAATGTGATTTTTTTTTGCAGCATTGTCTTAGACTACATAGTGTATGATACCCTGTTACTCGTGTTTCAGAGTAAAGCCGGTGTTGTGAATTCTACCTGTGGTTGTTGTGTTGTGCACCCTGGTTCGGTTCTGAGCTATGTACAAGACTTAGGAATGGGAGAGACGTAGAACATGCTTTATAAACCTAGTATGGAACCTCACAATAAGATAAGAATGGCTGGTGAGCCTGCTATGCACATCCTGAAGAGCATTGGAAGGGAAGGTGTAGCCTGAGGGACTGTGGAGTAGAGAAGGGGACACCTCCTTGTGTTGGGTGTGTAGGCAGTGGGGAAGCTAGGCCAGATAGATCTTGTGAAGGTGTTCTTAGCTCTATAGATGAGCTCTCTGTCTTGGCAGTTCTTCCTGCCAATTGGCTTAGAAGCCTGATAAACCCAACTGGAAAGATGGCTTGGCTGGTAGCCTAATAAACCCATCTATTGGCGTGGTTGTATCTTGTTGTGCTTGACCTGGTAAGTAACCTTTGGCTAGACAGTTTGATAAACCCAAATGCGAATGCTGGCTTAGCTATTTAGCCTGATAAACCCAACAGTGAGATTGCTTGACTGTGAACAATCTTATAAACCCATCTCTTGGCTTGACGGGTCCTTAAAGGTGAATGTTGGATTGACTGTGAACAGTCTGTGAAACCCACCTATTGGAATGTTATACCCTGCAGCCTAATAAACCCAACTTTGTTGGCTTGGCTGAGTGTCATTGCACCTTGGCTATGTATGAGTCTGCTAGTGTTCCCTTATTCCTCGATGAAATCATGCCTAGCTTGAGGGTGGCAGTGTTGCTAAGAGATTAAGGAGCACACGTGCCTATGGTTGGGTGGAACGTTGCAGCGACATATCTGGTTGCGGGACAATTTATGCTCAAGATAAGTGTTCTTATCTATGATATTATGTTATTCTCTGCAATTTTATTTCTTGTTTTGTAAATTTATTGATGGAATGCAGTGAACATGTTGCTATGTTGAATTGACGCATTGTTCCTTTGAATAAATGCAATTATAGGTATCTATGTATGTTTTCCATCAATGTATTTCGAACTAAGTTGTAGGGTAGATTGTCTAGATCGGTAATGGCCTGAAGGATCAGATCGATCCAAGACTTTAGTGAAAAAGTCAAGTTTCTTGCTAGAAATCACCATTTACATAATTTGCGGGATGCGGGATGCGGAATGCCGGATTTGTAAATCGTGGTCTCTGCAATTTTCCTTCCGCAACTTCCTTTCTACAACTTGCGGGATAGAGGTATCACGATTTCCTCAATTCCCAACCCCGCAAGTCAAAGACTCCACACCGTCGATCTTCGTGGGATGATTGTCTATCGTTGATATTTCTCCGATGCAGGATGCGGGATGTGGGTTGCAGGAAGTGAGATGGAAATTTTTTTTCTAATTTCTGACCCCGTAACTCGGGCTTTCTGCACAGTTGATTTTTGTGGGTGGATTCTGGAACATTGATTTGGTTCCAGTATAGGGGATTGTTTGGGGTCATTGATTCCGTCATGCTTTTTTCTCTCCGTCATCCGATCTCCTCCAATATTTTTCCTTGCAAATCGTCGAACTGATCAATGGAAGATGGGAGAGGGTGTGACAGTGTTGGAAATGTCGAGATGTGGTCACAACCATGCCCTATGTTTGATGAGCAGTAAAGGCTCTCGATGAAATTTTTAATTCTGCATGATAATGGGGTATGGGTACATAAAAATAAATGTCCGCATGTTGTCTCTTGAGTTGTTCCAGTTCCTCCTTCAAACTAACAATTTCTGCCTTCTGTTTGTCAAATTCTCTGTTCAAAGTATTAACATCATCAAAATTGGCACATGTAAGAGCTCCTAAAACAAATGCAGCATCTATGGAATCTTCCTGTGGATCACCTAATATTTGGGTCCAAACAACTTCATTTGAAGGGGATATGTCCATATCACTCTAACCCCTACTCCTCTTCTTTCCCCTCTTCACTAGTGATTTATCAGCTTTACAGTATCGATATTCTCCCAGATATATCACAAAATCTTCATTGAACTCATCCCTCATCTCATCAATGGGGGGTATATTAATACCTGTGGATATCAAAGAGGAGGTTTGAATTGTAGTATGATAGGGTATGATCATAGTAATATGAGATGTGAGTGGAGAGGAAGCAACAATCTGGGAAAATGTCACTTCAGGGTTTGAAGCACTGTCAGGAACTGAAGTTTCAATAGATGAAACTTGCAAGGAAGTGGCTCTGAGTGATGATGGTGATACTGCTGAGGTTTTATCATGCATAGGGGATGATACTGAGCTGAAAGAAGGAATATGCAGAGAAAATTTAAAAAATGGAGGTACAATGGATGATGGAATGGGTATCTGAATAGGATCTGGAGGTGTAACGGAATCTAGAAGGCATGTAGCGTCTTGATAAAGCTAAGACACCAAAGGTGTCACAGAAAAACCAGTGGGCATGGAAGATAAGGCCATGATGGAATAAAGGAGTAAGGTTGAAGATGATGGGCAAGGCTGGGGAGAAGGTTGTGGTTGTGAGGGAGTTGCTGAAGATTTGTCATTACTACCATTAAAAAAATTGATAAAATCATGTAGATCATTACCATTGCCGGCTTCCACAGTAACAGGCACAAGGGAAATCCTTTCATTATCTTCTTCTGAATGGGTTAGATCTATAGTAGAAGTACGCATGGATGATACTGGGACCTTCAACCTTTTGAAAGGTTTCTCCTCAATCTGGGTTTCTTGAGATTGAAATTTCTCGACAACAGTAGTTAACTGAGAAGCTTCTGCTGGATCAGAACTTGTGATTTCTTGGGTGTCCAGGGCTGAAGTAATTTTGCTCAGCTTTTGTTTGATCTGCTCCAAAGTATGTAAATAGGCCTTGACCTACTAATCAATAGAAGTCGGTGGGATTTGTTCCATGGGACCTTTCCCTTTGTCTAGAGCTAAACTGGTTTCCACAGATGTGTCTTTGGCTGCTAGGGCCTCCTTTGCTACGGCTTGAGCTTCCTTTTTTCCCTGTCTTTTAGCACCTTTTCTTGGATGTCTAGCTCCATAGCCCTGTAATGTCAAACCTTGTCCCTGATTTCCTTTTGGTATTGCAGGATATGACTTTATTCTTCTTTACTTTTATTCCTTGCCAAGACTTTGGAAAAAATACCAACTCCCTGATAGATGAATTCATCTGGAGTTTCCTCATGAGTGTGCCCTGTTTTAAAGTGATTCTGCTTGGGGTGGAAATCAACAATCCCCTTGGGGTCATGCTACCTTTTACTAGCAAAACCAAGTTTGAGAGACACTATGTGGTCACTGAGTTCTGACACCCAGGTATAAGTGGGTATGGTTAAGGATCCAAGGGTTATAGGAAATTTGGGCCAGACTTTCCTCTTAGGTGTAGTACATTTCTTATAAATCCCCTCTATGAATGTTTGAAATGAAATCTCTTCAAGGACCAACCTGTCCGGCACGACCTTAGGTAGCATATGAGCGGCATTGCTACCAAAGATTCGGATATAGGTGAATGACTCACCGACATACCAATCTCCCATTGTGGCTATGAGGGTTTTGGATTCAGGGGAGAATGTAGGAGATTCTTTGTTGAAGATAAGGAAATAGACCCGGCCAAGGAAACTCTCAGCGATGTCATAGAACCTGGTTACATAATTGGTGTCCCATAGCTACGAATGATAAATGTGCACAAGTGGGGCTGGTAGTACCCAACTCCATCCCATATTGGGATAATGGAACTCAACGCAAAAGATATCCACAATGAAGGCGGAAAGAAAGAAGTTGGGATTCTTCCTGGCAGTAACTTTCTGGAATTCCTGTATGGCATTTTTAAGTTCTAGTGACAGGATTGAATCCCAAGGGAAGGAATCTCCTGTAGTTATGACATGGTGGGAAATAGGAGCACATTCTTCCTTGAAGTAAGAATAGTTGGGGAGACCATAGAGCCTACACAACATTGCTATAAGCAAGGAATAGGGTTCCTTGAACCATTCAATGCAGTAAAGTTCATCTTTTCTCTGGGAGAATTTTTGTTGTTCGGCCATCCAGGACTTCAGCATTTGGTCAAAATTATACCTGGACTTGGTAGTTTTAACAAAGTCAACATCAAGGAGCTGCCTAAAAGGTTTGAGGGTGTAAATTATCACAAAGGTTTCAGAATGTAAATTGGCCAGTTTCATTCCAGTATAGGTGTTAAAGGAACGGTATTTTAGATTGGCATGGTCAATGATCCATCTGACTGCATCATTGTAAGGGAGGATGGTCGGTCTTGCCACAACCATGTGCAGCCCAGAATCCCTAATTCTCTCATAAATAAGTTGGTCACCCTAAAATTCTGAAAGGTCATTGTTGTTAAATATGGAGTAAAATCAGGACCAATCCAACTGGCAGGTTTCACTCACTCAACCACTAGTATCAGAGAAGACACCAAAATTGGGGACTTTGGTAAGCATGTCTTTTTGAAGGTTTTTGCATCTAGTAATTCAGGGTGTTTTGGATGTTTCCATGTTCTATTGAACACATGAATCAGAAATAAAAACTAAATTATAAAGGAACAATAGTAAGTAATTAAACTTTGAAAAGGAGACTTGATAACCAACCTGAAACTATAGTGAATACTAACGAAATTGCTTGGTAAAATCTGAAGGTAAATTCATGTAGCAGAGCAAATTACACTGGTAAAAACAATGAAGAAATTTCAAATAAGACCACCATATTTATAATTCGCGGGAAATAATTCATACCATAGGATGAGGATGAAAACAATGGTTAGGATTAGTTTTTTTGAGATGCAATATTAAAAAAATGAAATCTAAATCTTATTAATCATTCTGCCACCCGCATTCCACATTTTGCGAGATGCGGGATGCAGAATCGCAAAACAGAAAAAGTTTATTCAATCTTCTCTACATCTCGCATTCTGCATTATACGTGATTCGGGTTATGGAAACATGCAAACCAACCGATAAACAAACGACACCCTGCATCCTGCATTCCACACTTTGTGGGATACAGGTTGCGGGTTGACCAAAACAAATCTATCAAAAATATCCCGCATTCCGCATTTGTGAGATACGGGATGCGGGATGAGGAAGTTTAAAATATCCGATTAAAATTTCCCACATTCCACAACTTGTGGGTTGTAGAATGCAGGCTGCGGGATCGCAAAACAATTCCAAACAAAACTAGCTTTCCACATCTTAAGAAAAACACAAATCAAGCATGGATTTTTGGGAATTTTGGTTAAGTTAGGGATTCCCAGAAGTTAAGAAATGTAACAGAAGCCAATAGAAGTTACAAAGGATCCTACCAAGTTACCTTTGTATGTGTGATTGGGCTCCCGTGTAATAATAACATGGGATCTGTTGTAGCTACAACAGGTCAATACTTGGAAAACTGGGGTCTTCCAGTACCTAGAAGGGATTTCCCTCCTCCTCCAGGTGATGATTTATGTCCACTCGAGATAAAATATATGCCTATCCCACCTAAGTTTGATTTTAATCCTTTTTAACTGGCCCTCAAAGTCCTATTTTGGTCAACATCTGAGTCTTATTGATAGGTATTTTGTTTCATGCTTGAATCCTTGAACCTAGGGAACATGAGTATCGCTACAAATATGTTGATTTTTGTGTGTAATACCACTCCTATTTCCAATATCCATTTAGGGTGGAGTAATCCAATTATGATTGGAATCTCATTAGGGGGGATCTAATAACACTACATCAAGTACACCTATAGCACCCAACCTTGTGGCTTCTCTCAATATTTAGATTGGTTCATCGTCTACTACTTATCACAATAGTGGATCCTTCTCATTTTTCATGCTAATATTTAATATTAATCCTCCACATGTTGTCCTTAATAAAATTTAGCATATGGGAAGCTATTCCATCCCATTTACATTCAAGGGTGAACACATACCAATTCCCTCACCCACTCTTGGTTGATTTCTTTCCTCTAGTCATTTATTTAGCTTGAAGTGCCCTTATTTAAAGAAAAAGGAGTTTTATGAGTGTTTTTTTTCCTCGGAGTTCAAGGTTTCATATAAAGACACCATACGATCCATGTGGTACAAATCCATTTGGTAGAAGTTTTTTTAACGGAAACCAAATAAATTATATTATGATGGGGCAACCCCATAACTCGTTCAATCCATTTTCCCAAGTCCCATTGTTGTTTCTTAACACAAAAAATATTCTTGATTTGACAAATCCCACTAAAAACCAATGAGGCATAATGCTAAGTGGCTTCCAATATTTACCAAGATTCCCTCATAAAATCCTAAGTTCAAAGGGAAAGCTAGAGGATCACTACAACCAATGTCATAATTTTCCATCTTTGGTGTTCTTTAAACTCATTTATGGGTGATTCTATTAAGTTGTGACTCTTCCATCACACCTTGATTGGAATTGCTTCCAAATGGTATATAGAGTTCCCAAGATCTACTCATAATGATTTCAAATATTTGGCTATGAAATCCCTCATACTTTCAGTTACTAGTTTGGTATGAAACTGGGATACAACTATTGGCATCATTCAAATGAGACACTTCCACCCATATCTCTGATCACATCCATGAATGGATAAGGAGGCAATGTACGATTAAATATCATATCCTTGATGTTTTCCCGGTAGACTGCTTTGTTAAATTCTTATCTCTCTATATAGCAAAGACATTGCCCTTTCCAGGGTCACGATAGAATAATGGATCCTTGTTAGAGCCCAACAATTATACATGGTTTATTCTTAGTCTAGGGTTCGTTATGATGTTTTTCCAAATTTGTTGGGGGCAAAAATAGATACAACCAAGCCAAGGCTAGACAATACCACATGCCAATAACGTGATTGGTTTTATAGAGAATGCTACAGTAAGCTAGATGACTACTCAAATGGGAAAAATGTCCTCACACACTAATATGATGGTTACTATTCAGAATAATGCACATGCCATAGGTCCTTCACAAACATATGATTTCCTCTATATTTAATATTCTAATAAAAAAAGAGAACCAATAGGTCAGAGGAAAAAATAAATTTAAAAACAAAAATAAAGGATCTAGTTACAATATAAACACAAATAAAAAATTGGGTGGGGGGCAAAGGAGAGGAAGAAAGTGAAACTCCCATTCAATCTTTTCCAAGAAGATCATCTCAGTCACCAATTCCATGAAATTGAGAAAGCACAATGCTTGTTGGCACGTCAAGCCACAACTCAACAAATTCTTGTGCAAACAAATTATTTTCCTACTTAATTCCAACAACTAATTTCAAGGGTTCCTAATAACTTGACACTCCCACAAGGGGGAAATCACGGTGCCCCTTCACAAGGAGGAAACACCTTGAACACAAATGTACACATGGCAATGAGAGATTAATATTCATACATAGGCATGTAATTATGATTCTTTGAAATTAAGGTCCAAGGATAAAGAAGTATATACATTGAAACTACCACCTTCTCTGCATATGGAGAATCCATTTGTTTATGCAATGCCACACCATACCAAGGCTTTTTTATGAATATCCTCACATAATTATAATTCCAAAGCTACTTAGAATTATATAATTTTTTTGGAAAGTTATCCCAAGAACCATGTGCCATGTCTAACTTAAAGGTTATTCAAAGTTGTCATGTGCAATTAAAGACATTGTGTTAGCACCATGTTTAAATTTTTTATTTATGGACTTGAAAGGTCTGAAAATGATCTTATTTGAGGAATTTGGTGGGAGTGCCTTTCAGGTTATCTGATTAGCAAGTTTTGTCATCAAGATCCGTCGTATATAGAGTGGATTCTGATCAACAGGGATAGATCATTCTATAGATTGAAACATGCCACGGCGGAATAGGGATAAAATGTGTCGAGTTTCAACGGTTCAGTTTCGGGATGATGAAGATCAACGATGGAAAGACATTCCACCAATATGAGATGCGAGGTAATATTCAATCTTTAGATTTGTGAAATCGGTTAAAGGGGCAAAGTGTTGGAGGGTCCATATCAATGCAAATCCGCATCGATGGCCCTAAAGGATTCCGCTTGATAAACATGCGCAAAGGGAGAAACTTTTCCAAATCGCGGAATGTGTTAAAGGGAGAAAGGATTGGACGACTGAGATAAAGGAGGAGATAGATCTGTAGTCGTAGTCAATTCCGTGATATGAACTAGCACGGGTAAATTTGAGATTTTGAATCGTGAAAAGTGGTAGGGGATACAAAGATCAACGGTACCGACACGAGGTCGGGGTTGATCGACGGACGTGGTAAATTCTGCAATATGAAGGTGCCCAATCGATTGAATAGGGGAAAATTGACAAATTGTTAAGGTCTCCCAAGTTGAATGGTCTTGATGAAGGTAGTCTACTGAATAACGGTCGATATCAATTCTCTCGAATCAAGTCATGCAGGTGGTTAGTGTTGGATTCTAGTATGAAGATGTTGCGTACCAAATGCTCTGATTACAAAGGAAAGGATCCATGTGGAGCTGAAATTTTTTTGTTCCTTCTGGAATGTGGAGCTAACGATAACTCAATGGAATGTATGAAGTGCCAGCATGGATAGGATCGAAATACCACCCCGAATGGACAAGGTAGGAATTCATGAACCCCTTGAGCATTTCTAAAAATGGAAACAAAGGGAGACCATGTACACGTGTACGATGGATATAGGATGGGTTATGATCGATGGTCTAGAATATTTTCGACCTGATAAAGGTTGTATCCTGGTTAGGTTCGGTACAGAAAGGATATCCTCATGTACGATCTTACCATAATCATATCCCTCGACGCAATTTGTGACATGCATTAGGTGAAAACGATGTCCATGGCATCACCATCCCTCCCGACTCCAGATATTCATCACGAGGCTTACGTAAGAAGCAGTAGGGGAACATGAAACATGGATCTTTGAAAGCAGAAAATTTGGATTTTACATGAAGAAAAGGGATGCGTCTAGCCAAAACCGTTCTGAATACCACTTTCAACATAAGTGAAAGGGCTATTAATGACAAGTCTAAATGTCGTGATCCATATGGATGGCAGCACAACATCATAGGAGGTGGTGTGGCTGGATTCTCAGCAAGAAACAAAAATCCCCACCCACGTGTCCACTCATGTGGTGTTATGATGACCAACTAAGGAGTGTACGATAATGTTGACTAGTCATATTCATTTCCATCTTCATCACCCTATATAAACGCCACCCTCCAGAGCCCCTGAAGAGAAGGAGATGAGTGAACGCTGGAGAGAGAATTTGGAGCGTTAATTTGCATAAGGTCTTGAGTTTTCTGGAAAATTGCAATGGTTGTTTGGTTTGAGAAGATCATCTATCAGGGAGTGCTGATGGTTGGTGAACATGCCTTTACATTCCTGTATCATCCTGATTGTTTACACCAGGAAAACACCAGCCATCGGGGGACATATGTGAAGCACTTTGAGAGATATACATGTTTTTAGATAGCCATGCCTCCTGTTGCACGGTTCCTATGTTTTCATGTCCTGTGGGTGTCCCTCTAGAACCCCGAGATGCAATCATGACCTGCAAAGCCCCGGTACATGGTGACCATGTTCAACAATGACCAGTAGGAGCAAATCCTCGTATTGGAAGGGTGGGTGTCCAAATTATTCATCACTGCCTTTGTGAATTATACTTTCCAACTTTATCTGAGGTGGTGAGGATGTCAGAGGCACACTCCACCATATTTCCTATAGGATATCCCACCTCAGGGGAGGTGAGGATTATAAGAATGCCAAGCCACTGCAGAGGCTTGTTTCTGTCAGGAGCAATGCGACCCTTCTTCAAGTCCCATCATATAATAGTGTTACCCAAAGAGGAGGGAGATGTGAAGAAGTCTGAGCATGGGAAGGATATAAATGCCTTTGCCAGCTCTCAAACCATGTAGAAAGGTGCCTTTGAGAACTAGATGAAAAAAAAGGGAAGGATACACTGCTGACTCGACAGACAGACATATGGTCGAGCCCAGTCATAAATGAGCCACCAGAAACATCCTGAAACGTCATTTTCACGACCCATAAGCTCAGAAACAGAAACGTCGTGCTATCGTCCAGATCGAGCATTTGAATTAACTCCATGATGTTTGTTTAAATATATGTAAAACATAGTGAAAGTACCATTCTCTAGTTGTTAGTTTTGATTATGACTATAAACAGTTTCAGATCCTATTTCAAGGATTGGCCTTGAAGGTTTGGGACATTATAAATAGACTCCCCACAGAGGGGAGAAGGGTTGGGTTTTCAAGAGGGGAGAGGCTCTACATTGTAATAGGTTTCAATTCTTTCAAATATGAATAAAATTGCAGAGGAGAAACATTAAACCTCTCATGGAAGAGATTCCTATGCCATGTTTTTATTTAATAAGTGATTTCTTTATGTGACTGTTTATCCTATTTTCACTCCATTTTGTATTTGCTTTCATGTTTGAGAATTAGTGTATATGGGACAGAATTCATCTTGTATGCTCTAGGTCCATTGTTTAAGCATATTTAAAAACATTTTCTTCTAAAGTCTTGCAGAATTCACCCCAGTTAGGTGCTCTGCTTGATGGATGACTCCTTATGTCCGCTAATCAACCTGCTAATACCTCCTGATTGAAGAAACGATGTCTATCTTTCCTCTGTCCACAAACCTTCAGACTTCCTACCTCCTGCAACCTAATTCATACCTAATTGTTGATTCCATTTCCCAATGGTCTCCTCCATGATTTTCCCACCAAATTTTATAAAAACAAAATTGTTCTATTCAGAAATCTAACCTTCTGACTATCTTTGATTGAATATCTTGAGTATTAAGACTGTGTAAATAGTGAGATATCTCTCTCAGATTGTATTAGTTCAGAGATACAGTCTAAAGTGTTTTTGATGTTACCTTGGGATTTACCTTTCACAACTTGGGTACGTTCTGGGAGTTAACAAACTGGTGCCATTACTGGGGCCGAAGCTTGTTGGGGCGCGCGCCTTAACGGTCATTAATTTTTGTAACTCTGCGGTTTTTGTGGAAGCTTGTAAGCAGATTTGCGCGTCAAAATAGTCTTAGGGGTGTCGGGCTTGAGTCAAAGCCCTCTTTTTTGTAATTGTCCATAAATTTTGGGTGTAAGCCCATGATTTTGTAATAGTGCACTTGTATAAATATGCACTCATGTAAAGATGTCAAGGGTATCTAATGACATGAGGATCATGTGATGCAAAGTTAAGATCTATTTTTGGTTTAAGTTCAAGTCCCAGCTGTGTGCATGGATGACCTCTGCAGCTATGTGCGCAGAGGGTTTTTGTAAGGAAAGGAACTGCAGCTAAGTGCGCAACTAGAGTTGTAAGAAAGGAACTGCAGCTAAGTGCGCAGCCAGACTTGAAGGAAAGGATCTACAGCTGAGTGCGCAGATCAGAACTGTTGTTTTGTGAAAAGTTGAATAAAAGCACAGTTCTGTGGACGTAGTCCCTACCTTGGGGGTGAACCACGTTATATCTTGTGTTGTGGTTGTGCTTTGATATTGTTTCTATTTTCTTTTCATGCATTGATAAGTAGATAAATGATAAGTAAGATAACTGCTAAATATTAACTTCGCTGTGAATTCTTAGTTAAGGGTTAAGCAAGAAATTGTTTGTTTATCTAACTACGAAGCTAACTAAGTGAATGTCGAAGCTCTGTTTTGTATAAATATTTGTTGTTAAAGCTAAAGGTATAGTAATATCCCTCTTCTGCTTGTAGAAACCTGATTCTGTGGCACCCCATAGTTGTTTCGGGTGAGACTGCAACATGTTCCCAGGTTGTTTCTGAAAGGGCCAACACTATGGGTCTTTGTTGGTGCGAAGTTAGAGTATAAACCCCAGGTCTGCCCTATAGCCCAACAAATTGGTTCCGTTTCCGGTTGAACTCAGTACCTGCTCAAGAGGGATTTACGTCGTACCTCGAGGGATATGTTTTGGAGGCCCTCAGTAAAAGAAATCGGCGATTGGATTGAAGAGACTTATCTGAAGTTGCTGAACAAGAAAATAAGGATCCTTGTCACAGTTCAGATGAATTTTTGCAAAGGTACGTTTTTACTGATATTCATGAAATTTTCTTTGGTAGTATCCACATAGAATTGCACCAGTGGTTATCCAGGTTGACAGAGAGAAAAACCAACTTCAAGGAAGATCAGTTTCCTGATTGGAGCCCCGCAAGAATTAACATATTGAAAAGAGTGAACAACGCGATATCACGAGCTGTTGATTTCTGGACAACGCGAACCCTTGAAGCATTTGTGACGGAGGTTTCCATCGACACAAGTACCTCTGTCAGCGAAGCTGAAAGACAGTTTTTCAAAGGACCAAGGGGTAAGTACTTGAATTCATTTAGTTTGAACATTAAAATGCTCTTGGCTGAAAAAGGTATATTGCTTATAGAATCTTATTGCTAGAGTTGTTGCCACTAACCTATGTTTGGAAGTGAAAGTAACTTCGACGAGCAAAGTGGTCTGCTGCGAAGCGGTAAAGATACAAGATAAATATAGAATCCTATACCCGAGGCCAGAATACCGAGTATACCCCAGTAAGACCAGAAGACTCTAAGTCCGAAGAAACCCCTTCTGTTAGAAACCATCCTATAACTCCACAGCGCAGATCTGTTACCCCCGAGAACCCGTCGCAGTCTGATAGTAACCCTAGCCCAAGTATTACTGTCGCAGGTCAGTCTACCTTAGAAAGTTAACCTCCCCCTCCCTCCCCCCATATCTCAAATGGCCCATATGAATGATGACATCAAACTACCTGTCTTTAGAGGAACTAGATCAGAGGATCCAGAACAGTTTTGGTTTTTATGTGAAGCCGTGTGGACTGCTAAGAACATTATGGATCAAGATATAAGAAGAGCGCAGCTGGTCACTTCTTTCAGAGACCGGGCTTTGACCTAGTTCATGAAGTTCTCCAGTACTCAGACCCATGTTTTGGCCGATATTAAAACATCAATGATCAAAGAGTTCAAGAAGCCTAAATCAGAATCACAGTGTATAACTGAGCTAAAAGAGATTCAGCAGAGGCGTGGTGAATCGGTTTGGGACTTTGATCAGAGTTTCAAAGTTCTGCTAGATCAAGTTAGCTTCACTATTGGACCAGAACAACATAAGGAATGGTTCATTACAGCATTGTTACTGCACATCAGAACTCCACTCATGCAACAGAAGGTTGCTGATCAGTAAGAGGCTTTGGAGATTGCTATGAAGCTTGAAACAGCTCCTGTCGAAGATAATTCTAGCATCGCTCAAATACAAGCACAGTTGGCAGAAATGGATTTGGAGCTTCGCGACATGAAGAAGGGGAAATCTATTCACGAAGAGGTTTGTTGTACACGATGTAGGACAGAAGGCCATGACAGAGAACAGTGTCCTACGTTAAGGAATTATCTGAATACTAGTGCACCAAACCCGCTTAACCCTAATGTTCTATATTGTGAGATTTGTAGAACAACTGGACAGCATCGACCTGAAGACTGTTATCTACTAAAAAGATATGTACAAGTACCCAAGAATCCTTATTGCAAGTTCTGTAAGTCAGTTGGACACAATGAAGAGGAGTGTCGCAGCTTTGACCTCATGAGAGAGCACAGCTATGATGCTTATAGGGTACAAAATGATGCACAAGGAAATGATGGATATGGTTACTGCGGTGGTTGAGGTAGTTTTGGAGGTCGTGGTCGTGGTGGTATGCCTGGAAGAGGTTGAGGCCAGGTTTTTTGCTATAACTGTAATCAGGCAGGACATGTAGCTAGAGACTGTCGGAACCCAACTACGACATGTCGATACTGCAGAGCAGTCGATCATGTGATTGAGCAATGCCCACAATTGATAGCTAAGATACAAGAAAGAAGTGCCCCTCCCACTCAGAATATTTAGATGATTACTATAGAGAAAAGGCCTACGCAACCATTAACGTTGTTACAAGGAGTGGAGCTACGACGGAAGTGCAGACTAAGGAAAAACAGCCTGATGAGGCTTGGGTTCGTAAGACCCCCAAGAAAATTCCATCATTTGATGTGGGAAGAGCAAAAGAAACCTTTATGGAAGCTAGGAAAGATTTTTCTGATCCGAGCACAGTGGTAGCACCTGCGCAGCAGCATCAACAACAGTCACAGCCTCAAGAAGCTTCAACGGATAAAGTAAGTACACTGTCGAAATTTTTACAGAGTTGTATGAAGCTCTTAAGGAATCAGAAAGCTTTAAATGAGTTGCATAAAGTTATTACTTCTTGCGAACCTCAGCGAAGTTCTGGTAAAGAAAAAACTGTTAATAGAGTTAGAAGAACTGGAAGAGAAATGAGATTGCATGCTCAGGTAGGAGAGTATGACATGATTGACATCATTTTAGACTTGGGATCAGAAGTAAATTTCTTAACTAAACAGACATGGGAACAAATGGGAAAACCTACCCTGGAATGGTCCCCTATACAGTTGAGATTAGCCAATCAGCAGAAGATTGTGCCCCTAGGAAGATTCCCTAGTGTCCCAGTAGACATTGATGGAGTCAGTACCTTTGCAGATTTTGAGGTTATTGAGATAATTGATGATAGAAACCCCTATCCATCATTACTAGGCATTGAACGGGCAATAGAGAATTCAGCAGTAATCAACCTTAAGAATAGGCAGATGACTTTTGAAGGGAAAGGCTTGAGAGTCATAGTACCCTTGGACCCTTCTCAAGGAGAAAGCTACACAGATCCAGTTAGAGATGAAGATCATGATGTTTTGGATCATATCTACAACATCACAGCTAAAGAAGAAGATTATGTTAACCCTACAATTGAAGGTATAATGGACTGGAAATGTGATAGTTCTTGCATGACTGATTCAGATGAAGGCTTAGAGAATTGGCAGAATAGACTTTATGAACTACATGGACATCTATGTGCAAGAATTACCAAGTCTCTCAGATGGCTTGGCTCACAGACAAGAGTCTTACCTATTTTTGATGGCTTGACAAACCCCGAAGAGTTTATTTTGCAATTTTCAGAGCAAGTACCAGATTCACAGAAAATGGAGACTCTAGAGTCAGTATTTAGAGCCACAGCTGCTACATGGTGGAATGGTCATAAAAAGTACATTCATAGTTGGGAATCTTGTCAAAAGTCCCTTCGCCTAAGATTCAGGGATCGACCTCAGGAGGTGCGAAGCAGATTTAATGGTAAGACTAGCCCTCAGGAACATTTGGAATAGTGCTATGAAGCATGGAAGCATGTACCTTGTGAAGAATGGTTACATAGGTTTATACACACTCCGGAACCTATAGCAAAGAACTGGTATGCGGAGGTGGAGCTTCGCCATGGTACAGTAAGTTGGGATAGTCTTGTTGATAGTTTTGTGCTGACATTTTCTATTAATGAGGTTTGTTCTGCTTTAGACGCAGCAGTTAGGTTGATTCATACTAAGGTGTTTGATGATAAAGAAATAGCAGAGTACCAACCTGATTGGAAGGAACAAGAGGCTAATGTAGTAGAATGCTATAACCTCGCAATTGACGAGGATGATGACCCGCACAACATTAACATTTCTGAGTCAGAAGGGCTCTGTGAAGTACATGGACTAGCAGTCGAAGCACCTGAAGTAACTCAGCCCTTGAAGACAAGGCAAGTAAACATCGGCTCAGAAGGACAGCCCAAGTACGCTACCATTAGAGATTATTGGGATGAAGAAAAGGTGAGAAAAGTAACCCAACTTCTCCATGAGTATCAGGACCTATTTCCGATTAAGTTCTCAGAAATGAAAGGTATCCTTGGTGATATAGGAGTGATAAAAATCCCTTTGAAACCTGATGTGAAGCCTGTGAAACAGCGCCCCTATAGGTTGAACCCTAAGTATAAAGAAAAAGTCAGAATGGAGCTAGATAAGATGTTTGCTGCGGGAATCATTGAGCCTGTTGAAGAGTCTGAATGGGTCAGTCCTATGGTGGTGCAAGGAAAGAAGACCAAAGGAGAAATCAGAATCTGTGTCAATTTGAGGAAGTTGAATGATGCTTGTTTGCATGATCATTTTACTACTCCCTTTACAGATGAAGTTTTAGACAATGTCGGAGGTCAAGAAGTGTATTCCTTCACTGATGGATTTTTAGGTTACCATCAGATCAGAATTGCTCTAGAGGATCGACATAAGACCACCTTCGCTATAGAAATGGGATCCTTCAAGTATACAGTTATGCCCTTTGGACAGAAGAATGCACCTGCTATGTTTTCCAGAGTAGTCATATCTACATTTAAGGAATTTATACATAAATTCTTGGAAGTCTACTTTGATGATTGGAATATATTCGGTTTATTGAAGGATCATATAGCCAGTTTAAGACTTATGCTAGACAAGTGTAGACAGCATCAGATTTCATTGAACCCGAAGAAGTGTATCTTTTGTGCACCTTTTGGAATTTTGTTAGGTCACATTGTGTGCAAACAAGGATTGATGGTGGATCCTGCAAAGATAGCCATTATCGTGAACTTGCCACCTCCGAAGTCTGTGAAGAAACTTCACACCACACTTGGTCATACTGGATATTATAGGAAATTTATCAAAGGATATGCTCAGATAACAGCCCCTATGGAAAAGAAATTGAAGAAAGATATTAAGTTTGAATGGACACCTGAGTGTCAGGAAAGCTTGGATATTTTAAAAGAAAAGATGGTAGATACCCCTATCCTAGTATTCCCTGATTGGAATAAGGAGTTTCATGTGCATGTCAATGCATCCTCCATTTCTTTGGGTATAGTATTGGCTCAGTCCAGCGAAGGTAATATTGATCACCCTATTGCTTTTGCAAGTAGAAAATTGTCCACAGCAGAAAAGAACTATACTACGACAGAATGAGAAGGTCTAGCCATGGTTTATGCCTTGCAAAAGTTTCGACATTATCTGTTAGGATCTCATTTTAAAATGTTCACTGACCATTCTACTTTGAAGTACTTGGTTAACAAGCCTGTGTTAGGTGGAAGAATATGCAGATGGTTGATTATGTTTCAGGAATATGACTTTGAGATCATAGTTAAGCCTAGAAGACTTAACCTAGGGCCTGACCACTTGTTGAGGCTCGAGTCAAGAGAAGAGCCCACTAGTTTGGATGAAGGTCTTCTAGATTCCCAGTTATTTGCCATTCAGATGGTTTATGACTATTTTCAGGATATTGTTCAGTACTTGTCTACAAGGTTTGCACCTGTTGAGATGACAACACAGCAGAAGAAGCAGCTAGTAGTTAGAGCAGCCGACTTTACTTTGATAGCAGGCCAGCTATATAAAATGGGACCAGATGAAATATTGCGCAGATGTGTCCTGGAGCATGAAAAGCCATTGATTTTGGCTGAAGCACATTCTGGAGCAGCAGGAGGCCATTATGCAGGAAAAACTACAGCTCAGAAGATTCTGACAGCTGGATTGTGGTGGCCCACAATTCATAAGGATGCAAGAGGGTATTTCCACAGCTACGACATCTGTCAGAGGACAGGCAAACCATCCAGGAGGGATGAGATGCCTCTGGTTCCATAGGTAAATTTACAAGCATTTGACAAGTGGGCTATTGATTTTGTTGGACCAATCAATCCCCCTACAAAGAAATCTGGAGCAAGATACATTATTACAGCAACTGACTACCTTACTCGTTGGGCCGAAGCTCAACCAGTCAAGAACTGTAGTGCTACTACAGCTGCGAATTTCATCTTTGATAATATCTTGACAAGATTTGGGTGTCCTAGAATTCTTATGAATGATCAAGGATCACATTTCCTAAATAAGACTATTGAAGCATTGACTGAAGAATTTCAATTATATCATCAGAAGAGTACTGCCTACCATCCTCAAGCAAATGGAACTGTCAAAGCCTTTAACAAGATCCTTGAGCACGCTCTGACGAAGGTTTGCAATGTTAACAGAAATGATTGGGATCTTAGAATTCCAGCAGTATTATGGGCTTATAGAACTGCTTGCAAAAAGTTGACAGGCCATACACCTTTTAGGCTGGTCTATGGACAAGAAGCAGTTATGCCCATGGAGTACATTGTTCCTAGCCTCAGAATATCTTCCTTCATAGAGATGGATGACGCGGCTATTTTGAATGAAAGGCTAGCAAATATACTGGCACTAGAAGAAGACAAATTCATCGCAGGTTTCCAGCAACAAGTACAGAAAGCTAGAGAAAAAGCATGGCATGATAGACACATCAAGAAGAAGCAATTTCAGAATGGTGATCTTGTGCTCTTGTACGACAGTAAATTCATGAAGTTCCCTGGTAAGTTCAAGACACATTGGAAAGGACCATACATCGTTCAGGAAGTTACCAATGGTGGTGCAGTCTAGTTAACTAAATTGAATGGAGAAATTTTTCCTTCCATGGTGAATGGAAGTAGATTAAAGAAGTACAGGTACAAGCCTGGACCCCCCAATCAAAAGTAACAGCAAGAAGGAGAGTCTAAGTACCAAGAACAGTTGAAATTGGGTACTGGACTATAATGAAGCTATTCTCAAATTTACAAAGTATCGAAGGTTGTCGAAGGTCGAAGTTCTGTTGCAGCTTGTGACAGGATGGGTCAATGGTCAATATTGTGTCGAAGGTATGTTGCAGCTTAAAATGTGACCGTTGGGAAAGACTAGATTTGGCGGTGCCGACATGTAAGCTGCCTTAACTTCCTGTAATGATGAGATTTTGGGAAAATATAGCGCCGTGTGGATAATATTTACCGTCGATCGGTCAGATTTGGTATCTTTGATGCATAATTATGACAGATTTGATCATTGAATTCTTTAAGAGGCCGCTCAGCTCTGTGCATTTTGCATTGTTTTGAGTTTTGCAGCTAAGACCATGTCGAATGATCGCGAAGTCCAAGAACTGTTACGAGAGTTCAGGGAGAGAGCTCTATAGAACCTTATGAGCAACCCACCTGCATCTGCACCTCATGGAGATGTTCAACCAGGAAGAAATTTAAGGCAAAAGTTCGATTTAAACGGAACGAAGAAAGGCACAATCCCTCAAGAAAGACTCCAGAGGATCCTGAGATGTATCCTCCTAGCTCAGCAGAATGGAGGCCATTGTTTGTCCTATGCAAAAGTACACTGACATCCCAGGGGCACTATATGTTAAGGACCCAAAGCTGTGGATGGTCAAATGTTCGATAGGACATGAATGGGAGGCAGTTTGAGGGATGGGGTCACTGATAGATTTAGAAGGCCTAATGATTCCCACACCCCTCATAAATATTATGAAAGAAGACAACAGCATGAAAGACGGTTATAGGGAACATAAGTATTCTGCTAAAGGATCAAGCAAGATGCGGCCGTGGTAGAAGTAGCAGAAGGAATGACGATGATGACAGGAGGATTAAAGATGATGCTACAGAGATGCAAATGGATACAGAGCCTGATAGAGTGCGAAAGGAGATCGTAAAGAAGGAGCAAGCAGCCGAAGATATCATGCCACCAGACAAGCAGCAGAGTGTCCCGAGACGGGACACTGGTGAGTCTTAGGGGCTTGTTAGGGCGCACGCCTTAATGGTCATTAATTTTGGTAACTCTGTGGTTTTTGTGGAAGCTTGTAAGTTGAGTTGCGCATCAAAATAGTCTTAGGGGTGTCGGGGTTGAGTCAAAGCCCTTTTTTTGTAATTGTCCATAAATTTCGGCTGTAAGCCCATGATTTTGTAATAGTGCACTTGTATAAATATGCACTCATGTAAAGATGTCAAGGGTATCTAATGACATGAGGATCATGTGATGCGAAGTTAAGATCTATTTTTGGTTTAAGGTCAAGTCCCAGCTGTGTGCGTGGACGACCTCTGCAACTGTGTGCGCAAAGGGTTTTTTTAAGGAAAGGAACTACAGCTAAGTGCACAGCTAGAGTTGTAAGAAAGGAACTGCATCTAAGTGCGCAGCTAGACTTGAAGGAAAGGATCTGCAACTAAGTGCGTAGATCAAAACTGTTGTTTTGTGAAAAGTTGAATAAACGTGCAGTTCTGTGGACGTAGCCCCTACCCTGGGGGTGAACCACATTATATCTTGTGTTGTGGTTGTGCTTTGATATTGTTTCTATTTTATTTTCATGCATTGATAAGTAGATAAATGATAAGTAAGATAACTGCTAAATATTAACTTCACTGTGAATTCCCAGTTAAGAGTTAAGCAAGAAACCGTTTGTTTATCTAACTACGAAGCTAACTAAGTGAATGCCGAAGCTCTGTTTTGTATAAATATTTGTTGTTAAAGCTAAAGGCACAGTAATATCCCTCTTCTGCTTGCAGAAACATGATTCTGCGGCACCCCATAGCTGTTTCGGGTGAGACTGCAACCTGTTCGCAGGTTGTTGCCGAAAGGGCCAACATTGTGGGTCTTTTGTTGGTGCGAAGTTAGAGTATAAACCCCGGGTCTGCCCTATAGCCCAACAAAGCTTCAAATATTCCCTGGGTATGAACGACATAGTTTCAGATTTGATTGTTGATGGTGAACATCAATCAGACCATCAAGAAGGTTGTACATCTTTCACCTGGCGGCTCCATTCTCAAAGGATCTAGCTTTTAGTGACTCCACTAGTGACATGACCCCGAGATCAAGTTTTCAAAGAGAACTAACAAGATCTAATGGGGAAATGAGCTAATTATAAAAATATATAAATGCATGATCAAAGAATAAGGTACTAGAGTTTCAGTTTTGCTCGAAGATGTCTTATCATTTTTTGTAAATATGTTATTATATTTTCCTAAGCTTGTCAAAATAGTTTTTCATTATGCCTCGCACTAAAAACAAAACCATGAATTTACTCCTGTATATCCTTCTTTATGAATTGAAAGTATTTTAGCTTCTGGCACATCTGATTTTGATCAAGATCCTTCATTCGAACCACTTGACATTAAAAATCACCCTTGGGAGCCTCATGACATCACGGTTGATAATACACCCATTCCACATAGCTTTGTTTCTTCCAATATCCCTAACCGGTACAGACCACTTCACTTGCCTCTTATTCTTCATGATTTCCTTACAAAGTGTAGCAGGGATTTCTCCTTGATACAGGGGTAGGAATGGCTCCCTTTCGTCTATAGGACGCAAGGGTAGGTTCCTGTGTGAAAATGCATAAAAGAAAAACCGAAAGGAAATTGGACAGAAATGAAAGCAAAGAACAGAAAGAAATGTCCATGAGCCCCTCTGCAAACAAGGTTAGGGCTTTGCTTCGAGAACCTGCAAACAACTATTAAAAATAGCAATAACCTGCAACACAAGTCAATAAATAAAACTGCAAGCAAATATGGTTTAGGAAAAAAAACTAAACTACTAAAACAAAAGCATGAACAACTAATGGTATACCTCTTCTTTGGTGCAATGGACCACCATGCCCTGGATGGAAGAAGCACCTCTCTATCTCACTCAGCAATGGAGGAGCTATGGCTCGATGGGGAAGATGAGTGGATGAGAGGGGGATGTGGGTGGCTTGAGATACAAAGGGTCTCAAGGCATCCACGGGCAATATAATAGTATGCAAGAGAAGAGTTGTTTGAGAGTGACCCCCACCCCTCCTTTTATAGCTTTTTTGGGGACTTTTAGGGTTTTAAGCCCTTGGTCAAGGCTTTAGCCCCTTTTTGGGGATTTTAGCCCCTTTTTGGAGGCTTTAGCCCCTAGGAGAGTTATTTAGGCTCCTTTTTGAGGTTTTTAAGCCCTTTTACTCATTTTTAAGCCTTTTTAAGGGTGTGGGGGTCTAATGGGGTGTTACGAGGGTCGTGAATGGGTGTCCTTGGGTGGTGTAGGCCATGTAGAGCTGAGTGAGGGATTTTTTGGGTTAACAAATTACCCCCTGATGTGTGAGGATAGGAGCTCATCGTATGGCCAATGGACATCATAGGATTTGCTGCGGAGAGGTGGTGCTTCAAGGGCTGGGGCATGGTGGCTTTTGGTTTTTGTATTAACATGGTTCCCATTAATGGGTGAGATACAAATAATGTGTGACATGTATATGGATGAGGCGGCCATCCCCATGCTCATGACAATGTCAAAAGAATAATTTGATCTATGCTCTAAAATACAAGAGCCGATCATATACAACTGATGGTATATAATGGTTGCCTCAAAGTGAGGCTGAATACAATACTGATCTGAAGAACTGCTACATTGGACCCATTGCATTCTCATGGAATGTTATATCTTCATGACTGACAGCCTGCTAGATTTGGGATGGTACATAGCTATATGGACTTGCTGATTGAGAGTCAGAGTCTCTATGGTACAAGTATGTTGTATCAATCATAAATCTATATAGAAGCACTAATAGGGCTTATGAACACTGTCTCCAATGCAACCCGGAAATCACAAGGGACATAACCTATTTAGGTCCCTCGAGTAGACTCATCAATGTGCTAGAGTCAAGTGACATCTGGGGTCTTCGACCAAGTACTGCGTGGACCAAAAAATGTACGAATATCAATGGTGCAATGATGTAGTTGAAGTCGAGCACGTGAGAAACAACCATCACAAGAGGCACTAAGGACTCCTCTCAAGTGGTCCAAGGAACTCATCAATGATGTTAATGAAACCAAGGTATAGGGACCTTTGGGTCTATCCTCTGGAATATGTGTGTTACGTCGACAGAGGGAGACCTACCCGTAGTCAAGGCAATGATGTTTCCTTGACCAGACGTGCGAGGAAGATAACTGAAAGGTGTGAGACAATCCACGGGCTGACCCACTGAATGGGGGGGGGGAGGAGGGAAAGAATTGAACAGGGGCAGGGGGAGTGTGGTAGACTCAAACTTCCTTTGTTCAGAGTATGACAACAGGGCGGACCAGGTAGCAAATGAAACTGACTCATGGGAATGTGATCATAGCTGTAATACCGGGAATGTCACTGCGGATGGGAAATGCTTGGGGGAGGTGGACACTTTTGATACTGATGGGACCCAAGGAAGACACATTGCAAAGTACTCTGAACAAAGGCAACCCAAAGTGGGGATGATGCCAAACTGTTTTCTGTGGGGTGGTGTCTAGGGACACTGTTGTGGTACGATCTCCTGGGTTTTTGGCGAGCCCAAGAAGGTAAATGCTCGATGGTGATTTCAATTTTAGAGAGTCTAAAAGCAAAAAGAAGACTCCAGTGGGGGCTCTTTTTCATTGGTAGTCTCATGTGCCTGAAAAAGGATAAAAGTATAAATAGGAGAGCTCGCCCATCCTGTAGGGGATGAGAGACTTCTTTACCATTGGTATTCCAATCAAGCCGAAAAAGGTTAAGACTATACTGACTAGACGGTCATTCAAATACTTTTACGAGCATGAATGAAGCCAAGTTTGCTCAACAATATTTTCTTGATGAGAAGGCTGGAAAAGAGCTTAACGATAACCTGTAGTGATATTTTTCGTAAGGTGCGGCCCCTCTACCCGAGAAAGCATAAAAGTATGCAAAGGGGAACAATCTTGGCTTGAATATGCCAAGGTGGTCCTTTTCATTTAATGGTCTACATGGTCCACAAAAGGAGGTAAATGAGATGATGTAGACGCCCTTCCCTATACTTTAGCGAGCGGGAAAGGAAGCAGTTGTGCTCGGCTATCTTTTCATTGTTTTAAGCAGTCACAAAAGATATTAAACGAAATTCCAGTATGGTCAACTGATTGCGGTGGCACAGGCGGTGCCCCATGTCGGGATGGTGGACAATGGTCCAAAGGTCATCTGCGCAGTATGGATGGAGCAGAAGGCTCTCAAACATACCAATACATGCATGGGATAGATCGTGGCAAAGGCACACAAGTCGGAGTGGCAGAGGCACGCAAACTGAGGTGGCTCTCAGACAGAGATCAGGAGAGCATGTGTGAGTTGTGATGGACGGACTTGACTACATGTGATGTGAGTGCAAGTTTAGGGGCAGTTCTATGCTAAATATATGCAAAAAAAATAAATCATTTTGTAGACAACGGTCTAGAGATACGCGTAAGGTGCGGTGGATGGAGGAGACAATTATGTGTAAAAAATACAAAACAAAACTAAAAAATGGTATCCCTTAACGAGTGGTGGCCTGAGAATCTGCATGAGTAGCGGTAGGCAATAGTGATACAAGTACAGGTCCATAGACACTTGAATCATCATGATGTGGCTCGTAAATCGAGGTGACTTGTGGGAAGTGGTCCCAAAATTTATTTGTTAAACATGAGATGATGGTCTCATAAAGAGATAGAGGGCGGAATTCTGAAACCAGTGGCATGAACGACGTCTCAAACAGACTCTGTATGGTCCTGTTATGTCGATCGAAAGAAACTAGGTCAAATGGGGCCTATATAAGGGTGGGGTCCACTTGGTGAGGTGTCATTGTCGCTGTTCACTATGGATTTGGAGAGGTGGTCCCTAAATCTTCATTTGCTGATTTCTCCTATTCTGACTGGTGGTTTCGAGTTCCATGACTTGTAGGTAATATCTCTCATTGAATCTCTTCTTTTTGGTGGTTTACATCCTGCATTTGGTCACCTGGAGGTCCTCCATGAGCACTTTGGGGTTTCATGGAGCCAAGTCGCACCTTTCGAAGGAAAAGGAGCGACCTAGTCACTCATTTTTCCCAAGTAGGTACAACTTGGCCTCTGGGTGGTGTTTTTTGATGAGAGCAGTGGCTGACATCTGGGTTTTTCCTTGTGTGGGATGGCTGAGATCAAGTGGTGAGAGACTGTAAAGACCTGCAAGAGGCATCATTACGAGACGGGAATGTGAGAGAGACACTGGCCCGTTGTGGATTGCTGAAATTTATGAGGATACCCCTCATGAAGAGCTTGGGTTTGCTGCTACAAACAATAGTGAGTTTTTGGGATGTTGATGAGGAGGTGTTCCTCTTTCAAGGCTAGCGTATCGAGATTACACTGGCAAATGTGTACTTTTTGACTGGGCTCCCTATGTTGGGAGTTGTTGGTGACTTGGCACTGGTGTTGTCTCGGGGGGAAACATTGGAGGAGTTGTGTGATAGGAATTGTTACGCTACAGTGTATGTGCGTGGCTCCTATATCCTGATGTGTGACATTGAGGATTTGTCGACACGGGCGGTGGCAACATTACTGTTGCGTATCTTAGGTTCCACAAGGAGCCACAAGATATATGGAGGGCAACTTCAGCTAGTAGAATGTGCTATAGGGGGCACGTATTATGGATGGGGCCAGATGTTTCTTCAGGCTGTTCGGCGGCAGCTGAACAAGTTGAAGACTTCTAGGGCAGGATTTTTTTTTGGCTCCTTTCTTTGTGCTTTCTTTTTTGAGAAAAGTACCTACACTGCGTCTGCACCGGGCTGTGTAGGATAGTGGTCCACGGGAGCCATGGATGTACCGGTGGTGCCAGATGATGATCCGAGAGGGTAGCGATAGAGTGGGCCGTTTCTTTACAGAGGAGCTATTAGATCAGTGGCGTCAGCTTCCAGTGGTGATAGAGGAGTACCCGTATGTGGGTATGAGCTATCATGGGGACCCCGAGATGCCCCGAGCTCCTTTCCAGGCGTGGGGACCAGCTAGTATGTATGCGTGATGTTTTTATGTTCATCTTTATACATAGTGTAGTTGAGATGGTTGATAGTTTGTATGTTGATATATGTGGACTGATGGTGTCCTTGTTTGTGTATGCAGATATTGGTCTTCTCCCACCATCCAGTCATCAGAGACGGGTGGTTGGTATAGCTTCTGCTGTCGTTCCAGCTAGGAACCCTCACAGGCAATGGAGGGAGATGGATGGACTACTGCCGCATCTGGAGCGGCTTGTTGCTGGGGTCTCAGATGATGGTTAGCAGCATCTGAGCAATGACGTGATCGCTTATATTCACAGCTTTCCTCCAAAGTGGAATGGTGTGATGAGGAGGATGGCTATGACTTGTGAGCACATTCATCGGGTGGCGAGAGGTGATCTTCCTGCAAAGGATGAGTCCTCTGAGGAAGACGATGATACTGAGTCATATGATGAGTCTGAGTCATATTAACAGCCTAGTGGGGCTACCCCTAGTGCATTGGTGCACTCAGGATTTTTTGTGTCGCTATTTATATCCTGCTGAGAAAGCATATGTGGCTTCTCATTTTGTATTGGACATGTTTTGGACATGCGACTAATCTATTTATATATATATTTTTGACGCACGTGGATCCGCTTTTATATGTGTGAGTCTTTTTATGATGATGTGGAATGAAATGCCTAGATGATGTATTATTACATTTGTGTGTGTATTTTTAAATATTATTATGCATGGTGTTGTGGTTGTATGTTTCCTATATGCGATTGTGAATGTGCCTATTTAGAATATCATTAGCCATTTGATCTACTACACTATTGAGGTTTCTGGGAACATGTGTGAATGTGATAGACTCAAATGCTCTAACCATCTGTTTAGTGTGCAGGAATTTTCTTAAGAGGCAGGGATCACCTACCCGATAGTAGTTGTTCAACTGAGAAACAAGCAGCTGGGAGTCTAAGAAGACATCGAGATGGTGAATGCCTAACTAGAGAGAGGCAGCCAAGAGGCCCAGTTGACACCATCGTACTCGGCCTAGTTGTTGGTCGCACTGCCCATGCATATTCCGTCAATATGGATCAACTCGTGCGATGGGGAGTAGATGACCCATGCGGCCGAGGCAAGGTTTGGAGACAATCTACTTGCTCCATCAGCAAATCCCATATACCGATTTGAGGTGTGCTCCATCTGGAGCAATGAGAGGAAACGATACATAAGACTTATTTTTGAAAAATGTGTAAAACAAAAAAGGAGAAAGATGATAATACAAGTTGTACTGTCATCACTCAAAGGGGTGAAGTTAGAGGGAAAGTCATTTGGACTTTTAGGGGATCAGCGGTCATTCCTTTGTGTGACACAATGAACCCCAGGAGACGGCCTGTTGGGACACAAAAAACACACTTGAAAGGGTTCAAGCAGATTTCATACTTACGACATCATAGGAAGACTTGTCGCAGGTCTTCTATGTGTTGTGTTTGCTTCTGCGACCGTGCAATGAGGTTGTCAAGACAAACCAACATGATGTGAACAAGGTCGCAGAAGCAGTGTGTCATGGCACGCTGGAAGGTGGCTCCATCATTTTTTAGGCCAAAGGGCATGAATCGATACGCGAAGGTGCCCCACGATGTTGTGAATGTCGTCTTATAATGGTCTTCTTTCCAGATCTGGATTTGGTTATAGCCGAAAAATCTGTCCATGAAGGAAAAGGCCTCATGTTTGGTGCATGCATCGATGATCTGGTCGATGAAGTGTGTTGGGAAGTTGTCTTTGGGACACGTCCCATTGAGGTTGTGAAATTCTGTGCAAATGTGAATGGTACCCTATTTTTTATTCACAGGAATAGGATTGGAAACCCAAGTGGTGTAGGCAATGGGGTACATGAAGCCGGTTGTGTGCAGCTTCTCTATCTCGGCTTTGACTGCATCCGCTTTGGAGGGGTGAATGGGCCGTTTCTTTTGGCGTACGGGAGCCACATCGGGCCATGTGTTGATGTGGTGTTCCACGATGGATGGATCTAAACCAGGCATTTCATTATCAGACCAGGAAAAGATGTCATGGAATTCTTGGAAGAGAGCTTTGTAGGAAGCGACCTCTTCCGAGGAGCAAGATTCCCCCAGCATGATTTCTTCAACAATCTCAGGATTGGTTGACATGTTGATTTTGACAGTGGGCGAGATGTTTGCTATGTTCCATTTTTTGAAGGCGTCTAGTGCTAGGATGGGGTTCTTGAACCAGTCGACTTTCCCATGGATGAAATCTTTGGTTTCCACAGAAAACTGGTCAGACTACGACACAAGTTCTTCAGGGAGGAAGAACGAGCGATTGTGCATGTTGTCCCATGGGTATTCTAGGGCAGTTAAAGCTTCAAGTATCTCCTCATCATTGTGGAAGCAACAAAGAGACAAGTCTAATGGACCATCGTTGGAGGTGGAGATAAGCGGGTCAATTGAACTGGACATCATGTAAATGGACATGGCGTATGAAGAAGGCGGTGGGGAGTGAACTTCTTCGATCAAGGTGATCTCAGACTCAAGGGAATGTTGATGAAGGTCATCTAGAGCCATTCAAAATTTGGGTAAGTCTTGGCAATGGTTCGAGTAATGTCCATACAAACCGCAGAGGGTGCAAGCATGGTTTGTTCTCAATGACTTGTTTCTTGCTACCAGCATGCTTGGAAGCTTAACCACGGGGAGTTTTCATTTGTATCCATGGCATCTGGATGCACACAGATCATTGGGATCTCAGGGCAGTTATGAGTTGGATGGTCCTATTGTTCGCAGATAGTGCAAGGTGGGATCTGCCGAGGTTCTGCGGTAGCTTTGGCATTCTTGCCCCTAGCCCTTTTTGGGTGGGGCGATGCGGGTGCGGCAGTTAGTTTTTGTGAACCGGGTGGAGGATGGGACTCGACCGCAATGGGCTGCATAGGTGTTAAAACTACCTGGGGTATTGATGGTTGAGTTGGTGGATCAAGATACCACACCAAAATTCCCAATGTAAAGTTGGACAAGTTAAGGGTGGCCATTACCGCCTTGCTCATGACACCAAGTGGGGGAAAGAGGATGGCAAATGTATGGAGTGGAGAGGAGCCCAGATAACTCCCTGCTGGTTGTATGTGGGGGTGCAGTTGTGGTTGCGGCTGCGCGTAATGCTGTCACTACGGATGATGTTGCGGTTGTTGTTGGTTTTACGGCTGTGGACGGTGTTGTGGTTGGGGTTGGGGCTGCGGCTGCAGTTGTTGTTTGGGTGCAGCAGTGCTGGATGAGACCATGCACAAGTTCGCAGTCTCATTTTGTGTCGGTGGTAGTGACACTAAGGGAAAAGGAGTCATCATGGTGGTATCGACAAACAATACAGGGCCCACATTCAACAATGGGGAGGCTGGTGTGTTGTCAACCATAGTGTTGATTGCAGGGACGACATTGGCGTGTGTGGTCGTCCCTTGTGGCTCAATGGTGGTGATGGTAGGGATAATTTTGGTGGGTGGAGTTAACCCTTGCGGATCATGATAAGTGATTTGATCAACCATCAATATCTTCCCTTCATGGGGGAACATCATGAGACTGAAGACAGTTGATGCGACCGCTCTCATGGCATACATATATCTTCTTCTGAGGAGAAGGTTATAGTCCAGTTGAGCATTGACAACCTCTATGTCAATCAGAACTATCTTCCCGGCTAATGTGATGGGGACATGGGGGAGGATTCCATGGGCTTTAGTGGGATGGCCATCATAAGCCCATAGAGTTGTGGAGGATGGTTGTAGAATTGGTGATCCAAGTTTCTGCCAAACCAGGGTAGACATAATGCACGTATATGCCCCCTCATCTACTATGCACCGATGCACAACCAAGTTCCAAATAGACACCGAGATTTGGAAGGCGATGGTGGATGGCATGTGTGGTTCTCCATTCTCTGTATCAAATGTGATCAACTTGGAGTCGGAGGGGTCTATGGCCTCGAGGGAGGATAGTAAGGCTTTCCGCTGTGTTGGGCATGTTTTGAGTACCTCTAGAGTGGACATGGTCGTTGGTGTTTGGGCCAAATCATCCACAATTCTATAGCTGACTGCAGCTCTAGCTGTGGCGTTATTGGCCACTTGGCATATGGGGGGGCGGGGGAAAGGGGGTAACTGAAGAGGTGCATTGACTAATTTGGAAGTAGATGCCACTGATGTGTCAGCGGGTTCGGTGGTGGTTCCGTTTGATTCCGTCTAGTTTGTAGGTTGGCCTCTTCAGTCATCATGGCTAGCAGATGGTGGACACCTGTTTCTACTATTGGAGGTGCCCCCAGAGCGTTGGGATTGGCTTGGGGAGGGGGTGTGGTTGCCACCAATCCTTGGACTGGTAATGGGTTCTGAAGCACCAAAGGAGGAGGTCCTTGTGTTGTTGGGTTGGGTTGGGCTTGATTTGTAGCGTTGGTGGCCTATTGAGCCTCGTTTCAAATGGCCTGCTTAGCACGACCCATGAGGGAAACTCAAATGTGTAGTGCCCGTAGACCTCACAAAGTGTGCACGGTTGGTTTGTGCACAACGAGGATTGCATCTTGGTGCATTTGGTCATGGGGGATTTTGGACGGATCAGTTTGTTGCGGCATTGTTGGGAGGGTTTGGTTGGTGACTGCCTCCCTGCGGTTGGTTATTGGCTTGGTTCTGGGGCCGATTATTTCTAGCTTTCCCTTGTTGATTGTTGGGGGAAAGCTGGTTGGGACAATTTTTTTGTGCAAATACTTATCCCAACGAAGTGGGTGGAGCAGGGGCGAGGGCTTGAACTGCTTGCGCAGGTGGTGCATAATAAATTTGGGTGGGTGGTGGTGCCACAAATGTGGGCATTTTCCCTATGTACTATTGTGTTGGCCATGCCAAGGCTTGAGCTTGCTGCAGTGGCGCAGGTTGTGCATAGGAAGTTGTTGCTCCGGACTGGGACATCATTCTGGCATAGTCTGGAGTTTGGTTTTGGTAGGAAACACTAGCAGTGTTGCTTGGTTGTGGTGGAACTGCAGGTGGTGTCGGATGGTGTTGTGGCTGTTGGGAGACTGAGCCTATGATGCCATCTACAACATGGGATTCCCCCGGTGCATCACGGTAGGAGGTGCCTGCATGGGGAGCGTCTGGGATTATGTTGTACAGGTATCCAGACTGAGCATAGATCAGGTCAAACTTTTGGGCTTTCAGTATGGCCTCCTCTTCAGATTGGGGACGTTCGGATGCGACATACTTTGTTATGGGTGGGATTAAGGTCTTGAGGAACCAATACAAGAAGAAGATGTCATCAAGTTGGATTTTACATAAACTGTGGCATCACTGCCACTCATAGATGTGGTCGGTTATATGAGTCACAGTGTTTTGACGATAGGATAACAAGTTCTCCACCCCCTCGTCATATCTAATGGGGAGTTGGAAATACTGCAGGAACATAAAAGCCAGGGAGTTGAAATCTAGGTACTTGGCTTGTGGTAGCTCAATGTACCATTTGGCTGCAACACCTGTAAGGGTACGTTGGAATAGCCTCAGCCTGATAGAATCGTCTATGATGTTGTTTGATGAGCACCATAAATGGAATGTCATGATGTGGTTTTTGGGGCACTCCCCTCCCTTGCCTTCAAACTTGGGAATGTCTAATGGTAGCTTGGTTGGCATGGGAGGCCAGAAATCTTGATGGCAGATCGGGTCGTTTGTTAACCGAGCCAAATCAGGTAGGTTAAGATGAGCCATGAAATGCAGGTTTGACCCCAGGTTGATGTGATATGGGGAAGGTATGGTGGTGGGGTTTGCAGGTGCATAATGTACCTGCATAGCTGGGGGTGCTGGTGGTGCCATTGTAGATGGGCCAATGCCCCCAAGTGTGGTGTGAGGGATAGTGTGGATGGAAGGGCCACTGCCCATATATGTGATAGGAGGGGCAGTGTAGGTAGAAGGGGCACTGCCCCCATGTGTGACAAGAGGGGCAGTGTAGGTGGAAGTGTCACTTCCCCCATGTGTGACAGGAGGGGCAGTGTATGTGGAAGGTCCACTGCCCCCAAGTGTTACAGGTGGGACAACTTGAGTGGTTACTATGGGTGGTGGCAGCTGACTGATGACAGTTTGCATGACCGTGTTGGGGCCACCTGCATGGTTGTTGGTGATAATTTGGGGTGTGGACATGGGTCCACTAGCAATTGCTATGCCATAAAATGGATCTGGGTTTGCACTAGCCATGGGGCTTGATGGTGATGTGTGCAAGTCTGGTTCAGACTGATATGGGTCTGAATCTGAATCAAAGACTGTGTGGCCTTCTGATGATGTGAGAGGTCATCGAGAATGGTCTCAACGGTGTCAGTTCAATGTCCCAAATTATGGTGGTTCACCTCTTAGGCGTGAGGAAGAGTGTGAGGGATCAATTGTGTTATATTTGTGTATCAAATTGGTGGGAATGATATTTTGGACCCCAGTTTCAATGGCTTCCTATTGGATATAGGTGGTCACTCAGCCACCAAAACTTCTAGAAGATAGTGCTTGGCTTTTTCCTCATGGGCGTTCTACTCAATCGGTGGGGGTCGTTGCCCGTTTCGCTTGGCAATTCCTCTCAGCGGCCAGATACTTTGGGGTTCTCGTCGTACTCCTCACAATGAGTTTCTGGGAAAAGCCCAAGTACTTCCCATGGTTAAGGCAGTCAGGGACTTATGTCCTCAAAGACTACATATTTTTTAACTTAGTGTAAATTAATCAATTTTAGTGTCTCTCTCAGCGTCATGAACTGAGTGGGGTTGATTTACGTGGTATGGTTTATATGTCTTTCTATTTTTCTATTATCAGGTGGTTGCAAGTGGTTTATGAATATGTCGTAGAGTTCATATCATTGTATATACAAGTAATAAATAAATAGAAACTTGTAGACAAATACCATTTTTTACCCTGAATTGTGATGGCCTAACTAGGTGACTACCTTACACCTATATTCTTTTTCAACCAAGAGAAGGTGTTGGGATCTCAACACAATGGGACTAATCCCATTTGTAGATCCACAGGTCACCTCCCAAATGCAAGGTTGGTCAACAGGGAGGACACTTAGTGCTGTGATAATCCCTCCTTCTCTACCCACTCTACCTTCTAGGTCATCCATTTTCAATGGTTTTGAACAATATTGGGTGAAGGACATATTAATATAAGAGTTGTGCCCTTTATCTTATCCCAGAATACCCCGGAGGGTGATGACTGGGTAGAGGAGGAAGGGTAAGCAAGACTTTTAATTTTATGTCAGTTTTAGTTAAGCTACATTCATTAAGCCAAAAAAAATTGAATTTACACTTTGTTTGTACATGAAATTGCAGTAAACTAAAGCAGAAACAGAAATGGAACTACTGTTCTGGACAGAGGCGGCTGAGCAGCATTGACAGTCTCTAATTACTTAAAAATTAACTTTTGAGTGACATACCGCAAGTTTCGGGTCAAATGTGGCAAGGGGGTCACCAAATTTTTCCTGAAACAAGCAAGGGGGTCGCATAGATTTCATAGACAAAAGCGATATGTCTTTCTGAGGGAAGTCGCACCTTTCAGGGGAAAAAGGGTGACTAGGTCGTGCCTCTGAGGCCTAAATGAGCATATTGGTCCCATGTTTAGGCCTGATAAGTACGACCTACTCCGGATTGGGTTTTTTTAATCCTGAGTCAAATCCGGCCGACAATAACCTGTACTGTGGCCAAATGGACTCGGATTTTCCTTATGGAGGCTTCGGCAGTGACATAAACTGAAAATAAACAAGATTAAGCTAGATTTGACAGGAAATTTTAAACCTAGGGCACAAACTAAAATAAGACTTGAAATTTAAAAATCTGAACCAGGGATCCTATGGGATTGACCTGGTATGGTCACCAGTTCTATAGCAGGGATTTCTCCTTACTACAGGGGTAGGAATGGCTCCTTCTGTCTATAGGACGGAAGGGTAGGTTCCTGTGTGAAAATGCATAAAAGAAAAACCAAAAGGAAACTGGACAGAAATGAAATCAAAGAACAGAAAGAAATGGCCATGAGCCCCTTTGCAAACAAGGTTAGGGCTTTGCTCCGAGAACCTGCAAACAACTATTAAAAACAACAATAACCTGTAACACAAGTTAATAAATAAACCTGCAACCAAATATGGGTTAGGAAAAACAACTAAACTACTAAAACAAAATCATGAACAACTAATGGTATACCTCTTATTTGGTGCAATGGGCCACCATGCCCTGGCTGGAAGAAGCACCTCTCTATCTCACTCAGCAATGGAGGAGCTATGGCTCAATGGGGAAGATGAGTGGATGAGAGGGGGATGTGGGTGGCTTGAGAGACAAAGGGTCTCAAGGAATCCATGGGCAGCATAATAGTATGCAAGAGAAGAGTTGTTTGAGAGTGACCCCCACCCCTCCTTTTATAGCTTTTTTTGGGACTTTTAGGGTTTTAAGTCCTTGGTCATGGCTTTATCCCCTTTTTGGGGATTTTAGCCCCTTCTGCCCTAGCTTTAGCTCCTTTTAGGGTTTTAGGCTCCTTTGAGGGGTTTTAGCCCCTTTTTGGAGGCTTTATCCCCTAGGAGAGTTATTTAGGCTCCTTTTGGGGTTTTTTAAGCCCTTTTACTCATTTTAAGCCTTTTTGAGGGTGTGGGGGTCTAATGGGATGTTACAAGGGTCGTGAATGGGTGTCCTTGGGTGGTGTAGGCCATGTAGAGCTGAGTGAGGGATTTTTTGGGTTAACACAAAGCACTACAAGTATCTTCCTAAGCTTGATGGAGAAATCAATAATCTTACAGCTGAAAAGCATTTACAAGCCTTTGAGCATTTCCTTGACCTTTTTGAAGTAGAACATGTTGATGTCTGCATGAGATATTTTTCCCAATATTTGCAAGGAGATACTAAGGAATGGTTCAAGCGCTTGCAACCTGAATCCATCAGCACATGGGAAGAGATTTCTAACATATTTATGTAATTTTGTGGTAAGAGAAGGCCTTTGGACCAAAAAATTTCAGAATTATATTCCCTGAAGAAACAGGAGGATGAAACCATGTCTGGATTTAACAAGAGATTTGCGAGCTTTTACTAGAACATGCCAAAAGGGATCCAACCTCTTGAGAATGCTGCTAAGCTTCATTATGCAGCTGCCTTTCATCCTGAAATGTCATTACTTCTTTTGCAAAGAAAGTCACTCACATTGCAGCACATGATTATGGATTGTTTGGAGGTTGAAGATAATATTAGGATGTCTAAAACATTTTCAGACCAAGACAGTGGTGATAAAATGAAAAATAAATTAGACTTGGTTGAGCAACATAAACAAAAAGAGACATTCTCTATGCATATCAAACCCTCTCTTACTAAACAGGGAAATGATCAACCCAATGATATAAAATATGATGACCCTACTAATCTGTTTTCTGAAGATTGCAATCAACCTATTACAAATTCTGGTAGTGGTGATTTTGAAAAGGATTTTGGTATCCCCATATATGATGAATATGAGGATGAATGCCTGGATGTTATACCTAAAACATCAGCTGTAAAATCAAGGCATGTTAGTGAAGAAAATCTTACTATAATCTAAAGTCAGAAGGATGAAAATATAGAGGAAAATGAGTGTACTGGAGGTGACTATTTGCCTTTGTGTTATTCTTCATTTGAACTGATAACACAGAGACTTAAAGCCTCTAAACAAAAACAGAAATTTGAGGATATGGCACATTTCATGAACTTGTTTGAAATAGAAGATGATGAGGATGAACAATCATGTAGTCCATCTCAGCTAATGGATAGATCAATGGTTTGCAATGAGGCATTGGATCACAAATAAAGAGGTGAAGGTTCCAAAATAAATGCTTCTTTTAATCTTTCACATTCAGAAATTTTATCCCCCAAAGAAGGATGGTGTTTTCTTGATTCTGTTGCAGAAAAGAATGATATGTCTGCTGAAGCATATAAGAAAGGTGAAGTTTTAAATTCAGAAATTTTAAATGAAAGTGTGGATATTTAATTTGAAATCAGTCATGAGATTTCCCTTCAAAGTTCTTTTGAAGATCAATTTGACAGTATGCTAGAGAAGTTACATTTTGGGCAGTTTTTGAATGGCAAGCAAAGGACAAAGTATGTTGAGGGTTGTCATGTTTTATATGATATGGTGGCAGAATACATGGATAGGATGGGGAATGGTAATGATTGGTTATATCTCTACTTTAAATATTAGTTTCTTTGTTATAATTTCCTTCCATTAAGTCCGTTAGAGTTGTTTTTTATCAAACATGAAGAGAGAGTTATTTTATGGGATTCTTTACTTGATTGGCTTCATTGGAAGTCAGAGTTTACTTGATTGGGTGTTTATGCTCAATTAAGTAGGATAGGTAGGCATGAATAAGCTCAACTTTTCGAGCATTTCTTTCAGCATTTTTTAGTGTATTTTCAGTTTAAAGTGTCATCCAGTTGTATGTTGAAGTCTACAGTTACAGTCATTTTCAGTTTTCAGAGTACGGCCAGGTGAAAGTTTACAGATCGACAGGAATTTTCTTGCAGAGGGGTTTAGTTTATGGTTCATCTTATATCAGAGTGAGGGTTCCAAAGAAATACCAAGAGCAACCCAATGGACCTGGCACCTGGTCTATGGGGTTCTTTGCTACCTCGCTGGGAGGATAGCATCCGTAATGGAGCAAGTTGTTAGCACTATATTTAAATTTTTGAATTATGGACTTGAAAGGTATGAAAATGATCTTATTTGAGGAATTTGGTGGGTGTGCCTTTCAGGTTATTTGGTTAGCAAGTTTTTTCATCAAGAGCCTTCATATAGAGAGTGGATTTCGATCAATAGGGAGATCATTCTATAGATTGAAAAATGCCACGATAGAATAGGGATAAAATGTGTCGAGTTTCAACGGTTCAGATTCGGGATGATGAATATCAACGATGGAAAGACATTCTGCTAATCGGAGATGAGAGGTAATATTTGGTCTTTAGATTTGTGAAATTGGTTAAAGGGGCGAAGTGTTAGAGGGTCGAGATCGACGCAAAGTTGGATCAATGGCCTTAAAGGATTTCGCTCGATAAACATGCGCAAAGGGAGAAACTTTTCCAAATCACGTAATGTGTTAGAGAGAGAAAGGATCAAACAGCTGAGATAAAGGAAAAGATAGGTCTACGGTTGTAGTCAATTCCGCGATCTGAACTAGCACTTGTAAATTTGAGATTTCAGATCACGAAAAGTGGTAGGGGCTACAAATATCAATGGTCACGACACGAGATTGGGGATGATTGACCGACATCATAAATTCTGTGATCTGAAGGTGCCCAATCGATTGAATAAGGGAAAATTGATGAATTGTTAAGGTCTCCCAACTTGAATGGTCCCGATGAAGGTAGTCTACTGATCAACGGTCAGCATCGATTCTCCCGAATCAAGCCATGCAATGGTTAGTGTTGGATTCTAGTGTGAAGATGCTGCATACCAAATGCTTAGATTGTGAAAGAAAGGATCCACATGGAGTTGAAAAGGTTTGTTCCTTCTGGACTGTGGGGATGACAATAACTCAATGGAATGTATGAAGCACCAGCATGGACAGGATTAGAATACTGCCTGAACGGAAAAGGTAGGAATTCACAAACCCCGTGAGCATTTTTGAACATGGAAAT
The DNA here is from genome assembly GCA_001517045.1 of Pseudotsuga menziesii. Taxonomy (NCBI): domain Eukaryota; kingdom Viridiplantae; phylum Streptophyta; class Pinopsida; order Pinales; family Pinaceae; genus Pseudotsuga; species Pseudotsuga menziesii. The sequence goes on along the minus strand of LPNX010070202.1, from coordinate 832,332 downwards.
GAAGGGAGGCCATGTACACATGTACTATGGATACAGGATGGGTTCCGATCAATGGTTTAGAATATTTTTGACATGATAAAGGTCATATCCTAGTTAGGTCTGGTACAGAAAGGATATCCTCATGTAATATCTGACCATAATCATATCCCTCAACACCATTTGTGACATGCCTTAGGTGAAAATTATGTCCATAGCATCACCAACCCTCCTGAATCCATAGAGTTGTCACGAGGTTTACGTAAGAAGCAGCAGGGGAACATGAAACTTGGATCTTTGAAAGTGAAGAATTTGGCTTTTACACAAAGCAAAGAGATGCGGCTAGCTAAAACCATTATGAATACCATCGTCAGCGTAAGTGAAAGGGAGAAGAATGTCAAGTACAAATGCCATGATCCATATGGATGGTAGCATAGCATCATAGGAGGTGACATGGTTGGATTCTCAGCAAGAAATGAAAATCCCCACCCACATGTCCACTCATGTGCCGTTATGATGACCAACTAAGGAGTGTGCGATAATGTTTACTAGTCATCTCCATTTCCATATTCATCACCCTATATAAACGCCACCCTCTAGAGCCTCTAAAGAGCAGGAGATGAGTGAACGCTGAGGATAAAATTCGAAGTGTTAATTTTCCTAAGGTCTTGAGTTTTCTGGGAAATTGCAATGGTTTTTTTGTTTGACAAGATCATCTATTAGGGAGTGTTAATGGTTGGTGAACATGTCTTTAAATTCATGTATCATCCTGAGTGTTTATACCAGGAAAACACCAGCCATCGGGGGACATATGTGAAGCACTTTGAGAGATATACTTGTTTTCAGATAGCCATGCCTCCTACTATGTGCTTCCTGATTTTCATGTCCTGTGGGTGTCCCTCCAGAACCCCCAGATGCAATCACAACCTCCAAAGCCCTGATACGTGGAGACCATGTTCAACAGTGACTAATAGGATCGAATACTCGTACTGGAAGGGTGGGTGTCCAAAGTCTTCATCACCGCTTTTGTGAATTCCACTTGCCAACTTTATCTAAGGTGGTGAGGAGGTCAAAGGTGCACCCCATCGTATTACCTGTAGAAGAGCCCACCTTGGGGGAGGTGGGGAGTACAAGAATGAAAAGCCACTGCAAAGGCTTGTTTCTGCCAAGAGCAATGCAACCCTTATTCAAGTCCCCTCATATAACAAAGTTACCTGGAGAGGAGGGAGTTGTGAAGAAGGCTAAGAATGGGAAGGATATAAACTCCTTTGCCAACTCTGAAACCATGCAGAAAGGTGCCTTTGAGAATGAGACGAACACAAAGGGAAGGACACGCTGCTAACTCGATAGACAAACAAGTGGTCGAGACCAATCAGAAATGAGCCACCAGAAACAACCTAAGACGTCATTTTCACGACCCGCAAGATCAAAAATAGAAACGTCGTACTACCATCAATCCAGACTGATCACGTGCACTAAATCCATGATGTCTGTTTAAATATATGTAAACCATGGTGGAAGTACCATGCTCTAGTTGTTAGTTTTTATTATGACTGTAAATAGTTTCAGATCCTATTTCGAGGATTAGCCTTGGAGGTATGGGACATTATAAATAGACTCCCCACAGAGGGGAGAATGGTTGGGTTTTCAAGAGGGAAGAGGATCTGCATTTTAATGGGTTTCAGTTCTTTTACAGATGAATAAAACTGCAGAGGAGTAACTTTAAACCTCTCACGGTAGAGATTCTTGTGCCATATTTTTCTTCAATAAGTGATTTCTGTATGTGACTGTTTATCCTGTTTTCACTCCATTTTGTATTTTCTTTCATGTTTAAGCATTAGTGTATATGGGCCAGAATTCATCTCGTATGCTCTAGGTCCATTGTTCAAGAAGCTTTAAAAACATTTTCTTCTAAAGTCTTACAAAATTTTCCCCAGTTAGGTTCTATGCTTGATGGGATGTCTCCTTTTGTCCACTAATTAACCTACTAATACCTCTAGATTTAAGAAACGGTGTCTATCTTGCGTCTATCCACAAACCTTCAGACTTCCTACCTCCTGCAACCTACTTCATACCTAATTGTTGACTCCATTTCCCAATGGTCTCCTCCATGATTGTCCCACCAAATTTTATAAAAACAAACTTGTTCTATTCATAAATCTGACCTTCTAACTATCTTTGATTGAATATCTTGAGTATTAAGACTGTGTAAATAGTGGGAGATCCCTCTCAGATTGTATTAGGTTATAGATACAGTCTAAAGCGGTTTTGATGTTACCCCGGGATTTACCTTTCACAATCTGGGTACGTTCTGGGAGTTAACACAATGTTTTCAACTATATGTGGCTTGGGCTAGTGTGGTACATAATTGATTACCTTCAATGTGGACACTCACAAGCCATTCTTCTTTTCTCACCTCACATTTCATATTCAAGTCTTATCTAATGGCACCAACATCTTTCGTGTGTTCGTTGATGATGGAGCTTTAACCTATTCTATGTCTCTTTCATGTTGAATGGATTTAGATTCCCCATATATAGTTTCATCGCCAACCATGTTAACATATTTTAATTGTCAATCTTTTAAACCTCATGAAATCATACCCTTGGTCCCAAATGAATTAGGGGAAAAACAATCTTAGTAGAAGTTGAGGTTTTTGACCTGCCATTAGATTACCTATTACTAGGTAGTATTTGGAGGTATTCCATGAAAATAATGGTGTCATCAATATATCACTTGATTGGATTCCCTCTCTAGGGGAAAATTTCCTACATTGATCAATTTTAATTCTATGACTTGATCTAGATACCCCATCAAGATCAAACATACTGATGGTGGATAATTCCACGATATAATATGTGTGTTGGTATTGTTGGCTCCTTTAGTTTTGGAAAGGACCATAACCGCAGAAGATCATGCACACAATAAGGAGAAAGTTGTGCAAAGAATTTAGCATCAATAAACATTTTGGGTCCACCCTTCTGGCTATAAAAACACAAGGAAAAGTAGATGGGAAGAGGAGAGATCCCAACAACAAATCCAAGTAGCATATCAAAGGAAGATTAGAATATCATCACTCTTGTTGAGTCTAATTTTTGGGGATATGAAATTGGGTCATGGATTTGTGGTTTTTGGAAATGTATGCAAGTCCGTGATGAGTCATCCCACATAATGTTATCTCTTGAGGCTATAGATCCATGCATTTGTATTGTATCAGGGATATGTTGTTAAAAATAATTGAAGATTGTTGGGCCCCTAAACTTTCTATGTATTCACTGCATGGTCATTTCTTCTATTTCCTTTGTATATGTTATGTAACTATGTTGTGTGTATGATTGAGCATATATGGTAAGTGTCTATTGTGATATAGTGAATTAACTGAACAAACCCTTATTCATCTAGTGTACATTGTGCTTTTAGTGAGACATCTCCTCCAAGGGATTGAAATTGTGAGCACACTAGATTACACCGATGCCCTTTGTTGGCACCTATAGAAGGACCTTGATCTCCATTTTGTGGCAACAAATGGTCCTGTTCCATTGCTAGGACCTAGTTTCTAATAGGAGGTGGATGTAGAGGCATCAAATATCCATGTTCAAGATTAGTGGGAAAATAAGTCTAAATATTTTGTAATATAAGAATTTGAACTACGAGGGTGGTCTCCACCAAAAATAAAAGAATACATCCATTACGGAGGACCAATATTTGGCTAGTATGAATTCTTATGGGTAGATTCCCTATAGTGTTATCCAAGTGGCTATAAGGACTTGCAGAAGCTCTAGAATATCACAAATGACAATGAATAATCGTGTAGTGGACTCGAAGGTATCTAATAGTGTTGAACCAATTATATACTTTGCTAACTAGGGTTGTTAATTTCTAGGTAGAGAACACTTTCACTAGGTACATTGTAAAATTTAGAGAATAAAACAATTAATCTATGTCTAAAGATGAAGAAGAGCTCAAGAAAGAAGCAAGAGACATAGTATTGAAGGAATTTTTGTTGTGTATTTTTACATGAATGGTTGAATATGTATTTTTTCCATTAAACCAGACTAGAATGGATGAGTAAAACCTCGTGCCACTGGGGGAGTGGTAGAGGTGATTATATAAAGTTGTGAAAAGTAAAGGTTCCACACAATGGTGGGATCTATTATTGATGTCGGGGATGAGTGGGAAGAAAGAAGAGAAGAAATATGTGAAAAATGGTGGAAAATGAAAATGAGAAAGGAAAACAACAGAAGTATGCATCTAGAAGATGAGTTGTGAAACAGAAAGAATAGTGAAGAGAGGAAAAATTAGTTGCGGCAAGTCAAGAGACAAGAGTAACTCATTTGTTCATGGTTGACAAGAACAGGAATAGAAGTGCTAGAGGATTGAGTGTAGAGGAACCGAGGAGAAGGAACAAGTAGGTAAAGATATTTTGAAGTTTGATTTCAAAGTAGTGGATTTCCGTACCAATCACCTGAACCATATACTAGGTATCATATCAACCACAAGAAAGAAGAAGAGGCAAAAGAAACAAAAGAGGTTTTGGAGGCGGATGAGGGGGATGCCATATAGGCTTGATTCGATGTTACAATTGTAATGAGATTGGAAATTTGTCTTGAGATTGTATCTTACCTAAGATACCATGGTGTAACTATTATCATACGAACACTCACGCTATTTAAGATTTCCTAGAGTTTATTGCAAAATGGAAATATTGCATAAGATGACCGGTGAATATGATTAACTATGAAATGTGAGAAGATTGTAGTCTAGTAGGATTTCATGTTACGCAAGGTGGAGTAAGAACATGGGCATATCAAAATATGAAAAATTCACTTGTGATAAGAAAAGCATCCCCATGAACAATGAAGTATGGCCCATTACAATATAAATAAGTATATTGATTCTCTATTAAAATGTTTAAACAAACGTTGACTCCACCAACCATAGATGTAGCAAGACCATCCTCGAATAGTATAGAAGAAGACACATTGAGAGATTTCAAAAGAGATACAGTTTTAGGGGAGGTAAGAGATCTTGTCTAGGCTATGGCTCACTACGGGATATTTTGGATGATGAAAGTGCAACTTGAAAGTTATAGAAAAACATTAGAAAAAATGAATTATGTTGCAAAAGCTGATGAAGACAGTTGTGCCCTGCTTCCATAAAGGACATATCGATTTGTGTAGAAGTGGAGGAGGAAGAGAACTGGATGGGAATTTCAATTAGATGCTCAAGTCCATGGATATGATATCAAGAATGTGATGCTATATTTGGGATTCAATGTCAACATACTCCCAAATAAGTCCTGGGAGGCTATAAGTTGTCCCTCCCTTTTATACTCTCATATTCAGTTGGGAATGGAAAAGCATTATTGTATCTTTCTGATTGTCCCGTTGGAGAATGTAAAAGTAGATTTGCTAGGTGTAGATGCATTCACTAGTTTTGAAGTAATTGAGATTATAAGTGGGACCAATCCATATCCAACATTGTTAGGAATAGATTGGGCCTACAATAACTATCTGGAGATCGACTTGAAAACTATAATAACGAATTTTGAATCCGATGGGATGAAGGTCACACAACCTATATACCTGATCCAAGGACCATGGAAATATATGTTATAGATAACATATATTCGCTAACAGTAGGAAGAATAGAGGGATATGTGAATCCTACAAGAGATGGCTTAGGAAGATGGATAAGTATTAGCTCCTTTGGTAGTGATTTTGAAGGAGAATGGGATGAGTGGTATAATGGAAAACATGAGCTATCCTCCTGACACTATGCATTGATAAAACATGTCCAATGGATCAAATTAGAAGTGTCATATCCCCTAGTATACGATGGAATCAACGACTTGGTTTGGTTCCTTCATAAAATGAATTCATGTATTGCAAAAGAATATCTAATGGATTATTGAATATAACACTTATCAAAACCCTACAATATAGTGGGAAAAACATAAATATGATATACCAAATTGGGTCACAACCCAACTAGTGTTCATGCTTAGATTTAAACCTTATAAGTATTCCAACAAAGATGTTGAAATTTATATTTGACAGACGAATCCTTTCTCTCACATCTCTCATTACGAACAACAATGGCTCACTAATAGATTACATCCTGAATTTTGAGTTCACTATTTCTCCCATGAGTTATGACCCATTCCCGCAGCTTGGTACCTACATGAAGAAACACGATGACAAACTGGGTGTTAGAAGAAACTAAGCGCAAGATTTTGTGAATATTGTTCATTCTCCACAACTAGTGATTTGGAGATAGGAGAACTGACAAGAATATAGGAAACCCTATTCACTGGTAAACTGTGCAATGTCAAAAGTTCATACATATTCCCCTTTTTGGTTTGTTTTCTATGACAATGTTGATTTTCTATAGCTTAAAATCATGTGTATATAAAGCTTCAATTTCTTCATGTTTCCATTGTTGTAATTCACATTATCCCTCTAATTCATTAAAGGTTAAGTTCCTAAGGTATTCTAGGTCATCAGGGTTTGGGTTTTCTTTTTCAACTTTTGCACAACACAAAGAATATCCCATTTCTGGAATCAAGGTGACCATACTAGGAAATTGTTGGTTGAAGGGGAATATGTATCAACAAGGTCACCACATCACGGCTTCCACACAATATTTAAATATCGTGTGACAGAAATAACCGGCACGTAAGATATTATGGGCCATTTCTAACCTAGATAAATGACCCTCACACGCTTTTCTATGGGCATCATTTAGGACAATTTCAGCCTCTTAGTGGGTGAGGCACCGACGCAAAATAGAGTCTACCCCTCTACGATATAAAGTATCTCCAATAATGAGGTATTTTTTCGCATGTAAGCGTAATTTGCATCGTTCTTCCCACGAAAAGGTTGCAGGACACTTCAGAGTCTCAAGATAAACAAGTATATCTCCATACCAAGGGTCAGAGGTGGAAATCAAGAAAATATGCTCATCTAGGAATGAGTCTTCTTCAATGGCTACATCTTCTTCAATAGGAAATTCTGCAATAAGCTCTACAAAAAATAATGATTTGACGGATTTGATGGATTGAAAATCTAAGTCAAACTCCTCGAGAATGACTATCCATTTGTTGAATTTTCCACCAACTATATGTCGAGACAATACATATTGGAAAGGATTAACATATTCCACTACTGTCGTAGTCCTCAGTAAGATGTAGTGACATAACCTCTAAACAACACACACAGCTACTAACACCAACTTTTCAATGTGGGAGTACCTAAGTTCAAGTCCAGCTAAAGCATGACTAAGATAGTAGACGACATGCTCCTCAAGCTTATCATCCTCTTGGACTAGCACTACCCCAATGGTCGACTCAGATGTGGCCATATACAATATAAAATCACGAGAGTAATCTGTTGGACACAATAAAGGTGCCAACAACAAATATTTCCTTAATGCCTCGAACGCCAATTGTGCGGTTTCATACCATACAAATGGGGTGTCCTGCTTCAACAGGCGCATGAAACCTTTGGTGATCTTGGCATAATTCATGATAAAATGCCAAAGAAAGTTAGACTTCCCTTGCAGGATCTAAAGTTGCCTAATGGAATGAGGAGGAGGTAGATTTACAATGGCTTCAACTTTAAAACGATCCACCTGAATACCTTTGTTAGAAACAATGAACCCGAGCAGCCTACCCGACTCGACACAAAAAACACACTTGTGGGGATTCAAGTGTATTTTGTAATACCTGCATCGTTCAAAAATTAAACATAAGTGATATGTGATCGATCGTCTTACGAGAATGTGCTGGAAGATCATCTAGGTAGGGTTTGACAATAGACTTAATGTCATGAAAGGAAAAATTCATTTCCCGCTGAAAGTTAGCCCCTGCATTTTTCAATCCAAAAGGCATTTTCTTGTACGCAAATGTACCCCAAGGACAGATGAAATTCGTTTTATGTTGGTCTTCTGGATTGATTTGAATTTGATTATACCCAGAGAAACCATCCATAAACAAAAAAATACTTCACTCCCCCTACAAGCATCAATGATTTGATCTATGAATGATGTGGGGTAGTTATCCCTAGGACAATATTTGTTTAAATTGCAAAATTCAAAACAGACATGTATCACCCCTTTCTTTTTATCGATGGGAACAGGGTTGGATACCCATTCAGTCAAAGCTATCGAGTAAATAAAACCAGCTTTTAGCAGCTTTTCAACTTTAGCTTCAACGCCTGCCGCTTTACGTGGATTGATAGGTCTAATTTTTTATTGAACTGGTCTGGCATCAGGATAGGTTCGGATTTCATGTTCGACTATCAATGGATCTATGCCTGGAATCTCCTCATATGACCAGGAAAACATGTCACAGAACTCCTTAAACAAGGTCGTATAGATAGAAATCTCCTCCGGAGAGTAGTTTGCACCAATATATACATTTTCCACAATGTTGGGGTTCACATAGATGTTGATAGGAATAGTAACATAAATGTTTTCCATATTCCGGTAAGGGATTGATTGGTATATCAACATCGCCTACCAGTATCACATGGAACTCTTGATTTTAAATCCTACTTAACTCTGGAAGAAAGTAGGATCTATGATGAATATCTTTGCAGATCTTATCTCTCCCGCTCATAGATTCCAAAATGGCTTCGTCTGAAGGAAAAACCATATCTAAGCAATAATCTGTATACAAAGAGTTCTCTTCCCAAGAAGGCAAATAGGCTTCTTCTGGTTCCTCTGAGACTGTAGGAGGAACTAAAATAGGATCAACAGTGGTGTTAACAATAGCTTGATAGGCTACTTCCACTATTGATAAGGGCACTTCAGGCTCATGAAGGGAAGGAAGGACCCAAGGATCTGTTCTATCGCCAACCGTTGAAATATACTTCCCTACACTAGTAGAACCTAAATAGTTAATCGGGGTTGTGATATCGAATGTTCCCATTAATTATGAATACATTCCAGCACCTAAGCTCTCTGAAACAGGTTTGACCTGATCAACCAATGGCACGGTGGACTCATTGGTTTTGCATGCGGCCTTTCTGAGTGAAACTGAGTTGGTCTACTGTAACCAACTTCCCTTCATGTGCAAACACTACCACCTGAAGAACAGCTGATGCAATAGCAAACATGGAATAATTTCAACTTCTCCCCAGAAGCAAGTTGTAATCCAATGGCGCATCTATTACCTCTACTTCAATTTATCTCGAAATCTGATAAGATACCATGTGGATGAAATGGCATTCCATCGAAAGCAGTAAATAGGGTGTTCGATGGAACTAGCTCTAGATATCCAAGAGCCTTCCAGCAAGATAAGGACATGACACATGTGGAAGCACCCTCATCGACAACTGACCTTCCAATGGTTTTTTCGCCATGGATGACATCTATCGACAAGGCCACATAATACGGTAGGTGAATTTTGACATCAGACAAATTAAACTACGCCATGAGGATCAATGAATCCATACTACCTAAGGCAGATAAGAGTGCAACTCGCTAGGTGGGACAACTCTGTAACACCTCCAAAGTTGACATCGCACAAGGGGTTTGGGCTAAATCTTCAACTACAGAGTAATTGGCTGCATCCCTAGCATTAGGATTGTGCAATGCTTTCTTGAAGACACCTTTTGGTATCTTAGGCATAGTTTCAACATATTTTTCAGTTGTGATAGGGTTAGAAGTTTCACCTATAGACTTACTCGTCTCAGGAGCCTTTGTCTCATAGTTCTTGTTTCTATTCTGGAGTAATGTTTGGGATCGAACCATGTTGAAATAATTTCAGGAGCATTAGCAGTGCTCTCTGCTACATTAGAAGATGAAGCTGAATTTTGTCCTTGGGGAAAAGGATCCTTCAGGACAGATGGTTGTTGATTTTTGAGCAGCTTCTAAGCTTTATCTATAAGGGGACATTGATGGGTCAGGCGATCTTCCTGGCACAACTTACAGGGAAATTTCATCTTCTTCTTCTCTTTTTTTCCCCTATCGGCATTATTTGTGGGTTTTGGCTTGTTTTGGTTTCCCTCACCTTTCTTCCCCTTTTTCTTTTTCCCACCGGACCGCTAATTTCCCTCTCGGGAGGATTAAACAAAAACATTTGCATTTTGAGATGAGGGGGAAGCCTTTGCTGCCTCCGATATAAACTGTTTAATGGAAAAATCATGGAGTTGTTTTCCCAAAGATTCTACAGTGGGATATTTAACTGAACCAACTACAGCATCACAATGGGGTCCATGCTTAGGTTTCTCGACACTATGTGTTGGCCTCAGTGCATCAGGGATGATTTCATATAGAATCCCAGACTAAGAGTATATCAGATCCATTTTCTAGGCCCTAAGGAAAGCCTCTTCCTCATTAGTTACTCCTGAAGTGGATACATCCTTAGATATATACAGAAATAAGGACTTAAGGAACCATTCTAATAAAAACTTGGGAGGGATAGTGGCCTTAATTAGCCTCTTCTACCTTCGCCACTCTTGGATGTGATCCAAAATGTGAATGGATTTGTCTTGCCAAAAGGTGGACAATAAGTATGTACCAGCATCATATCGGACAGGAAGTTGGAAATGGTTAAGGAACACATTAGCTAAGTCCCAAAAACTACCAAACGCAGCAAAGGGCAGTTCAATGTACCACTTTTTTGTGACACTAGTCAAAGTTCTTTGGAACAATCTCAACTGAATGGTGTCATCGTTCAGTGAGTTGAAATAGCACCACAAGTGAAAGGTGGTGATATGAACCCCTGGGTATTCACCAATTTTTCCTCTGAATTTTGGAATATCCGAGGGTAACTCGGTAGGGACAGGTGTCCAAGTGGCATCATGTCTCACCGGGTCATTCAATAACTTGGACAAATCTGGCAAATTCAAATTTTCCAGGAAAGGAAGCTTGGGCCTAACCGGAGCTAGAAGAGTACCAGCTTGGGAAGTAGAAGGACTTTCTCCCTAGTTCCCAAATGTAAAGGCAGGGTTGCTCCCAGCTATCGGTTGTGAAGTAGTTAGACTACTTTGAAAAGGATTCCACCCATAAGCCAGTGGATTATTCATATGTGGTGCAGTGTATGTGGTTTGAGATGCTCCAGTTGAAACTGGAGTTTGGAAAACAGGAGCAGGTATCCCTCCGTTGAAAAGAGAGAAAGGAGAGATCATGAAAGGAGCCAAAATAGGTGTTTGAAAACCTTGACCATAAGGGTTAGTGTTTCCAAACTGCACCCCTACATAAGCAAGTGTGGGACCTACATATGGATTGGATGGGGGAATGTGCTCTCGATTCCAAGGAAAACCCTAGACAAATGAAGAGGATCCAACAAGACCACTCTGAGTAGTGTGTGCAAAAGAGGGTGAAGCAGAAGGTACACTAGGAATCCTAGTGACCACCCCACCAGAAGTGCCTGCCACATTTGTGGAATCTGGTGGTTGAACCACCTAACTAGCTAGAGTTAAGGGAGTAGCAGGTATAATTGTTATGGAGTCCCAACCAGGGGAGGTGGCACTGTTGGGCAAAATATTAAACAAATTATAACATATATCCAATGATTCAATTGTCAACCCCGAGAGAGCGTAAACTTGTGAGGTACAGACAAAATATATGCAGGGGAAGAGTGTCGTTGAACTTAACCTAAAACTGCTTAGGAATGGAACACACAACTGAAATTAAATCTAGTTTATGAAAACAGGAAATTGCTTGGAAATAAATCTAATTGCAGAAAACATGAAATTGTATAAAATAAATTGGTATAAAGAAATCAACATTAACTTGTGAGCTGATGGTAAATCTATACTATCAATTCATATGTAATACATAACTGGAAATCTACACTAACAATAATTCATAAAGAAGAAACTCAAATTAACTCCAGAGAGTCAAAGGATGTGCATGAAGCATCATCTCCATTACATAACACTCAAAATCTATTCTATGACTAACTTTGAACTATTCTCTACTTCCAAACCACTAGAGAGGCCTCTAATCAAAATGAAGAGAGAGCCCTCCTATTTATACATGAATTCAAGATAACTGATCATAATTATAGATCCACTATTCTCTCAACTTATCCCTCAAAATCCTGAACAAATATACAACTCATCCCTTTAAATCCTTAACAAATCTACAACTCATCCCTTTAAATTCTCAACAAATATTGGATGAGATATTCTTTCCACATTTCCATGATATCCTCCTTGAAATTAGCCCACATCTTGATGATGAAATTTGAATCTGAGGCTAGGTGGTCACTTTTGAACTTGTTAAAGTCTTCAAATACACTTGTAAGCATCACCAAACTCATCCAACTTTAAAGTATAATGAAAATATGTTATTTTTCTCAATAATTAACCACAAATTCACTCAAAAATAAATGATTTGGAAAATAGTAATTATAAACCCATATTTATTATGAAAGTGGTGAATATTAATGGTTTTATGGAAGGATAAGATAGGAATAAGGTGACAAATGGTATATGAAAGGTAAATAAAATGTGGTATTTTTGCGGCTCAACATTCCCCCCAACTTGACTGGTTGCATGTCCTCATGCAACTATGCATTGATTCTCTTTAAAACTTTTTGGCTTTGTAGTTGGGCTTTACATGATGATGGTATGTAACAGTAAATCATTCCAGGATTTGAAATGCATGAGTGGTAGCAATTTTCCTTATGGTTGGTTCTTGTGTGACAACCATGTGTATAACAAATGTTGTTTCTTGTGTTAACAACATTCACTCGTTTTACCTGTATTTTTGCTGCAATACATAAGATTTATGCATTAGAAATGATGAACCATTAATGTATATTAGAAATCCATTTTCTTCATATTATGAATCATGCCAATATACAATATATATAGCATAGGTTGGGAAAGACATGTTGATTAAGGGTAAATGAGATGATGAATATGTAAAATGGTAGAGAATAACCCCCCCCCCCCCCCCCCCCCCCACCCCCAACTTAAGATGTATTAGGTTTATGAAAAGGAGAAAGGGAATGTAGTGAGGGAATTTTTCAAATTCATTCATTTTCTAGCATTTAAGGAATTACATGGATAAATATTAGAAAATAACATACCTCCACTTACCCAAAAAGTTGATGAATTTATGCAATAGGAGTATGGTGGCTGCTGCTGAATAATAGAATGTGAAGTGAAGGATCTGAACTGCTACTTGGTTGGATGAAGTAGAAAATGAGAGCTGAAAGTAGAGCTATGGTAGTCTCATATGGCTGGAAGTATGCTGATGTAAAACTTCTGATGGAGTCATGCAAAGTATATAGTCTTCACCTACTACAAAACCCAATGGTACAATTCTTACCATGCGAATAAATGTGTCGATGTCGAACATGGAAATAAATCATTGGATAACCGACCATTGATGAATGTCATTAACCAATGCGAGGGAATCTCACCATTGATGTCAATGAGTGCCAAGGTACCTAAGTACATCGTGCAAAGTGAGAATAAATGAGCTGATGTCGAGCCACTTGCAAGATCTTACGATCAAGGGAAATTGATGTATTCCCATGATTGTCAGCAAGAGAACTTGCCATTAAGGCATGCAAGCCTCAAGTTACTAAAAATGAACTCTAGTCTCTATCCCAGACAAGGTGCTGAAGTCGATGGGACAAGACTTGTTGAAAGGTGGGCCTTAAGGAATCCCACATCAATCAACACGAGTTGTGCATAATGAGTGGTAGGACTATAGATGAAAGATCTATGGTCAAACAGTTTTTATGGCAGGGATAAATGTAGTCATGGAAAGGAAGCTGAATGGTTTTATTCATACAGAAAAAGATAAACTGAAAATAAGAAAAATGTGTGCGACTCAGAAAGGTAGACATGTGGGAAATCATGATGTATAAGGAAGACTCTAACATGGATGATGAATAGGATTGGAAGGAGAAGGATAAGTAATCATGACATGGTGTAATTTGTTTCTGAAAGGCTTCTTTGTGGCAGCAAATGTCATGACATACACAAGAAAAACTCAACTCCTTCAAGCTTTAACTGAAACATTTTTTCTGAAAAGTTTATGTGGTTCTAGAAATCAATTTTGCACGCCATTCGTTCATCTTTAAATCTGCAAAAGGTTAGCGTTTTCCTGCAACAAACTTGTTAGAGCATTGAAAATACATGAAATTATGTGCTTAATAAAAAGTTAAAGAAAATAAATAAAATGCTCTTATACCTGAAAATAGCAACGCTTCTGGTCAAAACCTGTTTCTAAGTTACTTACAAAAAACAAGTTAGCACAACAATCATAAATTTTTGAGAAAATTCTAAGTTCATTTAAAATTTAAAATTTTATGATTTTATTTATTAACTAATACTTGTTAAAATAAGTGCGTCTTTATGTAATGATTGAACGACAGAGAGAGAGGGTCGACGCTTTCAATGGTCGACCCCTCTAAAAGCATACTATCTTAGAATAGAGAAGAGTGTGCAAACAAGTGATTTCTATGATAAGTTTAGCAGTTTCAAACAAACGTCTATCTGCCTACCTCCCCCAAACGAAAGATGTGCCAAGTCCCACTGTGCAAAAATAAAAATCAAGAAGAAGGCTTGGCTGCAACAACAACTAAGCCTTCTATTTCAAAGACGCATATTAATTTTGTTAATTTATGTTTAACCTAAAAAAAATTATTGTTTTTGTGTTTTTTAATTAGTTATATATGTTTTTTTAATTATTTATTGTTATATACATATTAACCTAAAATTAAATTATACTTAGTCTAATTTCATGCAAAAGTAGGATGATGTATTAAAATGGATTTATTTAGTTTTTTTTTTTATTTTTTTATTTTGATAAGTTTTATATATAGATATATAAATATAAAGTTTTATTATGTTAACTTTTTTATTATTTTTTATTATTTTGTTAACTCTTTAATTGTTTTATATTTTTCTTCTTTTATAAAAGAAGTATTATTGCTTTAGTTTTATGTTTGCTTAGTATATACTTTTTTAACTGTTGTGTTATTATTTTTATTGTTTTTCTATTTATTTAGCTATTTTTTATTTTGTTTGTGTTTTCAATTTAACTTTATTATATTATTATTGGTTTAACAAAAATATTCTATACACAAAGCAAACAAAAAGTAAACAAAAAACAAAGTTACGAATGAGAGTTGGTCTTTTTGGTTGTTTGAGAAACCCTTGTTCGACTAAGAAAGGACAATGATATTTTTGTAGACTCAAGGGCTGTTCATAATGGAAAAATGTGTTTTTTCAAAAAAGATTGAACCAAAAATATGGGTTGTATGTTTATTAACCAAAATTTAAGATGTGGAACTAACGTCGACTAAATTTCTGATAGTCTATATTGCAAACGTGGGACTAACATTGTTTGAATTTATGATAAGCTACGTTACAAACATGGAACTAATGTTAGTCAAGAAAAGTCTCATGTTCTACCGCATATTCCAGGGCATCCAAATCACTACCGACCTAATTCACCTTGTTGTGGCATATTGTAATCTTAATTGGAATCCATTCGTAAGAAATCATAATCGGGCCTGGTAGTCTAGTAAACTAATAAATTATTTTTATTTTATATAGTGCATCCTATATTTCCACAAATGCTATAGAAACCTAGAGAAATATAATGTATACGCTACAAATAAGCACCAATATACAAGTAGTTTAGAAGGAGAAGCGAGTTTTCCACCAACGTCTTTATATATAATTCACGCCCCTACCCAATAAGTCACTTAGGAGTTTTAAGAAATCTGTACTAATAGTTATTTGAAACATTTCATTACATTCTACATATATATACCAGTTCTTTGACAATGACTCTAAGTTACAAATTTATGCACACATTGTTGAATTCAACCTTATATCCACTGATAGATCACTATAGTCCCTTTGAACAATCTTTTACCCTGTAACAATACGGAGAGGCAAAAAACGAGGGCCATTGCAGTTATGCAATAAGATGAGAAGGGAGTGGTCAATGAACCGGAACTAAAAAATAAAATGATTGCGATCATAAGACACGTTTTTTTATTATCAGACATCATATTTGCACAATGGTATAGAATCTTAGCCTTACTGTTCATAAAACCCCTTTAAAACCCAATTAAAGTAATTTATCAATTACACCAGATTTGGGAAGTATGAGTAAATGTGAATAAGTTGTTTATTTATGAAAGTCAAATACTTTATTATCAATGTTTTTTCTTCTTTTAATTATTATTGGAAAAAGATAATTAAATTTGTGTTTCCCAGGTTGAATGGGTTACCTGCCCCATATTTTTTGGACAGACAAGCACAAACAAAAGCAACCCAATTCATAGTTGAATATTGGAGAGCGCTCTGGGGGATAACGCAATTCGAGAGAATGTCTAATTGGCCCAAGTAGCATGAGACGAACCTGGCAACACATGGGTGCTCTAGGTCTATATTTGTCATTTGGTTTTGTTGGCAGCGTGACGACGTCCAGTGTGTCGTGGTGGTAAGGTGTTAAAGGTCTACATTTCCCTCCCCCATCAACATGATTCCTTGCCCTATAAAATATGAGATTTTTTGGTGAGTATTCCCGCCTGTCACGTGGGTGACCCAGGTTCGATCCCCGGCAAAGGCGCCAAAATGTTGGGGAAAATATTAAACAAATTATAACATATATCCAAAGATTTAATTGTCAACCTAGAGAGAGTGTAAACTTGTGAGATGCATACAAAATATGTGCAGGGGTAGAGTGTCGCTGAACTTAATCTAAAACTGCTTAGGAATGGAACACACAATTGAAATTAAATCTAGTTTATGAAAACAGGAAATTGAATGAAAATAAATCTAATTGCAGAAAACATGAAATTGTATAAAATAAACTGGTATAAAGAAATCAACATTAACTTGTGAGCTCACGGTAAATCTATACTATCAATTCATAAGCAAGACATAACTGGAAATCTACACTAATAATTCATAAAGAAGAAACTCAAATTAACATAAGAGAGTCAAAGGATGTGCATGAAGCATCATCTCCATTACATAACACTCAAAATCTATTCTATGACTAACTATGAATTATTCTCTACTTCCAAACCACTAGAGAGGCCTCTAACCAAAATGAAGAGAGAGGCCTCCTATTTATACATGAATTCAAGATAACTGATCATAATTATAGATCCACTATTCTCTCAACTTATCCCTCAAAATCCTCAACAAATATACAACTCATCCCTTTAAATCCTCAACAAATCTACAACTCATCCCTTTAAATTCTCAACAAATATTGGATGAGATATTCTCTCCACATTTCCATGATCTCCTCCTTGAAATTAGCCCACATCTTGATGATAAAATTCGAATCTAACGCTAGGTGGTCACTTTTGAGCTTGTTAAAGTATTCAAATACACCTGTAAGCATCACCAAACTCATCCAACTTTAAATTATAATGAAAATATGTTATTTTTCTCAATAATTAACCACAAATTCACTCAAAATACTCAAAAATAAATGATTTGGAAAATAGTAATTATAAACCCATATTTATTATGAAAGTGGTGAATATTAATGGTTTTATGGAAGGATAATATAGGAATAAGGTGACAAATGGTATATGAAAGGTGAATAAAATGTGGTATGTTTGCGGCTCGACGGGCACTCCTTCAGCCGGAATAGCAGAGATGGGGGTAGAACGACTTTCTCATGCACTAGACATTAGTCTGCTCACAGGAACACCAATAACAGGTGAATTGAAAGGACGAACCTGGACGATCACAGGATCGTTTAGGTCAGTAAGAGGTGAATTAAAGTTTCTTGCAAACTCGTCAGCCTGCAAGTATTCTATCTCTCTGTGGTTGTATCAACCAAGTTTTTCCTAAGTTTTGGTTCACCCAGAACTTCACTAATTCCTACCAGTTTAAAGGAACCGTCTATGTCTAATCTCTACCTTTGGGGGGGCACTAGAGGCTCCACTGTAGTAAACAGAGGAAGGTTTTGCAACTTTCTTAAACTTCTGAGAGGTTGGTCCTCCACAATTGAAATTTTGTCTCAATAAAATTCACACACCCTAAGGTCGGCTAAACAAAAACAAACCACATAGAAAATCACTACAAAATTTCCTAAAGTCACAGTAGACACAAGGGGTAAATATATGCTTTCCAGAAGAAAGCTGAGAGACAGTTACTTAGCGTCCTTGTATATTTTCTTAGGCACAAGCAAAGGAATCACCCACCACCCTCCCACACCTTCTACCAGGGTTACCTTCCAAGCCCGTCCAAGGTCAACCAGAAATAGTCTTTCGGTGTACCTAGGTATGAACCCTAGATGTCAAAGAGACTAAAGGATACCTCAACTATATTGATAGTCTAGGGGGACAGTCGCAATCCTTTTTTGTACGCATGGGAAGGGTAGCAAAGCTTGAAACCCTATCAACACCAGGCACCACATGGGGCCAAGAGGGTAGTATTGACAAAAGTCCCCAGATGCACAAAAATCTTGGTCTATACTTTGACAAGAAATCTGAGGGTTGTCTCCTCATTCCAAGCCTCCATGTGTCATTGTGCTTAACTCTCGTTTGAGAGGAGCTTCCCAGATACAATCAACATATAAGAGGGCTTACCTATCGATTGGCCAACTACGTCTGGATTTAAACGCTTGTGGAGAGTTTAAACTCCATATTCCACAAGTCTAGCCTAAGCTAGTTGGTGTATGAGCCTATAAAATAAAACTTACTAATAATTTTTAAATTATACCATTCATTTTAAGGGTTGTTCTTAGTCAGAAGGTAGATGGCGTGAAATACTGTGATGTTATAGACTTGATAAGAAAAAGTAAAATGATGTATAAAGCAAATTGCAACTACTTAAACCAAATTTCTTTTCTTTTTGCAAATATAAGCTAATGAAATTGAAAACTAAGTGCAAGAAACTAAGACTTCTTCTTATAATTTTTAAAATTTTACTTCAAAAATACTAAAAAGAAAATGACTAAATGAAACTAAATGCAAAAGTATAAAATGTTTTTTCTTCACTTCTTCAAATTCTTCAAAAACTACAATGCAGCTAAATGCAAATGCTTTGAACAAGTTTGAAAAATCAAAGCATATAATAAGTAAAATGAAGTATAAAGGACCCAAAATAACCAACTTCAACCAATCAAGAAGAATACTGGGAAAAAACCTAACTTGGAGAAACTATTGAACTCAAAAAGTCCACTAGATTCACAAAAGAACAAATGCCAAACTGCCACTACAAAATGCAGTACATAATATAAAGTATCCAAAGCCCTGATCACTAACCTAGACACAAAGCACCGAACTTATCAACCAAGCATGAGGACCAACTTCAAATCACTAAATGAAAGAAAATTCAAACAAAGAAATCTCAAAGGCTTGAAAATAATTGAAAAGGTGTGACATACAAGACTTTAAACTCACAAAGTCATGCCAACAACAGAAAACCCCCAAGCAAGAAAAAAATCAAATAAGAAAAGGACAATCAAACCCTACCCAAAATTTAAGCTGCTACATGATATACGTGATTGTGTATGTAGGAAACCTGCATACCATACGTGACTGTCTTATAGAGAAACCCATGTATACAAGATGATATGCACTATTGTGTATAACAGCAACCCGCGTATACAACTAAATTTTTTTCATAAAAAAACAAAAGAAATAAAAGCTTCTGGGCACACTACGTTGTAAATAAAAAGCAAGATAAAAATACCACACTCAGAATCAGAACAAAGACTAGTAAAGGAGCTACAGGATAAACCCACAGCTTGCTAGGCTCACCAGTGGAGTCGCCAGTTCTGTTGTACAGGACATTTCACCCTTGTAACATAGGGTCTGGGGTTACTAGCTTACTATTAGACTTGCATACAATCAGCTTTTATAGAAACTAGAATGAGAATAGGAAGATATCTTGGCTTACCTGGTTTATGACGGTTGATCCAAGCTTGGTCTTCTCTTGCTCCAATCCTCTCCAAAGCTTCTAGGGATGATTCTATTCTCCTGCAAAGAGACAATTCTTCGAGCAATATGTCATATATATATAAATCAGAGGTTATATGAAAAGCTTATTAATAACATCATTGAACATATTCATTAAACCAATATACATGAGACAAACACAATACAATATTGGAAGAAGAATTATCTTTATTAACAAAATGTGAATAGGTAAGAATACAACCTAGCTTCTGACACAAGGACTCCTTTGCAACCGAGGACTCTGAGTTCTGCTGCTCCAAGACTCTGAAGATATATCACCAGCATAACTTTTCTCTCCAAAAATTTATTGATTATCCCCATCCCAAGGCTCTATTTATACTTTGGAAATAGAGAGGTTTTGAAGGTTAGGATGGTTGAGATGATTGGGATAGTTATGGTTTAGGGCCCAACTAATCTCATCTAATCATGATTTATATTTTTTAAGGTCGAATTAAGGTATACGTGAGTATTAATATAGGAAATTCACGTATGATATGTGTGTTTCTCAAAGGGAACTCGCATATGCAAGGTTTACACGGGTTGCAATGCATATACTCGCGTATGATCCTCTACAACCGAGGAATCTGAGTTCTGCTGCTCCAAGACTCTGAAGGTATACCACCAACATAACTTTGCTCTCCAAAAATTTATTGATTAGCCCCATCCCAAGGCCTCTATTTATACTTTGGAAATATAGAGGTTTCGAAGGTTAGGATGGTTGAGATGATCGGGATAGTTATGGATTAGGGCCCAACTAATCTCATCTAATCATGATTTATATTTTTTAAGGTCGAATTAAGGTATACGCAAGTATTAATATAGGCAAGTCACGTATGATACGCGTGTTTCTCAAAGGGAAATTGCATATGCAAGGTATATGCCGGTTGTAATGCATATACTCGCATATGATACGCGAGTTTCAATGCACATAGTCATGTACGCAACCCAAAACTCAGAATAAAAATATATAAGGCTGGTTTGAGGATTATGCATCAAAGGTCATGCACATCAATAGTGTTTTGGTCACTTCAATCCAAATTGTCCTTTTGTGTACCGACATAATGAATGCCAACACTCGGACGGAGAAGTGCCATTTTGGTTGATAACACGAACCTTGTTTAAAAATGCACATCCTTATGTAAGGAAGTGTGACATATGCCAAAGAAGTGGTGGGAGACAAGCAAAAGTAGTTGGGCCATTGCAATTGGTCATTGTTTCGGAGCCATTTGAACAACAGGGAATCTACATTATTGGAGAAATCAATCCAAATTCTTCATTGCAACACAAATACATCCTCACATCCATTGACTACTTCACAATATGGGTGGAAGCAATTTCATTAAGGAAAGTAAACAAAGATGAAGTCATAGACTTCTTGCAAGAGAATATTATGACCGGGTTTGGGGTTCCAATTTCCCTGGTTTTTTATAATGCATCTTACTTTTCATCGATTAAGCTTATTGAATTTGCTAATGAGAAAGGAATGAAATTGCATCATTCTGCTAATTATTATCCACAAGGTAACGGATTAGCTAAATCAACAAATAAAAACCTTATCAAAATTTTAAAGAAGACTGTCATAGAAAATCAGAGAGGCTGGCATGTAGCTCTTCCAAATGCACTATGGGATAATAGGGTCACACCCAAGAATTCCTTAGGCATGTCACCTTATAATTTAGTATATGGAAAATAAGTTATTTTACCCCCAAACATTTAATTTCCATCTTCTCAGTTATCCCAAGCATCAAGAGGGTCTGGTAATGAGGTTTTACAAGCCTGAATTAATACTTTGCTTAAACTAGAGGAGTCTAGGCTCAAATATAAAGAGAGGTTTAAACATCAACAAAAAATTGTTAAGAGATGGTTTGACAAATATAATTTCAGGAAGGGAAGCTTTGAAGTAGGATATTTGGTTCTCAAGTGGGATCACGCACATGATGAAAAGGGAAAGCATACTAAGTTTCAGCACCTATGGGTTGGCCCATTTCAGATTGTTGAAAAGTTAGGCCCCTCAAAATATAAGCTACAGGATTTATAGGGGTGGGAAGAGAATCTTCATGTTAATGGTCTGGTTCTCAAACCTTATTTCACTTAGTACTGTAGGAACCTTTTTTGCACATAAATAAACTTTACATTTGTTTTGATTTCTTTTAGTTATGTTTCTTTTCTTTCTGCTGATTTACTTTCCTTTGCATTTGATTTATTTTTATTTTCTTTAGTTTTGTTTTATTTAAAAATAAGCTAGCTCGATATTTGGTGTTTGGGGGACATTGGAATTTGGACAAACTGCCAATATTTTTAATTCAAGAACTGCTCATCTATGTCAAATTGTTATCAGAACAAGATTTTTTTTTAAATTTGATAGACTTTTGAAGGGAAGTTATTTTAAGAACACATTGAAGTCCTATTTTAAACCATGTTAAATAACTGAGATAGAAGAGGTCTAGAATACTATTTCGGGGCTCCATCCACTTCACATTAATATCTACCCTAGGAATCTTTCCGCAAAGGACCCACGGAAAGGAAGCAAGATGGACAGGTGTATGGTATTCAAAATAATCCCATGCCACAAATAAAAGCCAAAAGGCTTAACATAAAGAGTCATACTCTGAAAAGGAAAATATATCAAAAGGATATACTGAAAACATAATCATTAGATGAATGGATTGCTCAAAACGATTATTCTCTGTCCGTGAGCTAAAACAAATTATCACTCACACAGAAGGACATCATGGAGGGAAGAACCTAAATCAAATCTCAAATACAAAAGAAGCAATCTGGGAAGACTCAAAAGACAAAATTCTTAAGCATCAAAAGAATGCGAAAGGCACGGGAATGAGGAACAAACAAATACGCATGTCCAAACTCCAAACTCTGTCACAATCATGTGGTGTCTCAGCCAAAAGAAACTAAATGCAGAGGTAAATGAATCTCACATTTTTTGCCTCAAAAGAGTTATCGGGACTTTGAAAACCTGGTTGCCATACCCTAGGGACTAAAATTAATGAAATGTTCTGAATCTTACGTTCCTGGAAATGGTTTAGACATTTTAAATAATTTTGAAATAAAATGGGATAAGTTAATCTAAGAAAATTTCATAAAGTAGTTTTGTGTTTTAAAAGATAGTTTTTCCAGATATCTGTGTTCACCCACTAGTCACCAATTGTTGTTTCTGCAACCACTACCCCCAAAAAAAATCATGTTTTAGGGCCCCCCTTTTGCTTTTTTATAGATCTTGATCTTACTTAGACCTTTTGCTCCTTAAGAAAGTTGTTTTTCAGTGACTTGGTTTATCTAAACAAATCTGAAACTTTTCGCACCAAGTATGAAAACTTTTTTGATCTGCTGTGTCGAAACATTTCCTAGATTTTCGCAGATACAGTGGAAAGAATTTGCTTTTTTGCCCAATGCTTTACTGTTCATTTTACGTTTTTTTGACCCTATGTGTCAGAAAAGTTTTTGTCTTTCCATCAACACAGCGGAGAAGGTTCAGGTTTTTATCCGATGGTATTTCAGCCAATCTTGCGATCGGGGCTTTCAACCTATGTTAGAAATAATTTTGATTTCCACCCAATACTATCGATAGATTCATGCTTTCAAATCCAACATTCTTTATCAAGCCATTTCACCAAAGGTAACCAACAGTTGCAGCTAGATATCTCTCTCATCGCCGATACGTTCGGTTACCTCTTTGCTAGTCTATCGACGGGCGTTTGATCGGGCGCTTTTGGGATCTGTCTCCGATAGTGTCAATTTTTCATTTGGTTTTTTTTCAAAGAAGGCGGAAAATGTTTGCGTTATTAGCCGATTGTGTTGCTGTCGAAGTTGTTGAATGAATTGCATCGGCAGTACTGCGGTTTTGCTTCGATGAAGCTAACCGATAGTTGCGGTCAAAGTCGTGAATTTTAAGCCTCCACAATCAAAGGTATTTAATTTCTCCCACCGATGCAGTTTTGCTATTGAAGTTTGGTTTTGGACGCCAAACAGCATTTTATACGCTCGTGCAATGTAATTACCCCACCAACCGCATTTAATGCATTTTCATGTTTTTTTATTATATAAAGTGGGAGTTCATTATGGGTGTTACGATTTGTTAGAGATTGTGGAACATAACCCGTTTTGAGGGCATGTTACGGTTTGTTGCGGTGATTTGACTATCATCCCGTGTTGAGCGTGTGCCTGTGGGAGTCTTCCAGTTGGAAGCCCACATTGTATTTGCACCAAGCATTCTCAAATCTGCAAACCACCTTGTGCCAGGTAGGTTTCGTATCCTTTCTTTGTTTTTCTTAGATTGGTACATTGGCTTAACGATATATCTGTTATGGTTTAATGAGGTGGTCGAGGTTTTTGGTATATGGGACTAGGGTTAGTTGAGTTTGTTGTGTTTTAAAGATATTTTCCCTCAAGCCATTTGACCCGAACATTCATTTAGGTTTGTTGACCTAGCTTTCTCTGGCCGTGTTTTTCTTTCTACCTGCTCCCAGGTTTTTCTTTCCCCAGATCGCTCAGACCACTCAGTCTGTTCAGACATGGCTGGCTTAAGTCCCTAGTTATGCAATAATGAGGCTAATATGGCCCAATTTTTTGGCCAACCTTTCCTCAACTGGTTCATATCTGTCTACGGTGACAAAGGTTATCGAAGTTGTAGAGATCCAAAATCCTTTCTATTTCGTTCAGTTTCATAACCTAAGTTTTTGGATAGCAGGTGTTGGCCCTAGTGGTCGTCGCCATGGTACCACTGCGTTCCTATGGGTTGTTTTTGCAGGTCATGAGTCTCATAGAAGGGATCATGCATAGGGTTTGAAAGTTGTTTTGATCAATACCTAGTATTGTGCTTTAGAATGACAAATGACTTACAGTTGAACTCTCGATGCCTTAGTCAAAGCTTGCATGCAGACTAGGTTTTATCGCCCGATTTTGAGTTCACCTTAGGTTTGGATTTTGGTAGTGTACGAGGTTTTACATGAAGAGTTTTTTCCCATGGCTAAGGACGATATGGTAAAATACTAGTCAAGCATGTTCTAGAAAGAAATGGTTAGTTAGGAAAAAAATGATAACTTTCTTACATGTCTTGCAAAGTTTTACAATATTTCTTCATTTCTTTGTGTGCATGAATACATGTGGTTTATAATCGTAGGGATACTAAGACATGTTTTTATGTGTTTTTTAAAGCCTCAGTATGCAGATACCATGGCTAATAAAGTTAATAAGAAAGCTAAAGTTGCCGAAGAAGACTTAGATTTTGAAATTATGCCTAGGGTTGAAGTAATTTATGAAGACACTAGATCTGTCACCGGGGCTGAGATGGAATTCAAGTGGGGGAAGATATATCATATGCTCCAAGATTAGAAGGTCCCAGATGTGGGTTTGGAGGATTTTTCCCTATTTGAAAACATATTAAGATCAGGGATTACAAAGGTGTCCATTTACACAACGTACCAAATTCTATGGGCCCACAAATATTACAGCTTTTATAAGCTCATTTTTGAGGAATTCCTTATGCCACTTTATCAATTGATTTTCCTTGAAGAATGTAAATGCATGCCTGAGGGTGCTTTAGAAGCTATAATGGAGTATGGAGATTATTTCCTTTCTGAAAAAGGAACCTATTTGAGAATGTCTAGAGGAACGAAATCCCCTTCGTTGCTCCTGGAATATGCAATTGATTATATTGTGCATAAAGAAGCAGTAAGATAGCTCTTCCTAGACGAATTCGAGAGTTTTATTTTCGATATGAAGAAGGCATTTTTCCCACCAATTCCTTTTTATGTTGGTAGTTATAAGTTTTCCACAGTAAAAAGTGCTCCTGATTTTGTTAAAGACCTGGAAAATTTCCATTTTGGTGAAAAGAGTTTTCACAGAAATGATGCTCAGGGTAAGGTGGTTGCACACTGTGCAATTGTGAAAGTAAACTTTGATTACTCTAATAATTTATACAAAGATGAGGAAGTATATCGCAATGATTTTAATATGACTACCCTGAACAAGTGTTTCAAGAGGAAAATCACGGTTTCAAAAGGAAAAGGCAGCAGCAAGAGTACCTATGAACAAAAAAGACAGGAAGAAGAAGTTTCCTAGAGACAAAAGGAAGAAACAACATGAAGGTTAGTAGAAGATGCAAGGAAATTATTGGCTGAAGATGCCCAGAGGGAAGAGGAGGAAGACGGAGCTACTAGAAGGAGGGAAGAAGAAAGAAGAAGAGAGAATACAGAAGGAGTTAGCTGACCAAGAAAAAGAAGAAGTAGAAAGGATAGTTGAGGAACTAAGAACGAAAGAGAAAGATGATCAAGATATGGAGAATCAGGAACAAAATACTGCTCAAGATAATCCAAAATTTTTTCCTTCCACTTCAGAAGATATATTAACAGGAAGTCACCTCCCTATTGTTGAGTTAGGGTTGGTACATTTCACTCCATCTAAGCAGCATGTGGTTACTCATCTAGATAAGTTATTATTTGACCCCAAGCAGAAAACCATCGTTTGGAGATCCAAGTAGAAATTGAAAGTGGGTACCCAGCCTGAGGTAACCACAGTTACTGAAAAAACTATTATGAAAAATGTACATGAAGATCCAAAGCAAATGGCCTCAATCAAAGTTACAACTACACAGGCGAATGCTTATAATGTTAGCATACTAAAAGGAGAAGTTGACCAATACAAAGACAAGATGGCACAAATGAAAGAGGCCCTGAAGAAAGAACAAGGAGAAGGCCGAGAGGCAAAGAGGAAGTATGATGCCACCCTTTCAGAGTTAGAGAGGCTCCAGGAGGCCTACCAGATATTGGAAGCAGAAAGGGATACCTTGCATTAGAGGAAATTTGGGGTCTAAAATGGGCCTTATAAGAAAACGTGCCAAAATAAGTTTTTGTGAGTTGGAATTCAAGAACCAATAGAATTTCAATAAAATAAGTCAATCATAATGGTTGAATTGACATATTTGTCATTAAAAAAAACTACTTTTTTTGTTCGTATTTTCGACATATCTCATTGTGTTTTTACTCAAAATTCGATCGGGAGAGCTCATTGGATGTGGAATTTGATTCTGCATCCAACGAGTACCCACACTGCATACTTTTGACAGACCCCACTACCCCAAAAAAAAGAAATACCCGGAAAAAACATGATGATGATGTCATCATCATGTTTTTTCAGGTATTTCTTGTTTTTGGGGTAGCGGGGTCTATCAAAAGTATGTAGTGTGGGTACTAGTTGGATGCATAATCAAATTCTACATCCAATGAGCTCTCCTGATCAAAATTTGAGTAAAAACACAGGGAGATATGTCGAAAATACGAACACAAAAAGTAGTTTTTTTCTTTCTTCCTCCAAAATTAATCAATATTATTTTATTATTTTAACTATTATTTTATTATTTTCCTTAGGAGGCCCATTTTAGACCCCAAAATTCCTCTAATGGTATTGTCAAATACCATTATTAGTGGAGAAAAGAAAGACTTAGAGGGAAAAATATCAGGGCTAGAAACACAAAGGGCCACAACTGATACACAAGCAAAGGCTTTAAGGGCCCAAGTTGTAGAATTGGAAGCACAAAATAGCACTTTGGAGGTCCAGCTTAAGGCAACAAATGAGCAGAAAATTGACATCTCCCCTCTCCGAGAGCACGTTGTTTTGCTCAAAAGGAAAATATATCAAGTTCAATTAAAACTAGCCGACAAGGTCTACAATGTTAAGTAGGAAGAAATCATATTACAATAGATCTCAGTAATATCAACTGACTTCAGAACGAGAGCTCAGGAAATTGTAGAAATTATCCAAAGTCAATTGACCTGGATGGAGACTAATGCAGAATTTCCAGAGAATGTGCCTCAGAAGACTCCATAGAATTTAAATATTGAGTATGAGCTAATGGAATTTGGTAGTAAAGATGCTACAAGACTGATCACAGCAGTTGAGAAAACGTTGGGGAGGTGTATGTACTTTTACAAAAGGGTGATTACAATGCATAACAGATGCCAGACCTCTGTGGAAAAGAGAAAAGAGAGTTTCAGAGTATCCAGGGCAAGAAGATCACTTGAAGTACCTTCAAGACCATCTACAGGAAGATGAAATTAATATACAACAGGTTAATGTCCTCAATAGTGTTAGAATAATCAACCCATAGTTACCTACATTATACATTAATTTAATTATTTTTGTCTTATTACCACCTAGTTTCCTAGATTCCATCCTATGCTAGTTGCCTTCTACATGTCCTAGAAGTCAACACATGCTAAAACTGAGTCATGGAGTGCTTGGGAAACATCCTGGAAACCCAATTTATCATGTCTACTTTATTCCAGATTCTCTAAATCACATATCTGCTTTTTTTGAAAAGTTGCCTTGTTTTATTTCTGATTTAAGGAAAAAGGAAACACTAGACTAGGTGTAGTTGACTTGTTTTTTTCCCACATCGTCCTCCCTCCTTTTCTCCAAACAAAAGCATGTATGAGTTTTCTTTCCATCCCTCTTTAGCTTTCCCACTTGACTTAGAAAATTCTTGAGTATCTACCTAGATTTGGAAACTTCTTTATCCACCTATGGGGGATTTGACTAGATTTGATAAGCCTATTTTTTAACTATTTCGAATGGCATATTTATGCATTCAAATCTATCATATAATTATATATTACACAAGCCTATTACTTCACAAGGTTGTCTATTGTACACTTACCCAATACAGTTTAGTGTTTTGCTCCAATTTTAGTCTCCTTTGGTGTTAATTTTGCATGTTTGATTAGCAATTTTGTGAGTGTAATTGTTCTATCTCTTGGGTTCAATTTCTACATGGTATCAGAGCCTTTGTATATTTATTTCTCTCCTTTCTTATTGTTATTTTAGGTTCGACATCTTGACTAGGAGCGCATTCTGCTGACTGGAGGGCATAGTTTCTGATCTATGGACTAATCTCAGAAGATCTTCTTGACTCCATTTAATTTATTTGAGTGGAAAGATGAGATGGAGACATTGTTGAGAGAAAAAAATTTCTATAGGGTGACTATGGAAACTAAGGCAGAGCCCAATGCAGCTGCAGAGAAAATTAAATGGCACAACAGGAGGGATGAGGCCTATGGTGTTTTGTGTCTGAGCATTTCAAGAGACCTCCTCTTCCATATTGATGGATTGACATCAGCTAATGAAGTGTGGGAGAATATAAAAGAGATTTTTGGAAATACAGATGAGATGAGAGGACATCAAATCAAGAATGATTTAATCTCCTTGAGTCCCAGTAGCTTCTAATCATTGCAACTCTACTTTTCCAAGTTTAAGGCCCTTGTTTTGCAGTTGAAACAGTTGGGGATCGAAAAGAAGGAAGAGAAACTAGTATTGGCCATACTCTCTAATCTTGGTCCTAACTATTCAGTGATTGTTTCGACCTTCCATGCCACCAAGTTGACAGCTCGAGCTTGGAAGATGCCTAAGCTTGCAGATTTCATGGAATCCCTCACACAAGAGCAAGATAAGTTGGTGATGATGGGCACCATCAAACCTTCCAAATACCAAGATTTGGTTGCTGGCGATTCAAGGGTGGATTCAAAAAGCAAGAAAAAAGATAAAAATCCACCTAATAAAAAGAGAGACAAGTCTAAGTCTCAAGAGGAGCCCCAGCATTCCAAGAAGAACTCACAGAAGAAGAAGAACAAAGGAGAAATGAGCAAGTGTGCATACTGCAGTAAGGGCTATCATCCTGAGAGCTCTTGTATGAAGAAGCGGATTGACATGTTGACCCAACTCCTAGAGAATAATAACATCTCCCTTGCTGATTTCTCAAAGAAGAAGGAAGGAGGATCAAATTTAGAAGACAGAGAGAGAGTACATGCCTTGGTTGATGGCACATCAATCTCACCTAGCTTCATCATAGATTCGGGAGCTTCTAGACACATGGTTTCGACAAAATAGACATTCTCCTCTCTTGACATGTAGAAAGGACCAACAATATTTTTGGGAGATGACTCTCTCACTAACAATTTGGGGAAAGGTAAGATTGATCTTGACCATGGTAGCTTCAATAATGTGATGTGTGTTCCAAGTCTTGCCTCTAATCTCTTGTCAGTGTATCAGATGACTCATACTAGGTCTCCAAAGAAGGTCATCTTCTCCCCTGATGATGTTGAAATCACTGATATTTCAAATGGTAAAGTCATAGCAAAAGGTGTTATTGATCACACTTTGAAGGTATACAATTTTTCCCATTTTCTACCCTACTCAAACCCCTCTGCTCTTCCGATTCATCCTAATGAAGCAAGAAAGCTTTGGAATGAAATATTTGGCCATCTTAACTACAAATATCTTTCTGATTTGAGTGTAAAAGATATGGTCATATGGTTACCAAATATCAAGTTTTCTAAGGGAGTCTATCAAGGTTGTATCCTAGGAAAACACCTAGAGCACAAGTATGAGAAAGCTAGTCATGAGAGAACCTCTGCACCTCTTGAGCTGATTCACAGTGAAATTGCTGGTCCATTCCCTCATATGTCCATGATTCAAGCCAAATATGCACTGACCTTCATAGATTATTTTTCCAGGTATTGTTGGGTTCACTTCCTAAAGCATAAGTCTAAAGTTTTTGACCTCTTCAAAGTCTTTAGAGCCTTGGTTGAAAACCAATCTGGGAGGAAACTCAAAATCCTCATATTTGAAAATGGTGGTGAGTATGTCAAGTCTGAGTTCATTCATTATTGAAAATATGCAGGTATCCATATGCAGCATTCGATCCCTTACACACCACAGCAAAATGGTGTTGCTGAGAAGAAGGGAAAATCACTGAAGGAGATGGAAACCTGCATGATGGAGGCTAAGAATTTTCCACCGAAGTTTTGGGCCGAGGCTATAAACTATGCATCCTACATCTAGAATAGGGTGCCTCATAATCATATTTATGGTATGACTCCTTTCGAATCTTGGAGTGGGCACAAGCTAGATGTGACCCATTTTAGGATTTTTGGCTCAAAGGCTTGGGCTAGAATTCCAACTGAAGAGGAAGGCTTTGCAACCCCAAATCCAAGAGTGCCTATTTGTTGGGTATTCTGAAGATTCAAAAGGTTACAATCTGATCAACTTGAGCACTAACAAATCTTTCATTGAAAGAAGTGTTCAGTTCCAAGAAGAGCCTTTAGTAGCAGTTGAAGTTGGAGAGTCTTCTTCACCACCAGAACCATTGATTATAAGTGGAGAGACTAATGTGTTTGCTGATTCTGATATGTCTAATAATGATGATTTGATTGCAGATCCTAACAATCCTACAATACCAAAATGGGCAGCAAACACCATTCATGCAGCTAGAGAACTAGCTGGAAATCCTAATGACACTAGGAGGACTAGATCTCAACTTGAGAGTGCCCTTTGTGTGAAAGATCCTCTATTTGCTGAGAACTGTTATCTGATGGTTGATTCAGATCCACAGACATATGAAGATGCAACACATGATCTAATATGGAAAACATCCATGAAAGAAGAATTCAGCTCGCTCCAGAAGAACAACACTTGGGAACTGGTTGATCTTCCCCCCAGGGAGGAAGCTAGTTCAATGTAACTGGGTTTGCAAGACTAAGTTTTCTGCTGATGGTTCACCTTTGAAATATAAGGTAAGATTGGTAGCCAAGGGCTACTCACAAATACATGGTATTGACTATAATGAATCCTTTTCACCAATGGCAAAGATGGACTCCATAAGGCTAGCTCTAACCATTGCAACTTCGAAGCCGTGGGAGGTACATCACATGGATGTGAAGTGTGATTTCCTAAATGGAGATCTCACTGAGGAGATTTACATGCAGCAACCTGAAGGGTTTGTTTCTAATCCATATTTAGTGTGCAGGTTAAATAAATCATTGTATGGGCTCAAGCAAGCCCCCAAGGCTTGGTATGCCAAGATTGATGGATTTTTGCTATCACTGAGTTTTGTTCGATGAAAGTCTGATCCTAATGTCTATTTGAATATTATTCATGGTTCTTTTATGATTATTGTCTTGTATGTGGATTACCTACTGATTACAAGAAGTTCAAAGAAAGAGATTGCCTTCTTGAAGGATGCAATGAACCATGCATTTTCTATGACATATTTGAGATTGTTGAGCCAATTCTTGGGTCTTGAAATTGCTCAAACCCAACATGGAATCAAAGTACATCAGTCCAGGTATGCTTCATATTTTCTCATCAAGTTCAACATGAAATATTGCAAGCCAAGTAAGACTCCCTTCCTTTTAGGAGTTAAGCTTGAAGAAGCAGGTTCTTCTCCTATGGTAAATAATACACTGTATAGGTAGTTGATTGCGTGTTTTCTTTATCTTACACACACTCGACCTGATATATATTATGCAGTTAGTGTGGCTTTGAGATACATGGATAAGCCTCATGAGATCCACTGGAGAGTAGCCAAAAGGATCCTAAACTTTGTTCAAGGAACAAGAACTCATGGGATCTTCTACAAAGCAAAATCTGATCTTGATTTGATTGGGTTTACTGACAGTGATTGGGCAGGTGACAACACAGATAGAAAGTCAACATCAGGATATTTGTTCATGGTTATAGAAGGACCAATCAACTGGTCAAGCAAGAAGAAGAGTGCCATAGCACTCTCATCTACAAAAGCAGAGTATAGAGGAGTTGTAAATGGTACCATTGATCTACTCTTATGTGCATATTCAGAACAAGTAGCAGACATCTTCACCAAATTTTTTTGTGAGAAGACATTCAGGAATATCAAATCACTATTGGAGATTGCTGATCATGCTGTGAAGCATGATTGATGACAATATTTCCAAAAAAAAATTCATGTCCCTGTTTAAGGGAGGATTTTCCCACTGGGTTTTTGCCTCTTTCCTTGGTTGTATGGACAAGCAGTATGTAAAGGGTGACTAAGCCTTGTTGCTAGGCCCTATATTTTTCTGATATTTACTCATAAAGTTAGGATTAAGGGGGGGTGTTAGAATAATCAACCCATAGTTACCTACTTAGACATTAATTTAATTATTTTTGTCTTATTACCTAGTTTCCTATATTCCATTCTATGCTAGTTTCCTTCTACATGTCCTAGAAGTCAACACATGCTAAAAATGAGTCATGGAGCGCTTGGGAAGCATCCTAGAAACCCAATTTAGCATGTTTTCTTTATTTCAGATTCTCTAAAGCGCATATATGCTTTTTCTGAAAAGCTGACTTGTTTTATTTATGATTTAAGGCAAAAGGAAAAGCTAGACTAGGTGTAGTTGACTTGTTTTTTTCCCACATCATCATCCCTCCTTTTCTCCAAATAAAAGAATGTATGAGTTTTCTTTCCATCCCTCTTTATCTTTGCCACTTGAATTAGCAAATTCGTGAGCATCTACCTAGATTTGGAAACTGATTTATGCACCTATGGGGGATTTGACTTCCAGGCCATTAGTCCCCTCCCTCCCTAAGCTCCAGCGAATAAAGATTTCCAAGCCATCCATACCACTTTTTTGTGCATGTATCCTGAGCTCCAATGAAGAAGCTTGTTGGTTGTCAAAAACTACCAGTCAATATATTTTTATTGGAAGGAGAGCTTGCCACCCTAGCATAGGTAATACTAGCACAGGCTAGATTTGGTAAGCCTGTTTTTTTACTATTTTGAATGGCATATTTATGCATTCAAATATCTCATGTAATTATATATTACAGCAGCCTATTACTTCACAAGGTTGGCTATTGTACAATTACTCAATACAGATTAGTGTTTTGCTCCAATTTCAATCTCCTTTGGTGTTAATTTTGCATGTTTGATTAGCAATTTTATGAGTGTAATTGTTCTATCTCTTGGGTTCAATTTCCACAAATAGGAAAGTGGTAAATAGTTTGGTGGCACAAGATGCAATTAGCAACTGCTTGTTGGAAGACCAACTCAAAGTCACTCCACCAAAAACAACAGACATAAAGTCCCAGCTGGTTGTACATGAGGTGGCAACCATATTATTGGAACCTATGGACTTTAGGACTATAGCTACAGATGCTTCTACTTTGAAGCAATTCATGGAGAGATTGGCTAGGACCGCCTAATCTATTTTGGTTTTATTCACATGTTGCAACTTTATGTAATATTTTTTATTTAGTCCCTTTTTCCTAGTGGGTCCACTAGAAGACAAAATTGTGTAATCGAAGGGTTAAGGAAGCCAAAGAGGCTAGGGTAGCTGAAAAATCATATGTATTTTGTATAAATAGAGGTAGTGTAGAGTTTAGAAGGGGACTTTTTCTAGCACACATATGCTAAAAAAATTTGTAATGAGAACTACTTCTTTTTATAATAAAGAGAACTGAATTTTGGCTGGAGGAAGGAGTACTCCATGAATTTCAAGATGGTTTATGTGGATTGTTGAATGTGAACTATTTCTATTTTAGCTTACTGCATAATTGTGAGATCGTTCCAACCTATTGAATTATTTATTTATTTTATGAATGGTTTCACTTTCTATTTCAAATCTTGTGCAAATAAATGAGTAATAAATGCTTTAACTTAACAAAGTTATATCTGTGTTATCTTTCTGTTGTGTTTATGTATGAATAATTAAACACCCATCTGTAGGATTCTATATGCAAACAATATAGTAAATTTCTCATTCTAATATAAACTTTTCTCCCTGGGGATAGTTAGAATTAGCTTAGAATAGATTACTTGTTATTTTCTTTCGTAGAGTGATTATGGGGAAGGAGCGATAAGACGGAGGGAAGACATGTGCATCTCTAGTGAGCTTCTTACCCAATGATCACTTGCATTTAATTTAGGCACCTGCATATCATCCTTAAATATAAAATACATAAGAGATGGACCGGGCCACAACAGGCAAAACAAATTTAAACATTCCTTTAAGTCTATGGTAGTCAGGCCACTAACCGGACGGATTCCCCATTCTAAACGATAAACGATCTAATTGGGAAGGGTTATTGGGGAGAATCCCTACTGTCGATACCTGTTATTTTTCAAGGAATCAACACCTGGTAACGCCTTTTCCCCTTGAACAAGGTGCCGTGCTTAAGTTATAAAGGCAAAAAAAAGATTTGAGAGGCTTCTCGAAGCTATCCTTCATGGAGCCTCATCCCTATGGTTCAGGACACCTGGAGCTCGATATCCCTCATTATAGTATCCTCCCTCCACCTCACCCATGAGATACTTAACCTATCCTATCCTCTAATCCCTTTATATACCATCTTACCCCTCATGGGTAAAGGGAGGAAGAATATTTTATTGCATCCAAACTCTAGCCAAATTTATCCAAGACTAGTGAGTGGTTAGTAGGAAAGCTTGCGACTTTGAGGTAAGGTTCATTTGATAAGGGTTTATCAACACCAAGGCACCGGTTGTAAACTCTCCCTCTTTGTACTTTCAATACAAATGTAGTTTCTTTTCCACATGCACTTGTATACCTGATTATCATCTTATGCTCATTGTTTAACTCCGTGGTATTATTCATAGGATTTTAAGCTATCTTGTTACTCTTTCTTGTTTGGTGTTTTGTTGTGTCTCTTGCAGGTCATCCATTAGAGCAAGCACTCCAAAGATAAAACTATTGCAGCCTGTGTAAGGTAAGAAGAGTAGCTAATTCAACAGGTTTATATAATCCTAGGAAAAGTTTTTATATCTTGTTATCGTTTTGTTCTAGTGTTGAGTGCTTAAGGCTAGGGAAATAACCTCTATCCGCACTGGCTAAGTATTTCTTGTAACAATAATACGGTACAATAGAAGGGTGATTTTTCAACTGTTAGATTATTTTAGATAATTAAGAGTCATTGACATAGCCTTGATGAACAAATTGCAACCAATTTCGAATAGGCATAGAAATATATGAAAGAGAAATGTGGTCATCAAATGTGCAAGAAAGAGCATCTACCACAAGATTGTCCTTCTTGTAAGTGATCTCATAGTCATAACCCATCAATTTACTAACCCATTTCTATTGTGTTTGGGATGAGGCACATTATTCAACGAAATATTTTAGACTATGGTTATCATTCGTAATGCATAAATGATTCCTTAATAGGTATGGATGCCACTTCTGTACTGCATGCAAAACAACCATCATTTATTTCTCATATGTAGAGATGGATAAATTCTTACCAAAAAGGGATTTGATAGTGAACGTAATGGGATTTTCACCTTGAAGGAACAATACTAAGTCCATTGTCGCAAGAATCACTCTCAATAGTGAAGGATTGGAAAAATCGGGCATAGCTAAAATAGGTGTGGTACACATAGCTTGTTTAAATTTTTCAAATTCACACTCAACAGCATGTGTCCATGTAAAAGCATCCTTTTTCAATAGAGTTTTTAATTCAGATGCAATCTTATCGTTATCACCATCCTTGATAAACTTGTGGTAGTATCCAGACAGACTCCAAAAACCACGAAGTCTCTTGAATGTCTAAGGATGCAGCCAATTTTTCATGGCATCTATTTTGGCAGAATCCACATGAACCCCTTGTGTTGAAAAATAAATCCCAAGATACTCTACTTCCTCCTACCCAAAAACACATTTATATTGTTTGGCATGGAATGGTGATTACATAAAAGTTGTAGTACAATATCCAAATGTTGGTGATGCTCATCCCATGTTTTACTATAGATGAGGATATCATCAAAGAAAACCAGAATGAAGTTCCGCAAGTAGGGCCGTAATATTTTATTCATCAATTCATGGAATGTGGAAGGGTCATTAGTGAGGAAAAATTGCATGACCAAAAACTCATAGTGTCCATTTTGTGTGTGGAAATCAATTTTAGGGATGTAATCCTCATGAACCCAAATTTGGTGATACCCAGAATGAAGATCCAACTTGGATAAAAAATGAGCACTATGAAGATCATCAACAACATGAATTGGAAACTGATCCTTAATTGTGATGTGATTAATTTCTTGAAAGTCAATACAAAAGCACCATGACCCATAGTTTTTCAGACAAGAAGAATTGGTGAAGAAAAGGAACTGGTACTAGGGTGAATAATACCGTGCTTCAATGAGTCTCGAATGTGCATATAAATATCTATCTTTTGGTGAAACGGGTAGCGATAGAGTGTGGTGTTGGGAGGGATGCTTCCAGGAAGGAGTGGAATATGATGGTCCTCTGGTCTTAAAGGTGGAAATCCCATTGGTTCAGAAAAGACACATGCATATCGATCCAAAATTTGTTGTAAATACAAGGGAGTAGTGGAGACTGCTAATGGTTGTGTCTAAATGGAATGGATTTGAGCGATGACACCAAGTGAATTCTTCTTAAGGATATTTTCCATGCGATGTGAATAGATGATGCTGAGAGACCTTGGTTGTAAGCCCTTCAATGTGCGTTTTTTCCCATTGACTCAAAACTGCATCCAAAGTTTAGCAAAATACCATAAGATGGGTCCAAGTGTGTGTAACCATTGAGTGCCCAAAACTAGATCACATCCACCTAAGGGCAAGGAAAACATGTCAGAGTGCAAGTTATAATATCCAATATAGATATGCACATTGTGACACTTCCCATTGCAAGGTAAGGTGCCCCCATTCGCAATAATGACTTCAAAGCTGGAGCAAGGATGGACAAAACAATCATCTTGTTTGGCTATCTGAGCATCAATGAAGTTATGACTGCTGCCAGAATCAATGAGTATTGTAAGAGGTGGGTTCTTAAAGAAACCCTTGACCCGCATGGTTTGTGGGGTGGTGACTTCAGCTAATGCATGGATATATATATATATATATATATATATGTCTGGGTGTTCAAAAATTTCTAGTGCAGGCAAAGAATCCACATCTAAGAGATAGATCTTTTGTTGAGCACATCTATGTCTCGGTGTGAATTTCTCATAATAATTATAACAAATACCTTTTTCTCTGCATTCCTACCTCTCGGCTTCAGAAAAATGCTTGATAGGAGTGGTTCTACGAGTTGGCGTGATTGGAGGTCCTTGGGAAACCATATTTCTGAATGGAAAAGGTGGATTTGGAGTGTTGTTGAGATGTGATCTTGTCCTCTTCCAACTTGGCTAACCCTAGGTATTCCATTATTGTGTTGGGACAGAACATTTTAACCTCAGATCAAATTGCATCCTTCAGACCACTAATAAAACAACTCCTATAAAATGAATCAGACAATCCTTATGTGTGCTTAGACAACTTCTCAATTTTTTTCTGATACTCTTTCACAGTGTCATATTGGTGAATTTTAGTGAGTGCTCCTATGAAGTCATCAAAAGAACTAGGGATAAATTATTGCAAAAGGAGTTGGCAAAAATCTTCCCATTTTTTTGGCTTGTCAGGAGCCTTGATGTACCAATGGAACCATTGAAGGGATCCATGTTCCAAATGCAAGGATGAAAGTGGGACTTTGTTGACATCAAAAGTGTTATGTAGACTCAAATATTATTCTTCCTTGTATATCCATCCAATCAGATCATCACTATTGAAGCGACGAAATCCAATATTTGGCCCACAAAAATTGTTGGAAGAAGATAAATCAGTGTCTGCAGAACACTTTGGATGTCGTCTATTTTTCATGGTTGAATATTAAAGATTAAGGCCGATAATTTTTTCATCCATATCTTGGAGTTTGGTCTTGAGGATGACAAGTTCATCTTCCATTTGTTTGCTTTCTCCTACGCGGGTGACACTCATAACCAATATTTTTTTTGGGGGGGGGAGGGGAGGGGGGAATGGGTAGAAAACAAAAACATAAATTTTTTTAGAAAAGGAAAATTTGGAGTTGGGAAAAAATATGATGGGTAATTGGGATTTGACTAGGTTTTGGACAATTTCCGAGACACCGGGAAGCATAAAATGGGGATTTAAGAAGTGGGGTGAAAGAAAGAGAATTTTTTTCAAAGAGGGACAAGGAAGAAGAAATAGGAAATGAACAGTGTGGAAAAATTTGAAGGTGATTGGGTGAGAATCGAAGAAGTTATGGAAAACCCTAAAAATAGACAAATGTGGGATTTCTAGATTCAGAAAGTGGAATTTGGGATAGGGTCCTCAAGGAAGGAAATATGAAGAATGGAATTGCAGGGGTTCGAGTGAATTTTCAATGGAAATGGAGCCAAAGAAAAGAAGATATGGCGAAAAAAAAGAAATTTATACTTTTTCGATGAAAATGATATGTGACAGCTCTGGACATGCAATCTACTATTTATCAACTAGAAATAGATATGGGCCCCAATTATGCTAGGATTCCTAAAGGTTCATGGGATTCACTCGACCACCAATGTTATATAACAACTTGTGTACTGGGGAAATACCCATCACTCTACAGCTCAGGTAAAAACTGATAACTACTTTGTCACAAATGACAGTTCTTGGTTTACCTCACGGGTGGGAACTAGTCAAACAAGTTGGGGTAGTTTCCCGTTTTGCTGGAAAGTCCTCTCAATGGCCATCTACTGTGGGATTCCTATGGTACTCCTCACAATTATTTGTAGGGTTATGCCCAAGTACTTCCCACAGTTAAGTGGATAGGTGTTATTCCCTGATCCGAACTTGCAATTGAAATGAACAATACATATGCAAAGAAGAAGAACTAATGCAATAACCACAGCGCCAAGAAGCCGCTACGAAAAAAAAATTGGCAGAAATTCCAACCAGTGAGCCCAATAAAGTGCTTTGATACCAGATGAGAGAAACCTCCTACAATAAATAATGAAAATGCACTGTATAATAGAAATAGTAAAACACAAAAGGAATTTATTGATTATAGGCCACTTCGAGGGGGAAACCTCCTTTGAGCAATCACAATACAAATAACTCATGGATGCCTTCATTGGCCTCAACATGTACTTATATATTGAGTCTAATATAAACAACTGTTATTCCCCATGAATGTGGAATGATACAATATACTCATGGGACGACTTACAAAGCATATGTGTCCAACAACAATATACTAACAAAGTAAAGAGAAGGGTTGACACGGGTTTCTAACATTGAGCCTAACGTTGTTGTAGTTTTTACATTGTTTCTTATTGCTTATGAATTATCTATATCTTCTTTCCTTTTCATTTCTTAGTTCTACATTTCAAAACCTTTTTCCTAAAAGAGACAACTAAGAAGTGTCAACCTACTTCCCAACACCTTTTTTTTCATTTTGTTTTACTTAAGTCTATTCTATGTGCTTGGAACATAGTTGCATACCTTTTGACACTCGGATCTTCCATTCTATGATGCCATTTTTTTATTAATTTTTTAGTGTTTCTTAATATGAAAAAAAAAACAAAAAAATATAGAGAGGCGAAAGAATTAAGATCTTTAATTTTCATCTATATGGTAGCAATTTTGTGTCACCCTTAAATAAAGCACCAAGTTTTGAGTCTTCTCAACAAATTGGATTTTACCATTTCCTTAGGATCCATCAATTGGTTACTCATTTAGTCATTATGGAGACTTTTTTTATGCATCTTGTGTTGCAAATTTTTATCTATGTTCCTTCTTGTATCAAATGTTTCCCAAGTTACCATATTGTCATGCTTATGTTCAAGGGTTATCTATAGCTTGTGTTGGCCAGTCCTTAGATTCCTTGAGTTTGCATGTCGACCCTCCCCATTCTCAATATGTTCTCAATCAAATCATATCCAATGCATACTCATGTCAATTTTTGTTGGATTACCTAATTCCATCCTTTCGACAAATTTTATCTCGTCGAATTCAACTCATTTATTATGGGATCAAGATTTAGAGCTATTTTCTCTACCTTAGGTCTTGCAGCTATAAGCGGTAGGTTACCTCACTATTGTAAGTGGGAATTCATCAATATCCCATAATTCATAGATTCTAATAAGTGTTCGACATTATTTCATATATTCACACTTGTTATATTAAACTAGTGTACCTTAACACCCATTATCATTTTCGATTTGTTGACCCATGTTTGTTAATAGTATTCATAAATGACAAGTAATCAAATAGTTTCTCCCATGTTTTACATTAGATAATTCATTCACATGGTAGATTTGCTCATTTTTATGGGCTATGATTGAATATCTTGGGAGTCTAGTAGCATCTATTTTTATTGTTTCTCAAGTTGCACAAGACCATACTGCCTAGTTATGACATTGGTACTTGATGGGAATATTTATTTTGTGTTACTTTGTAATCAAATGTTCTTCTACAATACTAAGACATAGATCAATATTGTATATGTTCATGGATATGATATATCTTTTACATGTATCTACCATGTATATTTTAGTGGCCATGATATTGAAATTTGCATAGATCCAAAATGTATTTGATTCAGTGATTATGATTTGTCACACTTGAATGATGGGAATTTCCACCTAAGAAGAGATATATTTGGTTTTCTAGTCCTTTATTGTAGGTAATTTACTAATATGATTTTTTTTCAAACTCCACCAGGTTCCACTTAGTATCATTTTCTATAATGTATTTCAGCCATCAATTCCTCTTCCAACCTCATACATTAGGGGGCATTTCTTATACTTGTATTTTTCATAATAGGCCTTGCAAGGATGCTATTATATGTTCGAGGTTGAAATTACATAATTGAGTAAAAATATTGTAATTATTCCACAAGGAAATTATTATTTTGTCATGATTTCATAATTATGAAATAAGAATCATTTCATAATTGAGAAGAAAATCAAAAGTGAGTTGGAAAATTCTCATAATTGAGAATGGAACTTGAGCATGACTTGTAATTGCTTAGTTCGCGTACCATCAATCATATCTATGACTTGTTTTCACCTAATTCAAATTCCATTAATCCCATCTCTATTCTCTTCTAAATTCCTATAACAAGATGCCGAATCAAAGGGATGGAGAGAGAATCATTTGTGTATCCTCATGCTAGAAAAATCACAACTAGTTGTTCCTTGGGTTCATGATATTTATATCTATATATTTGTTATTGTGCCTTTAAGTTGGATTAGGGATCTAAAACCATCTTGTTTTTCCCTTTCCTTTAAGCATATGGAGTTGGAGATTTGAATATGCTCTAAGTTGTCCAGGATTGGAAGAACTCGAATGATGATGATGAGAGGAACCAAAAGCAAGATAAGGTTTGTAATTTTTGTTTATATTCATAAATGAAGATATCTCTTCTTTCCATCCCCAAAAATTGTATTCTTTGACTAGTATTTAAATTAAAGAATCGATTTTTCCTAATAAATTGATTCGAAATATTTATACTCATATCTTCTCTTGTATATGGGAAATATATTTTCTATGATGTGTTTACATATCATAAAACTTGGACCTAATGGGAGATAAGGAAGATATGGATTAACAATCCAAGGATCTCATTGGACAACATTCTAAATAAGGTGTGTTACCTTATCCATTCTTGATTGCAAATAATGAATGTTTAGAATCTAGTTGAAGAGGATAAATATTCTTCACATGTGATCTTTG
This sequence comes from Pseudotsuga menziesii, assembly GCA_001517045.1. Classification (NCBI taxonomy): domain Eukaryota; kingdom Viridiplantae; phylum Streptophyta; class Pinopsida; order Pinales; family Pinaceae; genus Pseudotsuga; species Pseudotsuga menziesii. Next base: position 790,099 of record LPNX010070202.1, on the reverse strand, counting down.
ATACTTCAAACCATATATATTAAGGTAATTTTATCCAAAACACATACCCTAATCCATTTGACTTCGATCATGATACATTTTCATTGGGTTGGGCATTACATCATCTTCACACTTGTTGCTTGGATGAAAAAATATTCATCACATTTCACAATACATATTTATTTGGCATGAGACTATTTGGCTATTGTACCTTCCCTCTACATGTGGCTAGTGTGCTTAGCATATCTTATTGTGAAGCTTCTTCCTCCATTAAATCTCAAGTACAAGAAAATTCGGTATTCTCCAAAATATAACATGAGGCTATAGGAAAAGGAAACACGTAAATATATGAACACAAATAGATTAGCACTAATAATGGATGTTTCATTAACAAAAGGGAATTAAAATGGAGCAATGAAAATGATGAAAAAACACCAGGTGAGATTTATAAAGGCTAATAACCCAATTAGACAACTTATGCATTGGTTACTTATGCATTCATGATCCTCTTCCTCTATACCTAATTTTACAACTATTTCTTCATATTACTCTTTCTATAAGTGAGTGAACAAAATCTTGAATAGAAAATAATTTCCATGATCTATGCCAAATTTTCAAAAACCACTTAGTCAAATCAATATTTGACTTATGCTACATGGTGATTGAGATCTTGTTAATTGAAGAATTCATTGCTCTAGTTTTGGTCAATGGGTCTATCACTCATTTTCAAGCAGGATTAATAGACTATGTAGTTTTCCCCATGTTAATATCTCCATTACATATACAAGGCTAAAAAATTAACTAGAAACTAGCATTGTGAAAGGGAAAATCGTAGACACGCAGTGAATAAATATGGTTATAAGTTAGCATAGAGGCTAGGAAAGTTGTGAAACATTCATCAACTATATACGTCTTCTACCTAGATGCTTAGGAATCTATGAAATTATTTTACAAGATGTTCTCTAAAAGCATACAATAGGTTGGACTCTTTTTGCACACGCTAAAGATAACTATAAGGGTACTCTAAGGGACTATTGGGCAGAGAAATAGTAGTCCTTTTGTGTGTTGTGCAAGGCAGTGGAAGATAGTTCCACGACTAGAATGGTTGAATGAGATGCATGTAGTGCTATGTGGTGAGCATATTGGCTAATATTAAGAGAAAATGGGTTGGGACATGCGAGAGAGTAGACAATGCAGGTGTTTCCTTCACCCCGGTGGCCTCATAGTCTGCTCAGGGGTGGTATCTATAGTTTATACTTATGATTTGGTGTAAAATCACTCTTGCGCAACCACTTGCTTGGATCTTCTTAAGTTAAAAGAAAAGTATTCATTGTTTCCTATGAATATGAAAAGTATATTCTCTTCATGTTATGAAAATGATTTATAGGCATGATGTGTGTGTGGATATAGTTTAATTCCACTATATTTTGCATCTATGCACTTTCACATGCATTTCATAAATTATGGAACTCACGGTAGGCTTACATTAGTTTAGAATTAAAATAATGACCTTTGTGGGGCAAAATTTTGTGAATAAATTTGTAACTACCCATTTTATGGTTGGAATGATGGAAATGGACATTATAAAATGGGGCAAATTGTTGAATTGAAGAGCGGGGAAGACAATTGTTTGTTTTATCGATAGTAGGAACACAATCATTTTTCTTATGGAGGTGTTTCCACCAAGAATACAAGAATAAATCACAAAGTTGAGATCTCTAGTGCTAAATCTAGTGAGTTTGAGTGATACGATGCCTTTGGAGGAAAGTGATTTATCCTATTCAACTAATTTGTTGAGATTAGATATCCAATCATTGACCTCTAATGTGTGTTTTCTAAATCAACAACTTGAAGTCCTTGTTCATGCCCTAGGGTGAGTAATTTCTCTTATGTTGGATGATTTTATATATTAGAGGGGTAGAGTTCCATAGTGGTAAGTGATTTTCCTATTATTGGATCATTTTCCAATAATAAACCAAAAGAAAATGCTAATTATACTAGAAAATACAAATTGATGGGTTTGAAGGTTACTTGTCAAATCATTAGTTTTAATAGATTGTGTGTCTCTAAGGTGAGTGGTTTTTATAATTATGGCATCGAGGAAGAATAATACCATAATATTTTGGGGAAGAACAATACAATAAGAGTTCAGTGAATCATTAGCTAGATGATCTTCTCCTTATTCTTCAAGTTCACGGGTTAGCGAAACTTTCCAAATAATGAAACATTAAGCCAAAATATTGTTGAGTTCAAGAACAATCTCATCAGGATGATTTGAATTAAATTGGAGTACCCTAAGACTTTTTGTCACCTTAGGGTGAAATACCACTATCTACAAGCTGATGGTCATCATTAACAAGTTCCACACAAAACTAATCTCCTATAAAACCAATGGAAAACTAATTAGTAAAAATAGCTCCCAAGAATTAAAATTAGTGTCTTTTTGAAAAAAGTCATTTATGCAGTAGCAAATGAATGGAGAGGAGTTGCGTTTGAAAGATTGAAAATCTCGACATTTCGACCCCTACTTTGGGATCATCATCAGGAGACAATTTGAAGCGTGAGGGAAATGGGTAAGATGCCCGACAAATATATATAGATGGGTAAGTTTTTATGTAAGAAATGTTTTCGAAAAAATCGGTTTTTGGTTTCTAAAATTTTAATTTTAATTTTTTTTATTAAGTATGATTTAGGTTTTTTATAAGAAATTTTAAATTATTTTTATAATTAAAACTTAATATTAAAGAAAATTTTCACTAATTAATATTACTTTTAATTTAATTATTGGTTAATTTAAGAGTAAGTACTTTATTAATTTTTAATTTAAGTTTATTGGTTAACTTAAAATAAACTATCATTACAGTTATTATAAATTTATTATTAGTTTATAATAACCATAATGATTTAATTAGTTAAAAGTTTATTAGTTTAATAGTCTATTTTTAATTTTATTATTAGTTTGTTTTTTAAGGTTTATATTCTAGGTTTAAAAGTTTTTATTCAAGGTTTAATGTCATTCTCAGTTTAAAAACAATAAAGTTATTAAAATATTATTATTCCTTTATTTTTATTTTTTATTTTTATTTTAACTTAGATAAACCATTGGTTAGGCATTTTATGATAATAGTTTTTAGTAAAAGCCTAATTTATTTAATTATATAGATTATGTCTTATAGAATTATAAGTTAAGGCATTTAGATTTCTAAAAAAAATTATTAACAAGGTTTCAATAGATTTCAGGGTTGGGCGTAGATTGATTTATATTCTTAATTATTAATTTGCGAACGCTTTTTAGTTTGTAAGGAGTGAAGGAGTGGTTTCCAAGAATCACTAATCTTGGCACCATTGTCCCGGTTAAGGCAATTCTCATTAAGTTTGATCTCGATCTTCTCCCTTATTTTCCTTTTGATTAGGTTGTCCTCTCTAGCAATGACCTCTGCATTTTCTAAACAAATGTGGTGACTAGTAATGTGTGCATGCTCTGCGAGGGCATATTTCTTATGTATGTTGTGTCTTAGGTCGAAACTGTGTTCTTTAAATCTTGTCTCCATGGATCTCCCAGTTTCTCCTATGTATAACTCACAGGGACTTCAGTTAGTGAACCTCTCACATAGCACATGCGATCGTGGGATAATAAAGAATACCCTTAATTTCGAGAAATATTGACCCAAACTCTTTTTGTTGAAACCCCCTCCCAATACTTAAAACCTCCTCCTCACCCATTTTTATACCTCAATCCTTATAAACCAGCCTACCCACCCCCACCTTAAACCCCTCATCCCCCCAATACCTGCAATATATTGGTTCAATTTTTGAGAATTTTAAAACCCACAATATGAACTAACGTGATAGGATATTGGACAACAAGTGAAGCCCCCGTGGTATAACTTACCACAAGAACATGGAATGGAATAGACCCCTTTGTATGCTCTAGGTTCAATTGGATCTTTGAGGGAGTCGACGATATTCCTAAGGGTGTTGGGAGTGGTGAAGAAAACCTGGATCTTATGTCTTTTTAGGGTTTTGGCGAGTCTATCTGTGGTTCCCTTTATGTAAGGGAGGAAGACCTTGTTCATCATAGGGTTATCATTATTGTCCTTTGTCTTCTTCTTTCTAGGTTTTTTAGAGGAGGCTACTATCTTCCTAAATTGTCCTACACTATATCCGTTTTCCTCAAAAACTTCTGCTAGATGATCAATCTCTTCTTTGATGTGTTCGTTGTCTGAGATTCTCAAGGCTCTAGTTACCAGGGTATGTATTACTCTGACTTTTTGAGGTGGGAAATGATGTGAGTTGGCATGTAGATATCTATCCATGTGGGTTTTCTTCCTATATCCTTGGTGTGAAATTGAACCATATTCTTTTCTTGAGATAAGGACATCCAGAAAGGTAGTTTATTGTTTTCTTCAATCTCCATTGTGAACTTAATGTAATCGTTTAGGTTGTTAAGGTGTTGAAAAAATTGATCTTCCATCTTTTAGGTTTGAGGGGGAAAAGGTCTAAGACACGTTTCTCAAACATTTCCATGTAAAGATTAGCCACTATTGGGGAAAGGGGGGAACCCATTGTTATGCCTTCCATTTGTTCATAGAAATCTTTTCGGAATGTAAAGAAAGTAGAATTTAAACATATGTCTACCAGTTTGGTAGTGTTTTCATAGTTAGGTTTCTAATAGTTTCAATGGCCTCATTGACTGGAATATTTGTATAAAGGGATAATACTACGTCAAAACTGGCCAAAATGTCAGAAGCATCTAAAGTCTCATTGCAAATTTCTTGTACCCAGCTAGTGGAATCTTTTACAAAGGAATTAGTGTTGCCAACTAGAGGTTTGATCAGATTAGCTAGGTATTTGGCTAGTTTGTAGGTGGGGATCCTATTGTGTTTACGATCAGGCGAAGGGGAGCCCCATTCTTGTGAATTTTAGGAAGCCCATAGATCTGCGGGGCAGTTCCTTCCTTAGGAAGTAATTTCTTATTCAGGTCATCGTCTAGTTTGGAGTTGAGAATGGCATTGGAGACTGCTTTATGGATTTTCTTACTAGGGTCCTTCTTTAGTTTGCGATAGCTCCCAAAGGCGAGGTGTTCCAGCATTTTCTTCTTGTAATCCTCCGTGTCCAACACCACAGCCGCATTGCCCTTGTCTGCTTTGATAATCTTAATATCCTGATTGCGTCTAAGGTTATGTAGAACCGTTTTGTCAATCCTGGAGATGTTAGGTTTCAGAGGTTTGGCCTGTCTTAAAATTACAGCGCATTCTTGTCCAGCTTCCTCCGCAGTGATTTCTGGCGGGTGTGTGACCGCGTTCTCTATACTGCACATCAGTTCCTTGGCAGGAATTTTGCCTGGAGCAATTGCAAAGTTCAACTCGTACTCAAGAACCTTAATCTCATCTTCGTTCAGAACAGCGTGGTAGAGATTAACCACATTGGATTTCTTATGGTGATTCTGGTTCTCATTATTGTTACTGGGCTTCTGCGCGTTGAGTAGCGTGTGGAACTTATGGTTCTGTCTTGCTGCATATTTGCTTCGTTGGCTCTCACAGCGCATGCTAATCGCTGAGTCCAAACCGTTCCACAGGTTCGCATTGATAGTGTTCACTAGTTTAATGTACAGACGGCATGCCTTCTCGGACAGGGAGTGGATTTCAAACCTGTTTTTCTTTAATTCTATTCTGATCAACGAAATGCTAAATTGTTTGAACAGTGAATGATTTTTGGAGGTGTTGAGGCAGTGTTTAACAAAAGCAAATTGCGGGATGAATTCATTATCTCTGCATTTCTTTAAGAATTCGATATTTGTAAATATTTGGGCAAATTTAAAAATTCTTATAAAAACCTAAATCATACTTAATAAAAAATTAAAAATTAAATTAAAATTTTAGAAACCAAAAACCTACATTTTCGAAAACATTTCTCACATAAAAACTTGTGTGTATATATATATATATTTGTTGGGCATCGTACCCATTTCCCTCACTCTTCAAATTGTCTCCTGATGATGATCCCATAGTAGGGGTGGAAACGTCGAGATTTTCAATCTTTCAAACACAGCTCCTCTCCATTCATTAGTGTCTTTGTTTTTCTATCTTTTTTAAATGTGTAACTCCCACATAGGACCTTAAAATTGTTCCTTATATGGATCAAGGCATAGAGTACACCAAGATATTTGTAGCACCTCTAGGTCAAATGGCATACTTATATATTCGTATAATTCCTTTAAATAGACTTGCAATGAAAAATAGATCATTGACAATAATAATAAAATTCTAATTGATTTTATTCATGTAATATCCCGAAGGTATGCTTGGACATATGATTATGTGGCACTAGGTGCCTGAACTATGGGCGTTGTTACAATTAATTATTATAATTACATATAACTAAATAATGGCTCAACATGGACAACAGCGTTGCTGGGGGTTATTGGATTTCAAATGAGAAGGGGTTGGGGTTAGGAGCGGTGTCTGCCCCTAACAATACTCTAGTCTTCCTAATTTTAATGTTATTGGACCATGGTGGTCCTATTTTTTCTAATTAATGTTTTGAATAAACTCATGAAACCATGCAAATGCAAATCATGCAACCATGCACATGCATCTATAAACCATGCACCATGCACCCTAGTACTCTAGTGAACTGGAGTAGCTGTCAGTGGGTTGGAGTCATTTTGGTTTATTGGGAGTTGTCCTCAATTAATTGGTGCCTAAAGTCAATGGTGTTCAATTAATGAGATGAATTCGAGTCATTCTAAGTTAATTTGAGAAATTTTTTTCAATTCAAATTAATTTTTTGTTCAAAATGCATGGGAGTGAATTTTGGAGAATTCGAGTTACCTTCACGCATTGTGAGTAATTTGTGCGTAAACTCGAGTCAATTGTGATGGGTTTGAGTCATTGTTGAAAATTTTGAGTTTTCCAATGAATGGGAGTGTTTTCTCAGTGGTATTGAGTCAATAATATTGGATTTAAGTTACTCTTTGGAGAACTTGAATGGGTCATTTAGTGTTCTTGAGGTGATTGAGAGTTGTTTTACAGTGGTCTCTAGTCAATCTCTTGGAGGAAATTAAAATTAGAATAAAGGGATTCAAATTGATCTAGAGGTCATTCATTCTTGTATGGTTGATTTTTTTGGTTAGTGCGGAGAGTGTCCATGAAAAGAATTGTAATGCCAAAGAAGAGTTTGCACACATTTTTACACCAATTTTCTTGTAAGGAATGGAGATCCTGTGAGGAGAATTATTGATTATTCATTCCTTGATTGATCAAGGGAAGGAAAATTGTTCATGAAATTATTGTTGAGATTTGGGTAATCTTGTGAGCTTGGGAGAACTTGTATGTTATGCTTTTTGAGTGAAATATCTGCTTGGAGCATAGGGTTATTGGTCATGTTTGGAGTAAGCATGATCAACTCTGGTATAGTTCCTATGTGTCCACCGCCCTTCTCTGTCGTAATCCTACGCCACATAAATCATGATGGTGATTGGAAATGTCCTGAGGGATCTATGAGGTGAAGGTATTACCACTTAACCTAGTAGCGGGGTGGAGGAGTAAGTAAGTGGCAAGGGATTAAGTTGTGGCTTCACAAACTAATATTTTCTTGAGTACAATACAGTTTTGTAGTGTCTACCAATTGTCTTTGTCCTGATCCTGCACATAAATATTGATGGTGAATGGCGATGTACTAAGGGACCTAGTCGGTGAAGGGATTACCATTTCACCTGGTAGTGGGGTGGAGGAGTAAGTGGGTGGAGAGGGAGGAAACCATGTGGGAAAAATTTCGGTGTTTGTGTCACTATGGTTATGGGCCTGAGTTTTATCCTTATAGATTGAGTTAGAAGAGTCCCTGGCCATGTGAATTACAAGACCTTATTCTAGTTCTAACCTATACAAGTAGATTAGATTGATAGTGTCTAAGTCTAGGAGGAAATTTGTCTGGTTGATGCCAATTGCGCCCCTATAAAAGATAAGTATTTTATGTTATTTATACTCTTTATGTATTTTGTTGTAAATGTGCCCATAGAGGCTGATAGATATCTATCATTATATGTTTTTATATAGTATATATGCTTATGGTGAATGGCTAACCCAATGTTGATAAATTGGCAACTAATGGAAGAGGTATGTTGATGTGATTGGCTAGTGGTTAGTAGCTAGTTTGTTTATAGAATTTATTATTGTTATGAGGTCTTCTTTTAGGACATCCATATGGACATGTATGGATGTTCTGGATCAGATAATCCATGGGATTTAGGGATTTCATTTAATGAGGAAAAATATGATCGAAAGTAGTGTTATAAATATGATATTATAGGTAGAGTAGATTGTTAACTTAATGGATGTTTTAGGAGGCTATTTGCTTATGGATTATGAAAATTTATGGGTATGATATTTGGATAGTCCATATGGACGTGTATGGATGTACCATATCAGGTCCCACATGGGTTTATATACTGATAATTTCTTGTATTAAATCTAGTATGCATTAATGTATAAATCTGCTTTAAGGAAAGATAGTAATGATGATTTTATTGTGATGTTAGAAGCTATTCTTTTGTGGAATTATGTTCATGGGACGAACTAATCCTTAGGGAAGATCATATGGCCATGTGTGTTTGCACCAGATCAGTTCCAATATGGGATTGGAAGTCTGAAATAATTATTATATATCTGCTATGAATAGGATTTTAACTTATATCCCTCCTTAGAATGTTGAAATATGAAAGGCTACGGTCGTAAATGTAGTTTTGGTGAAGGAATGAAGGTCTAATTTATTTAGTTGATTAAATAGATACGGGTGGATTCCCATAGGTGTAATGAAAATTAGTCAACATATGAAGAGGATTTGGTCTAAATGTATTCATGTGTCATTACACTGCATTGCATGTAGAATGGGGAACTAGGTTGCATTGGGAGGGAAGTCTTTTTGTAATGGTTAAATGTTTTAGAAGATTTAATTAGTTTGGCATGTTAGCCTAACCTTAAAGAGTATTATTTCGTTTTTTCTTAACTTAGATTCAACCATTGCCTTTGTTAAAAATCCCAGTCATCCAATCTTGGTATGCTTTCTAGGGTTGGGAATGTTACAAGTGGTATCAGAGCTTAAGGTATAACCCTGTAGTTGTTTGGTCCTTTCCATAGAATTATGATGTTGTGTTTATGCAATTTAACTATGTTTAATATAATATGAAAGAGTTTGATGATGTCCTAACAATTTTTTTATGACCAACACATCGCACCCCTAGTACTTGTACAACCACAGTGTGATTCCTGAACCAAAATTCTAAACCCTAAACAAGAATAGAAGACCAAAGAGATTAAAGACCAGTCTATTGTAAGATTTAAAATTAATTAATGTTGCATATTACTGCTCAATATATTGATTGGTGGGCACTATGCATTTCATGTATAATGTTCAGTAGATCGATTGGTCGATGCATGTTCACTTTGCATTGCCTCTTTTACTGACCAGTAATCTGATTAGTCGATGTTTGTCCATGGTGAATTGCCTCCTTACTCTTCAGTGACTTGATTGATCGATGTTTGTCCATTGCCTCACTTATTGTATATTGAATTAATAGGTAAATCATTAAGCATTGTGCATGGCATAATTACTGATGGCTAATTGCAAGGATTTTGTCTACATATTGTGTGTTGGGTATGAATAAGCATTATGTCTGAATGTGCATAAATAGTATATTGAGTAGTTCAGAATGAATGGGAAAATCCCTAATCCCTCTACATAGATTGCATTCATATGTTAGGATGATCCTGAAGTATTTTCTTGAGTATGCACGAAATTAATCAATATTGATTTTTTTTTGTGCAGTACGATTGATTTACGGGTATGTTAGTGTATATGTAGAGCTTTGGGGAATACTGCCTCCTTTTGTGAATGTTTACCTGAAGAGAATGCATCCCCAACCCCATTGTTGGTTTGATTAATTCATTGTTTAATTGTTTATGTATATTTATAATATATTGTATGGTTAAATACATTTGAGTGTATAGAATAATACGGTATTACAATATAGATATATATACAAAGTATATAGTGTGTACATAGTGTATGTGTTATAGTGTGTGTATTGATGTATGTATATACTGTAATGAGCATTNATATATATGATATCGTATCGTATAAGTTGTATAGTATTAAGAAGTGTACTTGGGTATATATGTAGTATATGTGTATTATAATGTATTTAAAATTGAAGATGTAAGAATATGTAACCAGAGTGGCGAGTTGTGTATATATGGTATCATATGATATGGGTATATAGGAGTGATATAATATAGAATTACCTACGTGTATGTATGTATGAGTGTGTTATATGTATGGTATGAGTGTTGTATGACGAAGTAATTAACTTATTGTAGAATATTAGAATATTTTGGCGATATGAAGTTTAGTCACATGATGTGAGAATGTATTTACCTTGGTTGATAGTATGAGTTACGTAATGAGTATTAGACAGGTTTGCTATCGAAGTATGTATAATATTGCTACTAATATAGTATGTATGCAGGCAAGACGTATGATTTCGTATGTATAGAGTGTTTACATAAGTGCAATGTTAGTTGTGTTTGTGTGATGATATTGGTTGTATATATGTATTGCGGCATGAGTGCGCCTAATGGTTAAGAGCATATGTTTCCTCTTAGGAGGTCACAAGTTCAAATCCCGAGGGGGGTAGTGTATGTACACCTATGTAGACTTTAGTAGTTAAATCATTGCACAGAGGAGGGTCCCTTGTCCCACAAACAAGGGGGTCTCATACACCAATATGGTGTCTCGCTTGGCAGTGACCTTATAAATATATTTTTATTTTTATTTTTATTATTATTATTAATATATAGGATATGATGATAATGGTATGGTATGATTTAATATGGAATTATTTGATGTATATGGTATCAGATGTGATGAAGATTAGACTTGGTTGTATATGGTTGCTCTTAGTTGTTATGCCTAATGTGTTCTTATTGATGTATTCTAATTGATGTTGTCTGATTAATATAGTCTAGATGATGTATTATGGCTAATGAATTATGATTGATGTTTGTATGGTCAACTGATGCATGTATGGTTGCCATTAGTTGATATTAGTGTATGATATATGATCTTTGCTACCTTTCGTTAGAGAGTATAATTATGATCTTGAAATATCTATATAACCTTTTCCACCTTTCTTAGAAAGTCTCTTCTAATCCTTTGTTAAAGAAGTATCTATATAATCTTGTTATTTTTTGTTAGAAAGTATCTTCTCATCCTTGTTGAGAGGCATCCTTGTAGAGTATATGTTGGAACATATTTCCCATATAGAACTTGGTTAATAATATTTGCAAAAGGTTCCAAGTGTTTAGTGTAAGTTGTTTGATGTGAAAATGGTTCTAGTTCCTAGTCTAGTGTCTTGGATCCTAGTTTTCCCACATTTGAACCACTTAGACTAGTGATTATGCCATAAAAGCTTGTTTGTCCACTTACCCGCTCTTTTCCTTATTCTATGGACTCAATGCGCCCCTCTATCGAGTAGTTATTGCATTTCCCTGTTTAAGGAGACTGGGTGTGCCCTCTTGAGGATTTGCTCAATTTGCTCATTAATGGTCCAAAACCAAGCCATTAAACCACCTCTAGTGCCCTCATGATGGTTTCTTTCACACTTGTTGACTATCCTAACTACTTCATGGTCCATATAGGTTCATTTCACCTCATTATGGCCACTACTTGGAGTTACACTTGGCACAATGTCATAGATTGGGGGAATTAGTCACGATAAACCAGCATTAATGTGAGCTACTCACATGGTTTGTTGGACCCATGGTATTTAACAAAGTTATTGCATATAATAATGCCTATATATTGTACTGGGTTTTTTATCAATCATCGATGTGGAAAACTTCCCACTTGAGTGATTGTCCTCTATTTTTTTATCCAATATTTCTTCTATATTCTTGTTATATCTTTATGCAAATAACTCTAAAATAGATTTTTTTTGCTATCTATATCTAGGCTGGAATGCCACATGACTCATAAATTTTGTTGTTATGGTGTGCATTCCAAAATCTTACAATATCATAGTAGTATTTCATGCATCTTGTTGTAAAAGCACTATAAAAGTATATTGATAATACTCCATGTATCTTGGTAGAGTATGTATATACTGCAGTTCATGAATATTTCATGCATTTCAAGTAACTTAGAGTATGTACATAACGCATGATTGAAATGGAGTTGAATTGATTAGAATGTGTATAGAGTAGATGAAATATTCCTAGTGTTGATTCCATGTACCTTTGATGTACTTCATGCATCTTATGTGAAGTAGAGTGAAATGGATTAAGGAGGAAATTATTTCATGTTGTGAATTCATGTACCTTGGGATTATTTCATGTGATTACTTAGAAATTATTTTCTTGAAGATGTGTTCTATTTATCTTGTTGAAAAATATGTGTGTGTGTGTGTGTTTGTGTGTTGCTAACCATGTGTTCGTTGGAATGTGATGAAAGTATCCTTGTTGATGAAAGTATCATATATCATATATCTTTATACTTTATGTTAATCATATGAGTGATTGAAATATGATTTTCAGTTGGATGTATCTTTGTTGAATTTTGAGTGCCTTGTAACAAGGTTTGAATACCCCATGATGGGGATTGAAGATTGACCCTTTATTCCTTGAGTCCACTCTACTAGTCCTGGTTCTCCCATAGGCAGCGGAGGAAGACATGTAAGTAGGTGGTAGTGGGAAGAATTGTGGTTAGAAAGATGTTATCTTTATGAGGCATGTATGGGAATGTCTGTGAGAGTTGGAAAGATGATATCTTTCTAAGACATGTATGGGCTTGTACGTTATCCTTTTGTAAAGGAACATATGAGTAAGTATGCATTGAGGATGATGCATTGCTTTAAGGGGGATGGTATGTAATATCCTGAAGGTAAGTCGCAAACATATGTGATTTTTGTTATTTGTTATTATGTGGCACTAGGTGCCTAGATGATGGAATATGGAAATTATTATTGTTATATTGTCATTATAATTACCTATAACTAAATAATGGATCAACATGGACAACAACGTTGTTGGGGGGTCTTGGATTTCACATGAGAAGAGGTTGGCACCAAGAGTGGTGGCTCCCCCTAACAATACTCTAGTATTCCTAATTTTGATGTTATTGGACCATGGTGGTCATATTTTGTCTAATTAATTTTTTGCATACACTCATGCGACCATGCACATGCAACCAAGCACCATGCATCATGCACCTTGGTACTCTAGTGAACTGGAGTAGCTTTCAGTTAGTTGGAGTTAGTATAGTTAATTGACATTTGTCCTCAGTTAATTGGTGTCTAAATTCAATGGTATTCAGTTAATGAGATGAATTTGAGTCACCTTCAATTTATTTGAGCATTTTTTGTTCAATTCGAATTAAATTGAATGCATGAGAATGACTTTGGGAGAATACAAGTTACCTTCATGCATGGTGAGTAATTTGTTGGTAAACTCGAGTTAGTTGTGATGGGTTTGAGTCAGTGTTGACAATTTCGAGTTATCCAATGACTGAGAATGTTTTTTCAATGCTATTGAGTAAATATCATTTGATTTCAGTTACTATTTGGATAACTTGAATGGGTCATTCAGTGATATTTAGGAGCACTCTGTGACTGAAATTTGTTTCTCAGTGGTATCTAGTCAATCTCTTGGAAGCAATTCGAATTAGCCTAAATGGATTTGAATTGCTTCAAAGTTCATTCATTATTTCATGGTTGAGTTTGTTGGTCAATGCAGAGAGTGGACCTAACAATAATGTGAATGCCAAAGGAGAGTTTGGCATGATACTTTGCACTCATTTTTACACCAATTGTCTTACAGGGAATGGAGATCATGTGAGGATAATTATTGATTATTCATCCATTCCTTCATTGAGGGAAGGAAAATTGTTCATGCCACGATTGATGAGAGTTGGGTAAGATTGTGAGCTTGGGATCTTGGCATGTATGATATTCTTTGTGTGTGAACTGTGTGGCTGGAGCACATGGATATTGGTCATGTTTGGAGTAAGCATTATCAACTCTAGTATAGTTCCTTCGTTCCCATCGCTTTTCTCTTCCCTAATCCTTCACATAAATCCTTATGGTGAATGGGGATGTCTTGAGGGACCTAAGAGGTGAAGGGATCACCATTTAACCTAGTAGTGGGATGGAGCAGTAAGTAGGTGGTGAGTAATTGAGTGATCGCTTCTCAAATTGATATTTTCTTGAGTATGGTATAGTTCTATGGTGTTTAATGCTTTTCTTTGTCCATATCATGCACGTAAATCCCAATAGTGAATGACATTGTCCCGATGGATATAGGAGGTGAAGGGATTACTGTTTCACCTAGTAATGGGGTGGAAGTGTAAGTGGGCGTAGAGGGGGAAAACCCCATGGAAAAAATTTCAGAGTTTGTATCACTCGTGTTGTGGGATTGAGTTTAATCCTTATAGATTGAGTTAGAAGAGTCTTGGACTATGTGAATTTCAAGACCTCATCTTAGTGCTAACTTGCACAAGTAGATTGGATTGACATTGTCTAAGGCTAGGAGGAAAGTTGTTTGGTTGATGTTAGTTGCACCCCTATAAAAGATAAGTATTGTATTCTATTTATACTCTTTATGTATGTTGTTGTACATGTTCCCATAGAGGATGATAGATATATGTCATTATATGTTTTCAAATTGTATATATGCTCATGGTGAATACAGGCTAACCCAATGTTGATAAATTTCTAACCCACAAAAGAGGTATGTTGATGTGATTGGCTAACGGTTAGTAACTAGTTTGTTTATAGAGTTTATGATTATTAGGAGGCATGATTTTAGGACAGCCATATGGTTTTGTATGGATGTTCTAGATTAGATCATCCATGGGATTTATGTTTTTCATTTAATGAGGAAAAATATGATCAAAAGTAGTGTTATAAATTTGTTTTTCAAGGTAGAGTAGATTGTTGACTTAATGGATGTTTTAGGAGGCTACTTGCTTATGGATTATGAAAATTTATGGGTTTGATATTTGAACAGTCCATATGGATATGTATGATTGTACTGTATCAGGTCCCACATGGGTTTATAGGATGATAATTTCTTGTATTAAATATGATATGAATTTATGTATAAATATGCTTTAAGGAAATATAGTAATGTTGATTCTAATGTTAGAATCTAGTATTTTGTGGAATTATGTTCATGGGATGGGATGATATTTATGGAAGGCCATATGGATGTACCAGAATAGAACCGAGACGGGACAGGAAGTCTAAATAATTATTATAGACCTTCTATGAATAGGCTTTTTAAAACCTGCTCCTTAGAATGTTGAAATGTGGAATGGTTACAGTCGTAAATGTAGTTCTGTGAAGGAAGTAAGTATGATTTATTTAGTTGATTAAATGGATATTGGTTCCTTCCCAAATGTGTAATGAAATTTAGTCAAAATATGAAGGGGTTTTGGTTTGAATGTATTCATGTGTCATTACACTGCATTGCATGTAGAATGGGGAACTAAGTTGCATTGGGAGGGAAGTATTTCCATATATAATTGTTGAATTTTTTAGAAGTTTTAATTAGTTTGGCATGTTAGATTCACCCTAAAGAGTATTATTCGATTGTTCTTAGCTTAGTTCAACCATCCCCTTTGTTAAAAATCCTAGTCATCCAACCTTAGTGTGTTTTCTAGGGTTGGGTATGTTGTAATTCAGTTCCATTGTGATCAATTACCCATAAAACCCTAATTTATCCTCTTCTAGGGTTTTGATACTTCATTTGGTTGGACTGTCATTAGAANCTTATAAGAAAACGCGCCAACAATAAATTTTGTGAGTTGGAATTCAAGAACCAATATAATTTCAATAAAATGAGTCAACCATAATGGTTGAATTGACATATTTCTCATAAAAGAAAACTACTTTTTTTGTTCGTATTTTCGACATATCTCTCTGTGTTTTTACTCAAATTTTAGGCGGGAGATCTTGTTGGATGCAGAATTTAATTCTGCAGCCAACGAGTACCCACACTGCATACTTTTGACGGACCCCACTACTCCAAAAATAAGAAATACCTGAAAAAACGTGATGATGACATCATCATCACGTTTTTTTCAGGTATTTCTTATTTTTGGAGTAGTGGGGTCCATCAAAAGTATGCAGTGTGGGTACTTGTTGGATCCGGAATTAAATTACGCATCCAACGAGCTCTCCCTCTCGAAATTTGAGTAAAAACACAAGGAGATACATCAAAAATCCGAACAAAAATAGTTTTTTTCATTCTTCCTCCAAAATTAATAAATATTATTTTATTATTTTATCATTTTCCTTAGGAGGTCCATTTTAGACCTCAAATTTCCTCTAATGGTTATTAGGTAAAAATTGGCCCCATAAGCCAAAATGTGGTCCTCATGTGGAGCGTTTCTACAGTAGTATTGGTGATTCCACAATGGAATTATATCATTGTCATATACGCTTTGGTTTTGATAAGTAACCATGCTCCAATTATTTGTACAAGGAGAAACCATTATATTATAAATATCTACATTGATATTAGTCGACACATCGACATGTATTTAACAAATTCATCTAGAATTATCCATAACCTGGATGAGTGATCATTTCGATAAGTGGAGGAAATAAACAATCATGATCAAAGATGGGATGATGTCTCAATTTTTATTATAAAAACATTCTCAAAACAACCCTCTCATTTAACATATTTGTTATAACCACAACCCTTAGTCTAACCAACATATAATCTCAAGAAATAGTTTGTACAATCTCTATGCACAACCCAATCAACCACGTGGTCTAATGTTGATTAAAATAATTCCTAGATCATAATTATTTCATAAAACATATTTACCATAATATTTAAGACTAGGTGAGAACACTTCATAACGTCATTTACATGGTGATAAAAAATGTTATCTATGTTTATGATGGTCTCTCCTTGTATTCTAAATTATTCTAGATACTCTAGCATATATGTAAGAAGAAAACACCATCAACTACTTTGTTGTCCTCATTTATCCATTATTTTATCTATTTGAAGTGATTTTATTTGTAGTACATCCTCATACTTAATAAGATAAATCCATTATTTTTCTTTCGCCACACATATTTCCTTCTTTCTAACTTTCCTTATTCTTGTTCCTCCTCTTGTTGTTAAGTATTACGGATGCACAAGTTTCACATGAGTGAAGGATCATTCATATAACTTGTGTAAAATAGTCAAGACACAATTCTTAATTACAATGTATGTTTGTGTATGCGTTGAATGTCATGCATTAGACTCTTGATCATGATATCGTTGTTATTCATGCACACAATAAACATGTCATTGATATAAATAATTAAATTTATTTCATAAATAAGCAAAGGAACAATCCCTAAGGGTTAGTTTAATTGGTTTTGAGCTAGACACGAGATCTCTCCCCGTTGTAAGGGAGATCATGTGTTCAAATCTCTTGAGTCTTGATTCCGTTGGGGTTAGGATCCATAATCAAGGCCAATGGATAGTGGTTCAACATGCATTTTAAATCTAAAAAATTGTCACTTCAATTAGAATTTTCATTTACTACTTTTGCACCAAATAACTTGTTCAACTCATCCCAAATTTCTATAGATGATGTTTCCAAATCAATATTATGTAATTTTGAATCTAAAAGAGAAATACTAATTATAGACTTGGATTTTCCATTTTTTTTCCTCTCTATCAATTTATTAGACTGTCGAGTATTTCTACTTTAATACCTTTAACTATTCCCCACAAAAATTTGTTCATTATTTGCATTCAAATTTTTACCTTCCATGTATGAAAGTTGAGACACGTAATCTTTTTAAATGGGTTTCCATTGAAAATTCCTACATCAAGTTTGTTGAAAAAATGACAATAAACATTTCTTCCTTTAAGCAAGTTACACAAAAAAATGAATAGCACAATTAGAAACCTCTGAAAGCAAGCTTGGTTCTCCTTTAGCGTTATTCTTTGTTTTCCTTCAATCGTGGCAGTGAGTATGATGTACAATGATTAGTGTGTATTCTCTCTTTTTTCGTGGTTTCTCATAACACATGGCACCCATGGCTCATTCTTTATTCAATTTGGTGGCCTGGATTAATTTTTGGCTATAGTGGTTGCAAATCCTTGATAGAAAAATGATGGGCTTTGTGATAATAATATTAATTTCTTCACACACATTTGACCCCAATATTTCCAAGTCATAGGCTTCAATATCTCACTAATACTATGTTAAGTAAGCACCATAAAAATAAAAATAAAACCAAAGATATGAATTCTATAATTCTACTAAAGATGGAGTCATAGATTACATTGTCGTCACTTCTCTTTTATTTAACTAGTAGGAAGTTACATAACTTATCTAATCTAACGACATTTTCTACATAACATCTAAACTACTACCTATCATAATTAAGGCTACTTATTAATGTTTCTTTATTACATTATTATATTAGATATTGGAGCATTATACTCCAACAAAAGTGTGTTCAAACAAGAAATGAATCTAAAATATGTAATCAATCTCATTAGCTTTTGAAAAATCATTGATTTCCCCATCTACCAATTGCTAACACAAAATATTAAAGATTAAGGATTGTGAAATAAAGTACAACTAATTCAAGGGACATGAATAAACCTCTACCAAGTCTATGGATTATCATTGGTAGTGGAGCATGGTTTATTACATCACAACGACTCTATGAAGGCATATATAGTCACAAGTACTCGAGCAACACCTAAGGGATACTTCATGCATGGGGAAAATATTTACCTGAATTCGAAAATAAGCTCTATGATTATGATTTGAACCATGATCATTGTTTCACACTTAGAGGAGAATAAACCTCATGACTAGTGAGTTGCTCAAGCTAGTTCACTGGAATGGCCATTGATTCTTTGACAAGGAACAATTTTACAAGGACTTGTTTCATATAGAACTTAGAAGTGAATACAGCTTTTGTACTTTTTTATTCATAACTTGAAGGTTTTATTAAAAAATTCATGGATTTGTGCTAGTATGTCGCCATTGTTTGGGGCATCAACTTTATTAGACCAGGTGGGCATTACAATGCAATACAACCAATTTTTTTGCCTTGATCCTATGGGACAATAATCAATAAACAAACAAAATAAAGGCACTACAACTAGAAAATAATAAGCAAGAAAATCACCATAAAATAATGGAACATGTTTTCATTAATCACATATACAAATAACATGTCATAATCAGCTCTCATAAAATATCATAAAGTGCTTGAGGTCCTTAGCTTTACAAATTCCAAGACTTATTCCCAACAAAGTTCCATAATCACTATGATGCCAAGGGTGGGAACATATCCTAGGTAGTATTTCATCCTTACTAATGAAAATTCCTTATTTAGGTAAGTTCTCCCTGAGAAAGGATTAATTCCTAATGAGTATAAGGACTAGGGTATAAAAATCGCATTGCAATTAACTCTACAATCCCAATTGCATCCATAGTGCACCTCTAGTTTAAATCCATTAGTGTGGTGTAGAGGTCTTTAGACTTAATGCACTCCCAGTTCCCTTAGGACATTGGTGTGCAGGGATCTTACTACCACTTTGTAGCCTCTCAATAAAATCCCTTTGGAAATGGTTCTCCCTCTGATCCACAAGGATATTAATATCACCTTCATCTCCGTAGTAGACCCCCCTTGGTAGTGGCATTCGAAGGGGCCATAAACAATAATAACATGATTGTCAAATTCACTCCCAAAAATCTCTATCTCCTTCTCAATAAAAAAAAATCACCATAAGTTCCCCTTTACTCAAGTCCTTCTCAAAGGAGGTATCATTTTTAAAACACTCTTAAATGGTTATCAAGTGTAACAACTTTCCCCTTCCCCCAAACAACTCATCTAAGGGAGAAATTAGGTTTATGAATGAATTTGCAAGTGTCGTAGGGAAGGTAAAAGTAAGTTACAACATATCTATTTTTCCTCTTTTCATCCTAGTTTACTTTTGTGGTCATTTTCAAGTATTTTCCCATTCCTAGGCCTTTCTAACACCAAGTCAAGATGGTCATCGTCATTGGATCATGATCTCTATCATGGGATATGATTCCCTTGTCCATCATCATTGTCTCAACCTATCATATGTTATTCCACTAAAACTAATACGTGTAACATCATCATGAATCATAACAATATACCCTATCAATTATGATGCATATACTTGTCACTACTAGAATTCATATACAAGTAATATAAAAACACTCGAATCACATTATTGTTCATAATCCATCATTATGTAATCATTAATAATAATTTGTCTTATCATCTATGTTATAAGTATAACATAGTTAATCATCACTACTGAACTAAGAAGGGAATGATGAATCCAAAACAATATCTCTTGCAACCATCAAGGAAAATTTTAAGGGTCCATGATATTCTAAAAGTGTAAAACCTTGGTGAATCTTACTAATTCTTAAATTTGAAAACCATAAAAAGTTTGATGATTTTTTTTAATATTCAAATTTATAAGGACTTTATATAAATTTTGGATAATTTTGGTGATTTTCTAAGTATATATATATATATATATATATATATGTATGTATGTATGTATGTATGTATGTATGTATGTATGTATGTATGTATGTATGTCTCGTGGAAATTGAGCAAATCATCTTTAAAAATATGGCAAATTGGCAATTGTTTTTGGAAAAAAAGGTCGAAAAATAGCCCATGGGAAAAATTTCTCCCCTAAAATTTTCCTTGGCAACCATATAACTCAAGTAAACAAGAAATTCAAATCATTCACAAGGGATGTCACAATCCTCCCCCTCTAACAAGGGATGTGGTCCTTCAGAGCTAGGCCATCACTGAACAAATGTGAATAAAGATTCTTCATTTATATAACTCTAGTTTCCAAGTATCATAATAAGAAAGCATTTCCATTGTTACACACATACATGTCAATACTCAAATAGTAATATAAGTATTTAACCATCAACATTCATGAAAGGGGTATGTCATAATCCATCATCAAGTAATATTAATTCCCAATGATCATCACTAAGAAATATCAATTTTCTATAATTAAAATTAAGGAATACCAGTTCTCACACTAACCAACATTAACAAATAGAAATGCTCATCATATCCTAGGAAAGCACATAGGCATCTATGTCTAACATAGTCAGACATGATAATCATGACTAGAAGGGTCAAATTCAAATCCAATATTAAGCATCCAATACATAAGCATCAACAATATCCATCACTAATATTATCATTAATATTCAACAATAGGTGTTAATAAAAAAGAAATATTCAAGGAGGAAATCATCCATGATCATAAATACATTCTAAGTTATAAACTTTAGTCATCAACAATAAATATCACTACAAATACATGATTATCAATGAAATTTTCTCATCCTATGCTATCAAGAGAGCGCATATAACAATTATTCAACAAACACTTTCATCTCATTCCTAAATGTAAGATGAGGTCATTATCCAACAAAATATAGTAACCTTGCTTATGTCAAATTCCAACTCACACATCATCTTCGTCCAATCACAACATTTAAATCTTATGCAATCAATAACAACACTTTGTAAAAATAGTCAAATAGATAATGGTGCAACCCATCCTCATTGTTACCCCAATTACAACATAATGGTACTATTTATTAAACATTGATCCCCCTTAGTCACAAATAATCCCCATATGTAATCAAATGAAATGCAAAAAATTGATTGATATCAACCCACTTTTGAACCTTTCACTGAATATTCATGATCAATCCATACTTAGATAACTTTTATAAAATACTTTTGTAACTAATTCCATTCATATATATCATTAATCCATAACCACCACATCTCATCAATGAATGCCCTTCCCATATTAAAGCCACAACAAATCATAATCATTAGTTTTTCATTGATATTAACGATATAATTACCATCACCAGGTCAATATTGTCAAGCCAACAACTAAGATCTTCAATGCAACAGTCATATCAAACATCAATACCCACTATATCATCAAATCACACCCTCATTATCAAATACCCAAGGCCACCAACAATCAACACTAATATTATTAACATCTTCAATATCAACATTTATCATTATCAACTCATCAAAACACCACATCAATTTTCCCATTCCATTTTCAATAATCAACCAACATATTTAAACAAATCAGTCATGTTACTTTTATTCCCAAATAAATAACATAATTTCATTAGGAGTCTTAACATCCAATTCTTAATATTATTGAGGTCATCGTAAACCATTTAATTAGTATCAACAACATCACACTAACACCAATATTTGTGACTATCAAAACAATATAAACAATATTATTAGTTGTGCTAAAATAAGAAATGTACATGTTGTAATGAAAATTAAAAAATCAAAACATCTTTATCATCAAATCAACATCATTAATATCTATAAATCCTCATCAAATTAAATGTCATCAAGTCAATATTATCCACATTAGATAAGTCAATATCATCGAAGAAATATTATCCACATCAACAATACTAAGTCAATATAATAAAAAATATTAACGACATCAACAACATCTTCAAAATAACAACATTACCAAAAGTAATTAATTGACGTCATCAAAACCAATACTATGATCAAAAGTATCGAAATCATCCTAGTGTTGACAATTGTGATCCTAATTATGTCATTAATTTTGGAAATAAAGTTGACACTAGATCACAAATGGAAATTTTTCATATCCAAGGGAAGTCCCGAGTCAAATACCGAGTAATCCACATATCAATTCATTTT
This sequence comes from Pseudotsuga menziesii, assembly GCA_001517045.1. Taxonomy (NCBI): domain Eukaryota; kingdom Viridiplantae; phylum Streptophyta; class Pinopsida; order Pinales; family Pinaceae; genus Pseudotsuga; species Pseudotsuga menziesii. The sequence continues at coordinate 767,289 of LPNX010070202.1, read as the reverse complement.
TTATCCAAATGTATAGCATTCCTAAGGTGTCTTGACTTACATTCCTCCATTCCTTAAATCATGTGTTTGAAGTTTATGGTCTACCTAACCAATGATATTACCTTGTTCCAATTGAAGGGCTTAATAATTGATCTTCTTATAGTGGGTTAGACTCTATAAACTATGACACATTGCTCTATAGGTTAGATTTAGTGTTATAGTATACCCTCAGACATGCTCTAATCATTAGTTCATCCCCTTAGAGTCAACAATATATTTTCATTATCGATCTCTGATTGGTCAATTCCTCTCATGTTCAACATGAACTCATTTATTCACATTGTTAAGACTAATAGTAGTACCTTGGATCACATTTTCATCATTAGCGGGACACTTAATGCTTGGAAATTATTTACACTATCAGTTGTTGACCATATGGAATTTCTCTATAACACTTTAATTTTGTGTAGTATAGATTCATACATTGTGGATTTCTTTTTAAATTATCCAAGATTTCACCCAAAACATCACCATCATTTTTTTACCTCATGCCAGATTAATGACTCCAATTCATTTTGTTGGGAGTGTGACTTAGAAGACCCTAAGTATATTGGTGCATGTAATGATCATTGGTAGCTTTCCTCACATTCAACAATGGGTTCACATTGTGTCCCTTCAATGGATGATTCCTTCAGTGTTTGACCTCGACTCATTTATTTCCATTGTGAAGGAATGTTCCTTGTAGCTCGATTCCCATTTTCATTATTAGTGGGATCCCTAATGGATAGCAACAATTTCCATCATTTATTTTTGACTTGTTGGTTTCTCCTATAATTGAACTCAATGCATTTATTCACATGGTGTATATTTATACATTATGACACATTTTAGAATACATTGAACACCTATTGAATATACCTTTGATTACATTTTCTTTGATATTGATATATCAAGTACAATTTAGAATTGATATGTTTCCAAATCTAGTGATGACATGTGTACTCTACTTCTAAGATTCATTGCTATCTAAACATCGATTTATCTCCACTTGCTCAACTCTTTTGTACTCTACTTCTAGTGATCCATTACATATTTTTTGTGGTGATGCTCACTTATTTGTATACATGGATCTACTATGTATTGTTCATGGCCATGGCATTAGTCTTATGGATCCCATGAATCAACAATCTACTTGATTTGGTGGTCATGTTTATATTTGTCACCTAAGCATGGGTATGCTCACCTTAAAGATTGAGAGATTTGTTGAACTCACCTTGTGTTTTGGCCAATATAATGGAGTGGCCTCTTGGATGTACTTTGAAGACAAAACCCTTCAAAAAAATGTTTCCTAAGGTTTTAAACTTCGCAAATTTAATGATCTAGACTTGTGTTTTTAATGCCTTCTTGCTCACACGCTTTATCTTATTTTTCATTATGCTTTGATCCATGTTATTTCTAAACCAAAACCACATGAAGCTTCAATTTGATCTTCAAATTTTTCAAAACCATCAGGCACAAACATAAGATCAAGGAATTGCTCCAATATCATGGTAATTTACACTAGTGCATATACAATAATTTGACACATACATAAATGAAGAAGATAGTAAATATCATATTATATTAAGATTGAAGTGATTACATCATTGAGAGCCCAATAAAATCTACCTATACATCATATTGAACCTTCAAGTTAATCATCTCTCATTACTATATAGAACAAATACATTATTGTGGAGGTTTAACCACTCATCCCTTACATCAACATACATTTGGTCATGCCACACTAACATTATGTAAAATTAATATTAAATGAAGTTGGATATCATTGCATATTCATCCAACAATATGGGGCATATTCAATAGGTTTTAACTTGCGAAGATGATGATTCTTTAAGTGTCCCAACTTAGAAAGTATGCAAGACATAGTTTGTCATGAAATATCTTATGCTTGGCTTCTGTCTACAAAATAATATTCCTAACTTAGATGAAATGCTCAACAAAAGTAGTTGTTTTTTGTTCTTTATGTTGATGGTGTAGATGGAGCAAGAAGAACAAGTAGAATGTCATATAGAGTAAGATATTGAAAATTTGTAGCATGTCGTAAAATGAGAACGCCTTGTTAATGCATGTGTTACTATATTATACTTATGCTAAAGAAAATGCATACATGTGGCATGCTTATTAGAGAATTGATAAATAAGATCCACCTCAATATGGCCATCAATCTATGGATGTAATTTAATTTAAAGTTGAAATTTACAAACAAGAATCCTCCATAAAGGTCACCAAAAATGGTTTATAAACCAAGGGTCATGGTCTAAAATAATAGTGAGTGGAAGGCCAAAATTGCCTTGACAACCATAGAAACTCAAGTAGTTATCTTTCTCCGAGGAATTGAGATGTTCATTTTAGGAAAACGACATACTACCGCAATGATGCAATCATGACATTGGTGGGTGATGACCTATTCTTTAATAGATTACAAGGAGATAGATTCCCATGGACAATATGGGGTAGGCAGTAATTGATGTAGGCATACCTTATTGTTAGTAGGGTTGGATGTATTGCAAGAAGAGCATATGAAGTTAAGTCCTCCATGTGAACATAAATCACCAATAAAATTATGGTTGCAAATGTAGGAAGTGTCTCAACAACACCAAAATGAGCCCCTTTTAATAGAAGCTCCCAAATTATGCCTAGAGGTACATAAAACTAATCAAATTAGTAAACTTAACCATCTTAGAGATTATAGTCTAGATGTGGAATAGTTCACAATTACAAGTTGATGTAATTAGAAGAGGAAGTCAAAAAAATATCATTATTATTATTAATTCCCTTTATTATAATAAAGGTTATTATTTGTTATTTGAATTCCTTTATTATTATTATTCATCGTGCTCATGCACCTACATAAGTTACAAATTCCCCTAGCAGTAGTAGTAGTAGTAGTAGTAGTAATAAAGAGTATTACACCTACTTGAGTATTATTATACTTGTAGAATTCTCAAATTCTTGATATTCCAAGTTATAAAGGAAATTCACTACCTTTGTTGGAGAGGCTAAGATTTTTGTCAGGGCCTAAGAGAGAAGGTGTGGTAGGATTTATAAATCTCTAATATACTAGACAATTTTCAACAATAGTACTTGGTTGATCTTTCATGGCGCTAGATAAGGAGGATAAACCGTACCCTTAGTCATACTACCTGATTCCCTAGTGCGCAAGAGTAATCTCTTCAAGTGTTGTGCTTAGTGCATTATAGCAACAAGATGATCGATGGATTTATAGAAAGATGGTTTCAAAGGAACCTAAGGGGATTTTAAGATACGTGAGGCTACTATACATGATGATATTTTTCAAGGACATAAAGAGAAAAGGTGTGTGAAGCACCATAGCTCTTAGATATACCGGATGGTTTTCAACAATAGTACATGACCAATCTTTCATGGCACTAAGGAGGATAAACCACTCAGTTGTCATACTACCCAATTCCATGGAATGCAAGAGTGATTTGTTCGAGTGTTGTGCTTGAGTGACCTCTTCAAGTTTCAAATGCTTGGTGTATTGTAGAAGGCTAAGATTTTGCAAGGTCCTAAGAGAAAAGGTTTATTAGGTGCTATAGCTCTTTAATATACCAAATGGTTTTCAACAATAGTACCTAGCTAATATTTCATGGCACTAAGGAAGATAAACCATACCCTTAGTCATACAACTTGATTCCCTAGTACATAAGAGCGATCCCTTTGATTCTTGTGCTTGGTTTACTGTAGCAACAAGATGAGTGATGGGTTTATATAAAGATGGTTTTTAATGCGTCTAAGCGAATTTTGAGATACCCAAGAGTACATCAAAGATCAAATACGTATACAAATAATATTTATTGTGATACTACTCATCAGGTACCAATAAAGGTGTACCAAGGGAATCCAACCAATTGACCCCATGTGTATTCCATGTGTGTATGCTTCCTAGCTGCAATTTTAATTTTTGAACAAATCATTATGCTTAAAGATGTTGAAACAAGTCTTTATCCTAAAAAAACTCTGAAAATTGAGTAGATGTTGACACATGAAAGTTCTCTTATGCCACTTGTGGTGTACCTTGATATCTAAAAAGGAAGAAAATCATAGCAATATTGACATAAATATTGTGGAAAGAAAATCAAATAGAATCAAAAGTATTGAAACGACAACAATGGAAAACCTTTATCAATATTCTAAATATAAACCAATGTCCACTTGCCTCTTTGAAAAAGATACCTCCAGTTGAGTAGTGCTTCACTACAATATTAATTACTACCCAATTACATAGCCTCTACTGCTATAAATATTTTTATCTATCCAAAATCTTAATCACCTATTCAATCTTCATTAATGCGCCTACATGAAATACCTAGTGGACCTTTAATGAGCCCATCACTGCTTGAATCACCTTCCTATCACCTCGCATCCCACATAATTGATGGGATTCTATTGCATATGCCACAAAGTAAGATGAAACAACCCTTGTCATAAGTAGAATTTTCTATTCTTACTACAAAAAAATAGTGAGACAATAGTTTCTCCCACAATTCTAGTGAATAGTGAGTGAATAGAATTGAAAGCTTATTTGCATATCCATACATTCATATTGCATAGTTTTGGAAAGCAACATACAATGACAATTATTTCGCTTAAATAGCAGCCTTATGATTGAATCATGAATTGAACTTGTAAAAAGTAGCTAAAGCCAAACATGTTTATTAACTACAACATAGTCTTAAGGTACACTAAAAAATGGTAGAAAAATAAACTATAACATAACTACTTGAAACTCTGAATGGTAAATTGACTTTGAAAAAAGATAGACAAACGTATTTACAACACAAATATTTAAAAACAAATGTGAAATAAATAAATAGTTATGAGGCAAAAGTTATAATTAAACTAAATGTTAAAGTAAAATTTTAATTCAAAATGTTTGAGTTTTAATGTGAAACTTTTACTAGCCAAATGCATAAATATTGTATAATTGGCACCATTAAAAGAATAATTTCCCTATATAATGGTTAACAAAATCAATTCCTTGAAACAATGAATTTGGGTTTTCGAACTTATCCCAGAAATAATTTGTCAAAACCAGCATGTCATATAAAAACAAATTTAGACCAGCATGTCATAAAAACAATATCAAGAACATTAGAATCTTCATTTATCATTTTTTAAACATTTATTTACATGGAATTTAACAATGTTAAACAAGGGTGTGTCCCACAAGGTCAAGCCCATGCCCACCCACTTCCCACCTCCCTAGGAGAGGGGGCACTTGGTGAGAGTTTTTGCTTTGCCCCAACCCCGTCTGCCCCTCAACCTCGCCCCCAACTTTTTTTATAAACTTTGCAAAACACACTCTCAAAAGTTGCACAAAGTTTCGAGACATATTTCATAAAAAGGAGTACTTGTAGCCTTGTAGGTAGCCCCTCCCAAATTCGAATTTAGTATTTATATTGTACAATGATGAATTTAAATGGAATGATTTTTTTATTGTGGGGAATTTTTTTATATATAATATCATAAATAAGCCCTTATGTGGTGCTACTAACTTAAACATCCCTTGTCAAACATAAATTACCCTAAAATTTGAATATCTCCATATGTTTTCAATGTGTGATAAATTTCTCTAAAATTGCTTAGACCTTGATTCCTCTCATCCATCCCTAAATTTTAATGTGAGATAAATTCCTCTAAAATTGTTTAGACCTTGACTCTCTCATCCATCCCTTAATTTCAATGTGAGGAAAAAATTGAAAGTTTCCTCTCATACATCTCATTGGTGTAGCTAATAAAAAAATGCGTAAACTCCTCTCCTTTTGCTCTAAAGAGAGACAATTACTCTACCCAAGTTCAAGCTGAAATTGAGTATTCCTTTACGATTCGACAACATAGATATGGAATTATCGAGCAGTTTCCTCTCTTCAAAAGATTCCACACGTGGTTGATAGGTTTAATGGAGCTTCAAATAAGCATGACAATTTTGACCGTATGTTTTTCAAATCTGGAATTTTCATACTATAGCATAATTTCCATAGAGAAAACGTTCCATTAGAAAGAACAGATGATCACCTTGGCACAAAATTACAATTTAGCATGCTCTTGCACGAATACTTGGTTCATAAGATCCTTGTAAATATTAAATCTTGGATTTGTTATTTTTCCTTTATTACGTCTTATGTACTGTTAGTTTAACCATAGTAGCATAATTTGAGTGCGAATATGAATACAAATAAGATTTAATACGAGAAAAATATATGATAAAATACGAAGGTAGACTTCTTATTTATAATATTTTTAATCAAATATATATGAATATAACATAAATGTACATTAAAAATCATTCATTTATTTTAAGACATGTTATTTACAACCAAAACTACTATTTAAAAACAAAATTATAAAATCTCAATGAACTTGGTACGGTCATTGTGAGAGATAGCAACTAGTTATTAATAATTATTTTAATAAGAGTATGAAATTGAATGTTATTTACATTTAATAATAATTATAAAAAAAAATTGGATTGATTTACAAAATTCAATTGAAACAGTATTGTTCCAAAATTTTATACACAAAAACCTAACGCAGTTAAATTATAATTATTATGCTACTATTATTTATGATTTTAATTGCATAAATAAAACACAATCAAATCTAACGACCATCAGTGTAATTAAACATTAAAGGAAATTTCAACTCAAAATGGGCCTTTTAACACTAATTCAAATTCCATGTCATCATGTGTTAGCCAATGAAATTGCTTTAAATTTGAAATACCATATAGGTCTTAAACGAATTTTTAATATAAATTTGGGGATAGGCATCATAAAAAAACTATTTTTTTTGTTCATATTTTCGACATATCGCCCTGTGTTTTTACTCAAATTTCGACCGGGAAAGCTTCTTGGATGTGAAATTAAATTCCGCATCCAACGAGTACCCACTTGACATACTTTTGACGAACCTCGCTACCCCAAAAACAAGAAATACCTGAAAAAACGTGATGTTAAATTCCCACATCCAACGAGTACCCACTCAACATACTTTTGAGGGACCCCGCTACCCAAAAACAAGAAATACCTGTTTTTGGATGCGATCATCACGTTTTTTTAGGTATTTCTTGTTTTGGGGGTAACGGGGTCTGTCAAAAGTATGCAGAGTGGGTACTCGCTGGATGCGTAATTTAATTTTGCATCCAACAAGCTCTCCCGATCGAAATTTAAATAAAATGACAGAGCAATATGTCGAAAATACAAACAAAAAAATAGTTTTTTTTTCTTCTTTTCTTCCTCCAAAATTAATAAATATTATTTTATTATTTATCCACGAGATGTAGAATAGTGGGTGGGGGCATGGTTAAGACACCCCCTAAGTTGAAAGGTCGTCGATTTTAATCCCGTCAGATATCAAAAAATCCAACTATGTTAAGGGTTGGTGCGGTCTAGGCCGGTCCGATCCCCAGATGATTTTGTCGGCTTAGAAGCCCCTGGTTCGTGGTTTCTTAGCCAATGGCAACCCTGCTAGTCTAGGGGTTCCACCACTTTGCCAACAAAAAAAACTATTATTTTTCTTAAAAGAGCCATTTTGAATTGAAATTTCTTCTCAATCTCAAAATAAAAAGCATCTTCTTTGATGCATAAGCTATAATATGAAAATAAAAACACAAATTTGAAGGAACTATTATTGAATTATTGCTCCATCAATTTCCTAAATCTTACATAACTCTCAGGTTAACCATTCACTTGTAATAGAGGTTGAGGCCTCTTTTTTAAATGGTATAAATACAATATAAATTCGTCTCATGGCCGTCTTGCTGTGTAACTGTCAACCAGATTTTCCGTTGTACTGTCCTGAACAATAAAAACCTGTCGCAACAGTGGACAACAGAGCTTGCTTACTCACGACTCGTTATACCCGATGTTCAACTCAAAATGAGGGATTTAAGCACATTCATTCTTAGAATGGGTTGGAAATGCACATTTTAATCCTTCTATACAATAGGTGCTCCTTTTACAATAACTTATAGATTTGCACATAATCCCCATTGATAGCAGAACACATTATAACATCACGTCATAATATCAACTCAGATACAATGCAAAAGTCATTTGTAGTTCAACCAGGAGTCTGCAGCGCGAATGTGTGCGTGACGCCTAGGGACCCCAATTTCACATACATTCACCTTTGTAGCAAAGCGCAATGAGCACAAGGATTCATTCAAGGACTTGGCATCTGGAGATATATTTGCAAACATCAAGGTTTTCGAATCTCCACCAAGACAAGGCTATGCACACGACAATTAATCAAATTAGAGAGCACTTTTGATGACCACATATGAAAAGAATCTACGTAGTCAAGGTAAAAATACTTACTTGAAGAAGATACGTGAGTTTGGAGTTCCTATATGGAACATGAGGTTCGCCATTAGCTATAGCTAGAATAACGTCTCCCAAACATGCCAAGCTTTTATTAATAGCCTACATGCAAACAGAGTGTTAATCAGAATACTCATGCTACTCCATCGTGGAGATGTTCATATCTAACAAGTCTAAAATGGCAGATCGATCATAACCATAATCCTAGAGATGCATCATGTTGATCTCCTGAAATTAACATTTGCCTCTGAATCTTTCTTGGTGAATACATGACAACACAAATAATCTAAATGCTGTGGTAATTGGCAAGTGGAAAATGATGTCGAACATAGCAAATTATTAACCTCAAGATAACAATTAAAGAGAACAGTTATAAATAGTGTACTAGAAATTGCATCTTACGCATGTTACAACTTGCATCCTACATCCAAGATCAAGATTACATGCAAACATCCCTTGCATGATTCAATATGCCTGTATACTACATATGCAAAAGAAAATTGGAGGTCCGAAAGCATGTCAAGAGGTCTGTAGCCATGAACAAAATTCCCTAATGCCTAACTGCTTAGAAACAGTTTTTCTAGTGGATGTAATGGGGAATCTACAAGACTCTGAGCCTTCCAATGTGATTGATTCAAAGATTGAGTGATTGATCTACACTCTAGAAAATCCGATCCATTCAAGAACAATAGGAAATCAAGCTCTGCAATTAATTTCCATCTTGACTACCACAATGGAGCCCGTCTGCCATTTGAATTATGTCACTGTCAACGCATTGTTTATATAGTGTAAACATTTTGAAATATTCACAATACAGAAATTTCACCTTTAATCCTAGAGGCTTCCTGGATCTTTACCTTGTGAATTTCAGCATTAGGGCTGTTATGAAACATAGCATAAAACAGCAGCAGAAAAGATACAATATCACACTCTAACAACCCAATCTTCTAGGCAATCCAAGCAGAAAAGATACCAAAGTGTTTTGATAAGTTTCAAACCTTCTAGTGCAACTTATCATGCATAAACCAGATCTGAAAATTCACTTTTACAGAAGATATAACAGGAGTAAAACAACCCTTAAATTCTTCAATAATGATCTCAAATCACTCAATAAAATTGCCTTTTACTTGTGTCAAATCAGCAAGACATACACAATTGTAAATAACAATACATGAAGAACATACATGGCTGAATCAAATCTGGAGATTACACAAATGTTGGATAGATGAAAACTTCAGTAATACCATAAGATGAAGTTGTCGCACTTATATCAAGGGTAGTACAATACACTAGCTCTCCAAACCCTTACCTACGGAAAAACAAGAAAAACCCTAGCTCAACCAAGGAAATCCAACATGCAAGAATCACTCAAACAATTACTCCAAGGCAAGAGATCATCTTCTCTTCTTTTTCTTCACCAAATATACCATAGGGTTTTATCATAAAACCCTAATCTCAAACCTTCAAGGGATAAACCCTAACCATAAGCTTCAAGATGCTTCACAAAGATCATGAATCCATAGCGACTCCAAGAAAGAGAGAGATCAAGAACAAATGAAGAGCCAAGAGAGAGAAGGTGACTAGTTTGCTCCTCTCCTAGGTCATATCTCCACCCAAGAGTGAAATAAGAATGTACACAATTGCTATATGAATGAACGAGGACTCTCGTCTTCCTCTATATATGAGAGATATGAGAGGTACGGGAGGCCAACAATACAATATGGGCCCAACCCTTACAAGAAACACTCTCCATCCCAATTCCACAGGAATTACATCACTCTACCTATAACATGTACTCCACGAGGTTAGCTACCCCTTGCAAAAACACTAACACAACTCGAGTGTCCCTAAGCCAACTCCAACCCTCCAACTAGGAATCCAAGATACCCCATGACATTTAGGACCTAATACCCTCCTCCAAAATGCACAACGCTCTTCCTCCTAAGTAGGGCGTTATCCAAGCAAGTGAACCTCATGTGCTGTGATGAAAGTCACATGTTCAAACCTCATTTAGTATGAGGGGTAACAAGCTCCACTTTCCTTGTCTTCTACTACGGTAGAAACCCCAACACCACAATGGGCACTATAATAACCATCATTATCCCCAACATGCTCCTCTCTAGGGTTTACATGAATAACACAAACCTTAGCATCACAAGAGAAAACCCTAGAATCACACAAGAGCAACCTTTCTAAGAACATCCAAGACGTCTCTCTCTTTCCTTGTCTTCTCCTAGGGTTTCCTCATGAACCCTAACAACATGTTTCTCGAGTTTCCTCATGAACCCAAATGTCTTGCTCCCTATAGGACTTCTCCAAAACAATATAAAGAATAAAATACAGTGATGATAATCAATACAAGAGTTCTCTCCTCCCTTTATAGATAGAGTAGGATGAGTAGCTAACACAAAACAAGGACATAAATCCATATAAGTAACCAACAAGGAAACCCCACATGGAGCACTCTACAATACAAGGATCTGCATGTGTCAGACTTGAGTTTATCTAATCCCCAAAGCGAAACACCTTCCAAGCATGATATCCTTGGGATCAATACCCCTCCTCCAAGATGGTGTGCTCTCATTGGAGTAATGTGAGGTCTAAAGTTGGCCTCCTAAGGAAAATAATAATTAAAATAATAAAATAAGAGTTATTAACTTTTTAAGGAAAGAGAGAAAAACTACTTTTTCTATCGTATCTTCAACTTATCTCCTTGAAGGTTTACTCAAATTTCAAGTGTGAACACTCATTGGATGCAAAATCAAATTTTGCATCCAATGTACATACTTTTGATAGACCCTTGCTGGGTAAAACTCGAAATACATTAACAAAATGTATTTCTTTCAACAAAATACGCGTTTTTATGTATGTTGAGTTTTTCCCTACCGGGGGTCTCTTAGAAGTATGACTAGTGGGTACTCGTTGGATGTTGAATTCAAATCTACATCGAACGAGTGCTCACTCGATTTTTGAGTAAAACTCCAAGCAAATAAGTTGAACAATGAAAATACAATAGGAAAAAGTAGCTTTTTCCCTTTCCCTCCAAAACTATTGAGAAATTTACCCTTATGGTTGACATCATCATCTTGAATGCTATTGGTTCTTATAAATTTGATTTTGATAGTATATTTTGTAAATTTTCCTTCAAAATTCAGACTAGAGCTAAAGAGTATATTTATTTGTTACTAATAACCACACATGAATTTCTTTTACTAGTATTGCAGCGAAAAGTAAATACTGAGAAACATCAACAACAATCACATAAATATAGACATGGTGTTTTGGGTTTGGAAACCCCCGGATAAAATCCAAGATGGGAAAACCGACGCAATAGTCAGATATAAAATTTTATTAAGAAGATATGGAACAATTACAATCCAACAGATAAATTCACCCAACCTAGCGAAATAGAACCTCTGCAAAATCACTGGAGAAACCCAACAACACGGTATGGCCCCTACGCAACTGTACGGCCCCCGCGTCAGCAGTACAGCCCTTTTGCGTCAATTGTACGGATCCATACAGTCATGACGTCAGTTGTACCGAATTCATACGGCTGCTATTGTACATCTTCCTTTGCGTGTTCCTGTACGGCCTAGTGCTCAGTCTGGTAACTCGACGAATCTATCCTATGAATGCTCCTCCGTCTTCTTAGCAAATCTCTTTGTCTGGCTTCTTTGTTTGTTTGTATCTCTTTCGTGTATGTGTCCTCTCCACCAAATCTCCTTTTAATTCAATGGCTAAGCAAAAACCCTAACCCTCACTATGGATCAATGGATGTGATCCTCCGGTGAGATCAATGGTCAAGATTAGATTAGCCATCACTTAAATTATTTCACTTTTTACTTTATAAAAGTGATTCCATTAAGTCAAAATCAAATTAGATTAATTAATGTATTTTCCTAAGTCTAAACTTAGGAAAATTGCATTAATACATTTGGCTTCCTGTTTAATGTCTTCTTAGCATGCAAGGACACATGCAATGCTAGAAGACCTTCCTTGTTGCCACTTTCTAACACTCCCTCTCAACGAGTAAGGGATTCGGTAGCAACCCCAACTTATCTCTGAACTTCACAAAACTGTGTCTGCAAAGTGCCTTAGTGAAAATGTTCGCCACCTGCTCATCTGTCCAAATGTACTCTAACCGAATGGTTCCTTTCAGTACACAATCTCTCAGGAAGTTGTACCAGATGTCTATGTGTTTGCTCCGGTCATGGAACACTGCATTTTCAGATATCCTAATGCCACTCTGATTGTCACAGTGAGCCACTGTAGCCTCTAGCTCACACTCGAACAACCCTGAAAGCAACTTCCTCGGACACATTCCCTCACAAGCAGCCAAACTGGCTGCCAAGTACTGAGCCTCTGTCAAGCTCAAGAGACAACCAAGAGACTTCTGCTTCCTACTGAACCAAGAGACAACCTCTAACCCAATGTTGAAGAAGCAACCTGAAGTGCTCTTTCGGTCCTTTACACATCCTGCCCAATCAGCATCTGTGAAGCCTGCTAACTGTACACTCCCCCTGCGCTCATAAACCAACCCATACTCCATTGTACCTCTGATGTAGCGAAGCACGTGCTTTGCAGCTATCTAATGTACTCTTCGAGGGTCCACCATGAACTAGCTCAAAGAGTTGACTGCAAAGCTGATGCTCGACCGTGTGTTGACCAGATACATGAGCGATCCGATAAACTGGCGATACAATGTAGGATCAAATCTGTCTGACCCTGATGCATCAATCTTCCTCTAGTTGGAAACTAGAGGTTTGGACATGGGCTTGCAATTCACCATCCTGAATCTCTTCAAGATCTCCACTGCATACTTCCCCTGTCCAATGAAGAAGCACCTGTCTCTCTGCCAAACCTTCAAGCCTAGGAAGTAATACATCAACCCAAGGTCTTTCATCTCAAACTCAACTGCAAGGTTGGACTTGCAATTGTCAATCAGCCTCTCATCTCATGTAAGAAAGAGATCATCTACATATAGTACCAGTATGAGAGACACCTCACCTAATAAGAAGTATAGGTTGTAGTCTGCCTCACTCCGTTGGAATCCCATCTCACGTAGATAGTTGTGAATCCTCGAGTACCATGCCCGAGGCGCCTACTTGAGCCCATAAAGAGCTCTCTGCATTTTGCATACATGCGTCTCCCTGTTCTCCACATCAAACCCCTCAGGTTGCTCAATGAATACCTCCTCCTTTATAACTCCATTGAGGAAGGAAGTCATCCATCTAGTGAACTCAACAACCCATCTCTGCTGCTAATGAGATAATGGTCTGAATAGAAGAATACCTGGCAACAGGGGCGAAGGTCTCCTCCTAGTCAATACCCTCCTTCTGTGAAAACCCCTTTGCCACGAAGCGTACCTTGTACTTTTCCACGCTTCCATCTGCTGCATGCTTTACCTTGTAGATCACACCACCTTTTTACTTACGGCCTCGGCACAACCTCCCATACTTGATTCTTCATGATTGAGTCATACTCCTCAACCATGGCCTCCTGCCACACGTCATGTTGTGCAGGCTTTTCAAAACTAGAAGGTTTGGAGTTAATCAACTCAGTCATCAATGCCATATAGCTAAGTCTCTCTAGGGGTTTGCTCTGTCTCATGGAGTTCTGTGGAAGAGTCACATGCCTGGAATCCTGAACTATGGACCTAAACCACTTAGGTCTTGGCCTAGTGTCTACCTGTTGCGGTTGTCGTCTCTTGTTGCGGCTCATCCTCCAAGTTGTAATATCTCAAATCCCGATATTTTCTAATTCTATGCAAATATGCGGATACAATCGGGCATGCAAACTGCCATGCAAAATTCCCTATTTTATAGCAAAAATTAGGGTTAGGGTTTGTAGGATAGAATGAACACTTACCACTGATAAGTTAGCTGGACTGCTCCTGAGAGAGTATGCATGCATCAAGAGCTGAATCAAAGATGAACTGGTATCTTTTGCTTCCAATGATACCCCAGCAACACGAACCCCAAATCAGCTAAGGGTGACGTTTTCAGTGAAGGAGGTGTCCGATGAAGCTGCTGATTTGCAGGACTGATAGCCTTCCCCTGCCGGAGAGAATGCCTCGCGCATGCGGAAATTCTGAGGTCTCTAGGCAGGCTAGCGAATTGTTCTAGAGGTGCAGCTGCTCACGCCCCTCTGATCCCGAAATGGCTGATAACTGCTCAGGATGAGCACGATCGGATCTGATAATCACCAGGTACTAGAGTAAGATGTCGAGGATGAGAATGGTGCCTGGGTTTCGAAGGTAAACTGAGATCTGAAGACCCAACGAATGATTAGGGCTTTCCAGCTGAAAACCCCTTACGGCTGCACATGTGCCCCTGCAACAATCTCTGTCGTATATTGGATAACTATGAATAAATGGAAGAGAAAATGCTGAACCTGTATGGCTTACCCTGAATGAGACTAGGGCAGATATCTCACTGTCGAAACCCCGCTAGCTGAAGACGCCGTCTCCAACCCCAACTGTTGTGCCGCACACTGTGCTGCTATTCAAGAGCTCCAAAATAATAATCATCAAAAGTAAGTCTACTCTCACTTTATCTTCCTTTTATAACTTCAACTGCGAAAACCCTAACCTTTGACCTAATTATGTCACTTTAATTTCTAATTTGCAGTTGACTTGCATGCATGCACATGGAGACTTAAATGTGTGCATGCATCATTAAATAATGCTTAGATGGCATGCATGATGGTGGCCTTTGCCCTCAGTGGCCCTTCTTGACCTAATGGTGGTAACATATTGATGCCCTAGATTTTCTATAGATGGCATCAGTCCTTAGATGATTCCCTAACTGTCAGTAACCGCTCGAACCCACAAGAATCACATAGGTTAGCGTTTTTGGTCCTCAATGCCTAATCAAATGAGGACATTACAGTCCTCCCCGCTTGAGATTGCTTGTCCTCAAGCAACTGCAAACTGGGATGTTGCAATACCTGTTCACCTTCCCATGTGGCATCCTCTGGCGATAGTTCTTTCCACTTAACCAAGTATTCCCTAATTACCCTGTTCCTAAGTTTCCTTTCTCTAGTCTGTATGACCCGTTCAGGAATCAGTATCAATAGTCCTTCATCATCTAAAGGAGGTAATTATGTTGATGGAGCAATGTGTTGCCCAAGGGTCTTTTTCAGGTTGGACACAAGGAACACATTGTGAATTTTACTTTCCTGTGGTAGTTCTAGTTCATATGCCACCTCTCCCACCTTCCTGATTATTCTGTAGGGTCCATAGAAGCGAGGTTTTAACTTTTCCGCTCCTTTCTTCTTAAGCGAAGACTGTCTGTAAGGTTGGAGCCTTAAGTATACCAAATCCCCTACCTCAAAGCTCCGCTCAATCCTGTGTTTGTCTGCATATAACTTCTACTAATTCTGGGCTATCTGTAAGTTTTCCTTCAAGATTTTAAGAATATCCTCACTGTCTTGTATCCAATCCTTTTCCTTAGGAGCCCTACTATCTCCAAATGCCAAATCTGCATAGTCCAAGGCCTCGTGGCCATATAATGCCTTAAAAGGTGTCATCCTAATAGACATGTGATAAGTAGTATTGTAGCGGTACTCCCCTAAGTGTAGCCATTTGATCTAGGTTCGCTGCTGCCCTGTTGCGTAGTTCCTCAGATATCCTTCAATCCATTTGATGACTATTTCAGTTTGTCCATCGCTCTGGGGATGATAACTCGTGCTGGTAGCCAGTTCGGTCCCCACTAATCTGAATAGTTCCTGCCAGAAGGCATCTGTGAATCTGCTATCCCGATCACTGACAATGGTCTTAGGTAACCCATGTAACTTGAAGACCTCCCTGAAGAATAACTCAGCTACTTGAGCTGCAGAGTAATCTAATGATATAGAAAAAAAATGTGCAAACTTGGTCAGTCTGTCAACTACTACATATAAACAATCCCGTCCTTGGACCTTGGGCAATCCTGTAATGAAGTCCATGGAGACGCTTTCCCACTTTTGTTCGGGAATTGGTAGTGGCTGAAGCAACCCTGCTGGATGGATGTTCTCAATCTTGTTCTATTGACAGATGCTACATTCTCGTACGTGCTGCATAACTTCTCCTTTGAGGCCCTTCCATGAGAACCTCCCTCGGATCTGTCTGTAGGTCTTCAAGAAACCCTGATGTCCTTATAATGGAGAGTCATGTGTTGCATGTATGATCTTTTTCCTCAACGTGGATTCTGGGACGAGGTATATCCTATTCTTGTAGTAGATGATGTCATCAACAATCCTGTACCTGTCATCATGAATTTGTCCATCCAATAATTCACAAGCGAATTTATTTTTGGAGTATTCTACTAAGAGAAGTGCCCTCCAATCTGTGGATATACTCCTGGGAGATAGTGAGGCGGGACGCATGGATAATGCATCAGCTACTACATTATTCTTACCTTTTACATACTCGATCTCAAAATCGTAGGCTTGTACTTTGCTGACCCATTTCTGCTGGCGCTCATTCAGTTCCTTCTGCTCCAGGAAATGCTTGAGGCTATTTTGATTTTGAACTTACTGCCCACTAGGTACTGTCTGAATTTCATGAGAGCATGTAAGATGGCTAGCATCTCTTTGTCATATATGGAGTAGTGGCGCTCGTAGTTCTTCAGTTTACGGCTCTCAAATGCAATAGGGTGATGATTTTGCATCAATACTGCTTCTAACCCTTCCCCTAAGGCATCACATTCTACTACAAAGGGTTGTGAGAAGTCTGGTAATGCTAAAACTGGATAGGAACTCATAATAAATTTCATCTCCTCGAAAGTTTTATGTGCTAAGTCTGTCCAGGTGAATGCTCCCTTCTTTGTGAGATCTGTGAGGGATGCTGCAAATTGGGAGAATCCCTTTACGTACCGTCGGTAATAGGTGCACAGACCTAAGAAACCTCTCAATCCTGTGACTGTTTTTGGCGTGGGCCAATCTATGATAGCTCGGATTTTCTTCATGTCAACCTGTACTCCTTCCTCACTGATTATGTGTCCTAAGTACGGCATTTCCTTCATGCCAAATTCACACTTGGACATCTTCGCGTAAAGCGAGTGTTCTTCTAGAATGCTCAGTACTTCATCCAGGTGTTTTAGATGCTCTTCCTATGTTTTGCTGTAAATCAGGATGTCATCAAAGAATACTAGCAAAAACTTACGTAGCTGAACTCTGAAGGTATTGTTCATGCATGACTGAAAAGTGGCTGGAGCATTGGTAAGTCCGAAGGGCATGACCAAAAACTCATAGTGACCATAGTGACAACGAAAAGCTATTTTGGAGATGTCTTGGTCCCTTACTCTGATCTGATGGTACCCCGAGCAAAGATCAATCTTGGAGAAGTATTTGGCTCCCCGAAGTTCATCAATCCTAGGGATGGGATACCTGTTCTTAATGGTTTTTTTGTTGAGTGCTCAATAGTCGATGCACATTCGCAGTGTACCATCCTTCTTCTTGACCAATACTACTGAGGATGCGAAGGGGCTAGAACTGGGCCGAATATATCCAAGCTCCAGTAATTCTTTGATTGTTTTCTCGATCTCATCCTTGTATCTTTTGGGATGTCAGTAAGGAGTGGTGATGACTGCTTGTGTCCCCTCCTCTAGCTCAATAATGTGTTCAAAGCCTCGGTCTAGTGGTCTACCTGATGGAAGGTCCCGAAAAACCTTTTCATGCTTCCGTAGCAAGGCCTGGATGTCACTTGGGTGTTGTGTGCTTGTTTCTGGGGGTTTCTTAAAGGTGACCAAACATTTTGCAGCCCATTCTATATCATCCTGTCGGAGTACTTCCTACATTCTCTGTGACGAGACCGGTTTTGGGGAATAGGTGTTCATGCCCCTCAAAACTACCCGTTTGCCGTCTGGTCCCTGGAATTCCATTACCATTGCCCAGTAGTCTGTAGTGTATTTCCCTATGGAATAAAGCCACTGAACACCCAATACTACATGAGTATCCGATACATCTACTACATAGAAGGAATCTGTCATCTGATAGTTACCTAATGTGACATTCAATTTTGGAATCCAGTAGTTGCACTCCATGCTGGAGTTTCTGGCTACTGCTACAGTGAATCCTTTGAACTTCTCAGTCTGAATACCTCTCTTGGCTACCCAAGCGGAGTCAATGAAATTGTGGGTTGCTCCCCCATCAATCAATACTCCTACTCTGTGACCTTGTACTACTCCTCTGACCCTGAGAGTATGGAATCTTGGTACTCCAAATAATGTAGCAATGACTCCCTCTGGTGTATCACCCTGGTGTGATTCTTCCTCAGATGCCCGTAGTTCTTCCTTGGCTTCCTGCTCATAGTCATCCTCATCACTGTCCGAATATACTTTGATGTAGTGAGCCTTCGCCTTCCCTACACACCTATGTCCTAGTACCCATGGTTCCTGACAAGTGAAACATAGTTTCTTCCTCCTCAAGTCTTTTCTAGTGTCCTCGTCTAACCATGTTTTCTTAGGAACATCCTGCTAGAAAGGTTTCTTGTCCTTGTCCCTAACAGGAAAGTTGGTTTTGAGCGGGAACCTGTTCTTGGGGACTGAATCCTGTAGATCTCTGGCTCTGCTAATGGCATCCTGCAGAGTGGGGGGTTTGTAGGCTTTCACCCATCCCCGTAGTGGATCTGTTAGGGCCTCAATGAATAACATAGTCAACCTACTTTCTGACACATCTGTTACCATGACCGCTATCCTCTGGAATTCTGAGATGAAGGCTTCTACACTACCTGTCTGTTTGAGTTGAGCCAACTCCCTGAACTGTAGCTCTAGATCCTTCATGTCAAACCGCTCCATGAGCTTCTGAGTGAACTCACCGTAGGAGTGTATGGTGTTGTGACCCAATGTCACCAATCCGTGGTACCACCACTCATGAGCCTCTCTGTCCAGGTGGAGAGTAGCCAATTTAATGGCATCTGTCTCTGTCATGGGATTGAGTTGGAAATAGGTATCCAACTTTTGAACCCATATCCTCGCTGAACCTCCGCAAGTCCCATCAAAGTTTGGGATGGTCAACCTACCCAAGGTCTTCTGGAACTCATAGTTGTGATTGAATCCCTTGTTGAAATTCCTGGGCCTGTCCCTACTCTTCAT
Organism: Pseudotsuga menziesii; assembly: GCA_001517045.1. NCBI lineage: Eukaryota > Viridiplantae > Streptophyta > Pinopsida > Pinales > Pinaceae > Pseudotsuga > Pseudotsuga menziesii. The sequence goes on along the minus strand of LPNX010070202.1, from coordinate 747,824 downwards.
GTTGCAGAAATCCAAAAAAGACATGGCAGCACGAAACTCATCCCCTAACTCCCTGTATTCCTGCAAATAAGCCCCAAAAGGTTTGCTAGGTTCTACCTGCATGACTGGACCACCTACTGTATCTACCAAGAACTGAGGCATGGTAGGCCTGTTGGAAGGTTTGCTATATATGTGCGGTGTATTATGTATATTAGTGTACGCAACCTTTCCACTGCTGCTTGTAGATCCTCGATCTACCGGTGAGGGAGGCATTCTGTTGATACCTATTTCTGGTTTCACAGATAATCTGTTGATTGCATTGAGTACATCTTTTTGCCCTTTGGCTAAGTCTTGCAATGCAGATACTAAGTTGCGAAACTCCATCCTGTCCTCCTCTTCTCCCGTTCCTTTTCCCTTATCAAAGTGTATACCTGTTTGTTCCATGTCTAAGCCGATATCCTCTAGTTGGATATCCTCAAATTCCCCTGTGTATCTACTCTTTCTTCTCCTATAGGTTACAAAAAGGTCTCCTTCTATATTCATCTATTTCCCATTTCTTAAGCCCACAGTTGGCCAAGAAGATAGCTCTAATACCACTGTAATATCCCAAATCCCAATATTTTCTAATGCTATGCAAATATGCGGATACAATCGGGCATGCAAACTACCATGCAAAATTCCCTATTTTATAGCAAAAATTAGGGTTAGGGTTTGTAGGATAGAATGAACACTTACCACTGATAAGCTGTCTGGACTGCTCCTGAGAGAGTATGCATGCATCAAGAGCTAAATCGGAGATGAACTAGTATCTTTTGCTTCCAGTGATACCCCAACAGCACGAACCCCAAATCAGCTAGGGGTGACGTTTTCAGTGAAGGAGGTGTCCGATGAAGCTGCTGATTTGCAGGAATGATAGCCTTCCCGTGCCAGAGAGAATGCCTGACACATGCGGAAATTCTGAGGTCTCTAGGCAGGCTAGCGAATTGTTCTAGAGGTGCAGCTGCTCACGCCCCCCTGATCCCGAAATGGCTGATAACTACTCAGGATGAGCACGATCGGATCTGATAATCACCGGGTACTGGAGTAAGATGCCGAGGATGAGAATGGTACCTGGGTTTCGAAGGTAAACTGAGATCTAAAGACCCAGCGAATGATTGGGGCTTTCCAACTGAAAACCCCTTACGGCTACACACGTGCCCCTGCAACAATCTCTGTCGTATATTGGATAACTATGAATAAATGGAAGAGCAAATGGTGAACCTGTATGGCTTACCCTGAATGAGACTAGGGCAGATATCTCACTGTCGAAACCCCGCTAGCTGAAGACGTCGTCTCCAACCCCAACTGTTGTGCTGCACGTTGTGCTGTTGTTCAAGGGCTCCAAAATAATAATCATCAAAAGTAAGTCTCCTCTCCCTTTATCTTCCTTTTATAACTTTCAACTGCGAAAACCCTAACCTTTGACCTAATTAGGTCACTTTAATTTCTAATTTGCAGTTGACTTGCATGCATGCACATGGAGTCTTAAATGTGTGCATGCTTCATTAAATAATGCTTAGATGGCATGCATGATGGTGGCCTTTGGTGATAACATATTGATGCCCTAGATTTTATATAGATGGCATCAGTCCTTAGATAATTCCCTAACTGTCAGTAACTGCTCGAACCCACAGGAATCACATAGGTTAGCAATTTTGGTCCTCAATGCCTAATCAAATGAGGACATTACACAAGTCAATGACTGAAGGATCTTGTCTACCTAACTCCCTCTCACTACCAGAACCTGTGCTCTGTGTCTGTACCTGTACCTGTACCTGTGACTCCTCCAACTTGACCCCCGAGTCCTGTGATGGTTGCTCCTCTGCTAGTAAGTCCATAGATATTTGAAAGGCTCTGTCCTCATCAAACTGGACATCCCTGCTCACAATGATCCAGTTGTGAGCAGGAATATATACTTTGTATGTCTTCGAAGTTTCGTTGTAACCAACAAGTAACTCCTCTCCTGAAGGGTCCAACTTCTTCCTAGTGTGAGCATGAATGTGACAATAGCAGACACTCCTAAATATGCGCAAGTGGCTCACATCTGGTCTAGTGCCTGTGAAGACCTCCTCGAGTGTCTTCCTCCCCAAAGCTATGCATGCATGCAGTTGACTTGCATGCATGCACATGGAGTCTTAAATGTGTGCATGCTTCATTAAATAATGCTTAGATGGCATGCATGATGGTGGCCTTTGGTGATAACATATTGATGCCCTAGATTTTATATAGATGGCATCAGTCCTTAGATAATTCCCTAACTGTCAGTAACTGCTCGAACCCACAGGAATCACATAGGTTAGCAATTTTGGTCCTCAATGCCTAATCAAATGAGGACATTACACAAGTCAATGACTGAAGGATCTTGTCTACCTAACTCCCTCTCACTACCAGAACCTGTGCTCTGTGTCTGTACCTGTACCTGTACCTGTGACTCCTCCAACTTGACCCCCGAGTCCTGTGATGGTTGCTCCTCTGCTAGTAAGTCCATAGATAATTGAAAGGCTCTGTCCTCATCAAACTGGACATCCCTGCTCACAATGATCCAGTTGTGAGCAGGAATATATACTTTGTATGTCTTCGAAGTTTCGTTGTAACCAACAAGTAACTCCTCTCCTGAAGGGTCCAACTTCTTCCTAGTGTGAGCATGAATGTGACAATAGCAGACACTCCTAAATATGCGCAAGTGGCTCACATCTGGTCTAGTGCCTGTGAAGACCTCCTCGAGTGTCTTCCTCCCCAAAGCTATGTGGGGACACCTGTTCTGACTATATATTGCGATCTTGCATGCCTTGGCTCAAAGGAATAGTGGTAATCCTTAATCAAATAGCATGGCCTTGATTGCTCCTATCATAGTCCTATTCTTTCTCTCTGCCACTCACCCTTGTTGTCTGTCCTCAATACTTGGATCTTCCTTCCTGTCTAGTTTTCTACAAGAGTCCTGAACTCTCGAAACTGCTCAAAGACCTTTGACTTGGCCTTCAGGAAATAAATCCAAGTCTATCTAAAATAGTCATCAATGAAAGTGACGCAATAACTGTAGCCACTGAAATGTTGGACACTCATAGGTACACAAACATCCGAATGCACTAATTCCAAGGTCCCCTTAGACTTGTGCTCACTCTGTGGGAAAGGCTTCTTGATGTTCTTCCCCAACGCACAATCCTTGCAGTGGTTATGCTTCTCCTGTACCTGAGGAAATCCAATGACTGCCTCTCTCAAATGCGTCAATGCTCCATGGTGTAAGTGTGCCATCCACCTATGCCACAAATCACCCTGACTGCTGCTGATGCTGACCAAGAGCCTGTTGCCCACCTATTTCAACTAGGTGGCAACTCCATGTACATGAAGATGTACATAGTTGTACAAATGGTACCTTGGAAAAATCTGAGGATTTTTTCCACTTCTGCAGGGCAATTGTCCCTTTGTATAGCGAAATGTCCGCTCCCCTGCGTGGGAAAATTAATGTAATTATATGTACTAGTATGGGTCATGATATGGATGCCACACCATGGAACTGGTTGTTAGGGAAGTCCCCTCATCGAGTGTTTTTTCCCTTTCCAATTGATCTTGTTGTGTAAACGAGTTTAATCGGTTTGGTTTTTCACTCAAAATCCTCCAAAGTGGTGACGGGCGTTCTACCAGTCAAATCCATGAGGTGGCTAAGGGTTCAAGGTGTTATTCGTGACCATGCTAGACATTTGTGTAGAGTCTTGCGGAGTTTCGTTATGTTGTTGTATTTTTATCTATTTTTCGAGTTAATTAATTTCACCCCTTGGTGGTTGATTAACTCAGTTTTGATGTAATAATGTAATTGCTCATGCACTGGCATTTTGTAATAGGGGCTATGAATGCAAAGTAAATTGCTATGAAACCCCCTAAGCCACTGCTTCGAGTCCCATGTCATTCTGATAGGTGGTTGAAGAGATAGACCAATTTTGGTCAGGAGGGGTCTATCTCCCCTAGGGAATTAATTAATTTCCCTAAGTCAAAAATTCATATTATTTGATTTTGAAGGAAAAAATCAAATAATGCCATGGTAATTTTGTTTGGGGGTTTCTAAGCCTAGGAATATTTATTTCAAATTTTTCCACCCCCCCATGGCCAAGATATAATTTTTCCAACTTTATTTTTTAATTTTTCCTAAGTCAAAATTGGAAAAAATTAAAAAATTAAAGTGAAGAATTAAATCTAAGGAGAAAAAAAAATTTATCCTAAGTCAAAAGGATAAAAATTTATTTTGGAGCAAATGGCAAAGTCAAAGCTAAGTTAGAGGAATTCTAAAAATAAATGAGTGGCCAAATCCTTGCTAAAGATAGAGGGCGCTACATTAAAGTGGGGGCGCTACATTGTATGGTAAGGGAGGCGCTACATATGGAAGAAGCCACCATTTAAAGGACGGGGCGTCAATCTAGAATAAAGGGGCGCTACCATATTTAGTAGGGCGTCAACATAAAGGAGAGCGCCATTTTTAGAGGAGGACGCCCCCATTTGTAGAGGGCGCTACCCATTTTGGAGGAGCGCTAGTCAATGAAGGAGGGGCACCACATTAAGAGGTCAAAGCCAAACTTAGAGGGGCGCCTAGCCATTGGGCCCACGTCTTCTACACAAAGTGATCTAAGGGTAAACAGTTAGTCAAAACCCTAGATCTAAGGGTGAATATCGCTGAGACATGGATCAAGCTTCTAAGCCATTGATTGAAAATAATCTAAGGGTGGAGATTGATTGAAAATAATCTAAGGGTGGAGATTGATTGAGATGAATGTAAACTCAAATACCTAGATCTAGTGGTGGAAATCTAACCTAGATCCAGATCTAATCTCAACCATTGATCTTCAAGGGGTTGGGGTCTTCCTCAACTATATAATGAGAGTCTCACTCCCTCATTTCATATGATCTCTCATGCTATTGTTATGCTGCCGGAATATTTCTCCAATCTTCTCTCATATTCTTTTGGCTATTGTAATCTTCTTGCCCTAGTTGGGCTTAATACAAGTAAATGCTTTGGAGGAATTTTGGTGGCTCTTGTCTACATTTTGTGCTTCTTGTGAGGTAACCTGCTTTATGTTTATTTAGTTGCATTTGTATTAGCTTAGATAGCTCTCCACAAAGTATTTTGTGGAGAGACTTGTAGGTAGAAATATTTTTACCTGCATTTGTGAGTAGATTAGTAAGACACTACAAAGTATTTTGTAGGGTTTATTTATGTGCTCATCTCTTTGCTTATATTTTGCAACTCTTAAAAGTTTATTTGCAGGGATCTAAAGCAAAGGAGTACCTTCTCCATTGGTTTAAAAACTCTGTTTTCATTTTCGCACTTTTGTTTAAGAGGGTTTTAAAACTCAGTTTTTATCACTGTATAGTGATAAAAACCTTGGTTTTAAAGCCCCAACCCTTGGTATATTAATTAAATGCTTCAGATTTTCTGTTTTAACATCATTTAGGTGGTTGGAAACTCAATTTTCAGCCCTCTAAACTTCATATTTCTGTTATCTTTCCACTCAGATTTTTCACTGTAAATTAGTGATTTTTTGGGACTAACTTTTTCTGACAAATTCTTTGAGTTTTCTATGATTTGCAGCAAGCAAAGCTTGCTGGTTTGTGACAGGTTTTACACAGGTGAAGGGGAGGTGCTTCCCAAATTGGTCCAGAATCACCTCAACCTTCAACCGGTTCCAAAAGGGGTTTAAACCCTCACCTTTCTTGCTTCTTTTTTCTGATATTTGTAAACCCCAATGAGAAGTTCTCTTGGGGTATTCTAAAATTTTATAAAGCATTTGTAATCTATAAATAGATTAGAAAGTAGTTGTTTAGATTTTTGTTTATGCAAGCTTTCTGTTTACCCACCTATCTTTGTGACAGACCACCATCTCTGTCACAAAGATTGTTGTGAGGTTACAATTTGCTAGTTTCATTTTCTGTTCACCCACCTATCTCTGTTACAGACCACCATCTCTGTAACAGAGATTGTTGTGAGGTTAGTATAATCTGTTTTATTTTTCCTGTTTACCCACCTATCTTTGTGACAGACCACCATCTCTGCCACAAAAATTGTTGTGCGGTTGGGCATTGCTTTAGCTAATTACAGTTTCTTTTAAGTTTCAGTAATTGTTAAAGAAGTAATCATACAACCCATCTATCCTGTGTATCCTCTATCCACTTGTCATCTCCCTTTAGGGACTTCAAGTTGGATATGAAAAGCAGGAGAAGTGGAGGCTTAGGTAATTAAAACAACATTTTTTTTTTTCTGTTACAATCAAACACTTTTCATTTTCAGTCCAAGATCAAGTACCAGCACCTCCCATAAGGGATACCGCTTGGTTGATCTTGTTGATCGCTTAAAATAAACCTTGTATATTAACCACCAAGACTTAAAATTAACCCCTAAAATTTACCAACAAAAGCTTCTCTATTTCCTGCTCCTCTACTCGGTTATCACCCTTCGGGGTACTCGCGAGATACGACAAGGGATAGAGGAGTCTTAGTTTAATAGGCATCCATCTAGCCATTTTTCCTGTCAACTAAAAACAGTGACCTCAGGAAGCTAGAAGGGGTAGTAGACCGTGGGGGGTCTCTAGGCGCTTTGACGTCCTCCTTGTTGAGCACCGGGGCATTTAGGTTTGACCTGTGAGCTACGGGTGGACTTTGCTCCCACTTTGTTGAGCGCAACAGCATTCCCTCTTTGACTGAAGAAGTACTAGTTCGGGGTAGTCACACCACCGGTTCTAAAACTAAACTTTCAAGAAGAAAAACTTTAATAAAATTTACTAAAATAAACCAAGAGACATTGCAAAATGTCCTACAAACACAAGTCATTGCTATCACCTTGCTGTTCAAGGTTTTCACTGCAAGTACTTTTACTATTGCAAGCTCTTCACTTTTCAGTTACAAGCATTTCATTTCAGCTTCGCAAATTCTTGTGGTGGCATCTTTAATTCATGGTTTAGTAATCTGAGATCTTGTGTAACACAATTTTTTTTGGGGTAATAGCTTGACATTGTTCCATTTTTCAGTCTGTTACAACTGTGGATACTGCTAATATTGGTTAACTGCTCATTTATTATTGTTTATATTGTTCATAAGTATTCATTTGCCATATTGTAACCTTGTTTAATTGGGATAACACCTAAACTGTGGTTTAATTAACTTACATTTCAATTTCAATTGTAAATCTGTAAAGTTATAATTTTAGACTCCATTTGTAATAGGCACTGGTCTTTATTTATCTCAAGGTTTGCTTGTCATTAAAAGGAAGTCTTTGCATCTGCATGCTACTTGTCATTCCTTAGATAATATAAAGGCTTAGCCTCACAAATCTTATTAAAAGATCCCTTTAATTAATTTGTAATTAATTAATAAATCTGGAACTTAGCTTTCCTGTAGGGACTACCCCCCTTGGCTCTGTTGGGATCTTGCCTAAACGGAGGAGTTGTGGACTGTGGTGACAGTGGTCCCCAGCTCTCACTTGCCCCCAAGGACACACATAGAAGGTTGTGACTTTCCTGTGTCTTAAAGTGTGAATTAAGCGGCAACATCTTTGGCGCCGTTTCCGGGGACAAGTCATTTGTCCTTGGTCTGACTTAATTAATTAATTTCTTAATTTTTAATTTTTCAATTTGTTAAACTGGTAATTAAATTCTTTAATTAAATTTTAATAACTTATTTACCCATATTAGAGCTATCTTTTTCTCCAAGTGGCGACTCCACTTTCAAATATAGTGAGGTATTCTACCCGGAGCCATTCAGGTGGTCTACTCAACTCCCTCACCGAACCTGAAAGGGTGTATAGGAGGAAGTTGAATAGGCTTGCTCCCCATAGACTCCTTGCAAATCTTGGAGAAGAGGCTATCTCTGATATCCATTTGTTGTTTGCCCAAAACAACCAATCCTCACCAATGGATGATCTATGCAAGCCATGTGATTTTTCTAACATCATTGGTTATCCTCATGATTTGCCAGATAAAGCTATAGAAAAGTTACCTTCCTTTCAAGGTAATAATGCCATCAGTGCCAAGTCTCACATCACCAAGTTCAACCAATGCCTTTCCAAGTGGTGTAATGCTCATAACTATGAGGATTTCAAGATGAAGTTGTTCATTTTGTCTTTAGAAGATGATGCCATGGAATGGTTTCAAGATCAAAATGATAATAAATTCAAGACTCTC